>JANAVB010040218.1:17348783-17805964 GCA_029216955.1 Iris pallida | reverse complement strand
GGGACACGCACTTGCCGCTCGCGGAGTTCGCATACAACAACAGTTATCAATCGAGCATCCAAATGGCTCCCTACGAGGCGCTTTACGGGAGGAATGCCGATCTCTGATTTGCTGGGACAAAGTCAGGGAGCGACAGGTGCTCGGGCCAGAACTAGTCGAACAAGCCGTCGAGAAGGTCCGCATGATTCGAGATAGGCTCCGTATTGCTCAGAGTCGACAAAAGAGTTATGCAGATACTCGTCGACGACCGTTAGAGTTCTTGGTTGGGGACCATGTGTTTTTGAAGGTGACGCCGATGCGGGGCGTCATGCGATTCGGGGTAAAAGGCAAGCTGAGTCCGAGATTCGTAGGGCCCTTCGAGATCCTTGAAAGAGTGGGACCGTTGCTTACCGGATCGTACTACCTCCTGCCCTGGCAGAAATGTACGACGTCTTCCTTGTCTCCCAACTTCGGAAGTACGTGCATGACCCAAGTCATGTGGTTAGTTTCGATCAGTTGGAGCTACGCGCCGATCTATCATACTCGGAGGAGCTCGTGCAAATTTTGGACCGTAAAGAAAAGATCCTGCAGAGCCGATCGATGTCCTTGGTTCGTGTACTCTGATGCAACCATTCCGTTGAGGATCGACGTGGGAACTAGAGGCGGAGATGAAGGAGAAGTACCCTTCACTTTTTGTCGACGAAGGTCAGACCCTTGTTCTTAGGTTTTGGACAAAACTTTATCTTAGTGGTATATTATGTAGTGTCCCGCTCCCGTTGGGGCGAAGCACTATGTAATAGGCTCGTGCCAAGTCAGACATGGTCGGGAACATAGATGGCTAGTCTGACTCGACGATGAGTTTGGAATACAAAAACCATGGCATCAATAAAATCAATTTGGACGAGTGTATGAGTACCGTTGCAACTAATGGATCGACTACTGTTAGAATAAGTCCAAGATGCGGTAGGCGGCGTCTTGGCGAAGGAATTCTAAAGAGAGCGACGCAACCCGTCTGCCGTTGGTTTTATTGGTTTTTTTTTGGCTTTCTGAACGAATTATTGCGTGGATTTGATAGTGTGCTTTCGCGTCGATTTCTGAATGCATCTTTGGGAATTTCGAAGGAAGGATCGAAGGAAGGGTTCTAATTCGATGCTCGTGCCATTGCAGGAGTTCGTGTAACTAACGCTTGACCGTCGTGAAGCGTTCTCCTACTCTCGGCGCAATCTCCTTAGGTGGGTGGTTCTTCGGCCCCTTTTTTTCTAGTCTTTTCCGCCAACTAAATTCTTAAAGTTCAACGTTCAAATCGATGATGCTAACGGGATGTATGCTTGCCAATAAGATCAAGAGCTCGGGATAATATATCAATCTAGAGAAGTTAACTCTGAATCGATAGGTTCACACTAAGTAGAGAAAAGATAAAGTTCTAAAAAAGAGATAGAATATATTTCATGCCATGCAAACACGACGATGAAAACCTTGGTTGCAGTACATCATGCCTCGGAGAATTTGGTGCCTACGGGATGCTAAATCAGAACGTACGGTTTCGGGGAAAGGACCCTTGCACGAGTAGGAATGATTATGTGATTTGATAATGGTTACGCTATGCAATTTACTTCATACATATTAAACTGTTTATACATTCGCATGGTCAAGGATGACTTGTGCACAAGGTGAGCTTTCCTCGAGACGGTACCCGAGGCCCTGGGACCGAATCGGCCTAGGAGGAAATTATGGAAATCGTGCTTCGGCGCGAGGCATTACGAGACCTCCAGTTAGGCTCGCTACCTTGAATGGAGGGCGCGTCGCAAGGCTACGTAATAATCCTTCATGGTATCGATATCACCAATGACCGCATATAGGATAGATTGTATGCTCACCTATTGTCTTGTGCAGGTGGTAAGTATCATGTATATTTTATGCAGGAAAGGAGCACGGCCGTGGTAAGAATGCCTTTAAATTGGTTATGTGTTATCGTTTAAAAGTGCCTTCGATATGAACTGCAATTCATATAGTTCTAAATAGAAAGATCACTTCGTATGCTAGAATCCTTAATAAGCAGTGTCGGTTTAGACGAGTGGTTTTGTCCCATCCACTAGCAAGTGTGCTAACCCCCAACTCCCTAGGTAACGAGCGCGCTACGGGAGCTCGAGACTAGAACTGAAGCTGAAGAACGGGAGGCGGCACGAAGCTCTCCTATTTTGAAGTATTTTGAAGCCCAACTCAGATCGAAGGCTTTGTTCAAATGTATAAAGGGGCGTGAATGTATGGAACGACAAGGATTATTTCAGGGCAAGCTTGTCGAGAGTTTTTCTTTTGTGTTCAAGATGTAGCCGCAACGGCATATGTAATGTAAAAATGACCTTGCACATACTTTGCAAGCTTATGAATGAAAAGCAAAATTTCTTCATATGCTATGTCTTCAACTCTCTGTACTGTTTAATTTCAACGCGTCGAGTCAAAAGGAATTTCTAATTGCACATCCTTGCCTTGTGCAAGTCCAATAAAGACTTGCACAGCATCACGTCCCGACCCGTGGGGATCGATTTATATCGAGTCAAGGCGATGGCGACCGATTCGGCGAGTCGGGGCGTAACATGGGGAGTAGTAGCATATGCCTGTGATCAAAACTATCTTGCATTCTTGAACAGTGTTAGTCATATACCGCACTTATGACTAGCCAGGCCAGTTCTTACAGGTACCCAAGCCGATCACAAGTTGAAACTACTACTCACACACATTGGATAGATGGCTTACCCTAATTTGTGTACATACCCTGATCAGTTCTACTTTTCTGTTCTAGCTCTAGCTCTACAGCTTACCATGCCATGATACATATATGTACACTCCATGATTTCATTGTATATGCTCTATTTACAGTCTTATGGCTTTTATTCTATCTTGAGATCTGTTATGAGATATATGTACTCGTTCCATCCCGACCGGATATGTTGAAAATGTTTACGGATGCAGAGGAGGACTATTATTGCACTTACTACGGCCCACCGGACGTAGTAGGTTTAGAGACAGATACCCTAGATCAGCAGGGTGCAGTACCGCAGGACGAGATACCACCTATCCTGTAGATAGAGTAGGTTTTTGTACTGAACCTTGTCTCCAGTCACTCTTGGGACTGTTATTATTTTGGCTTGTATTAGAGACTTTAGACTTAGACTTGTATATTCTTTGTGTTTGGACTTGACAGGTTATATTTTATTGTCATATTGTCTTTATCTTTCAGTCTTTACTTTATCATCTTAGAGTTGTGATTGAGTACTCATATATTATCATTGCTTGTCCTCCGTTCGGAGTTGACTATATTCTCGATAGGTTTTGATATTATATAAACTGTTGATTAGTGTAGAAAACCTACAGCGTTCTACGCCGTTTTTTACGGTGAGGGCTGGGCATTGTTGCGCACACGTGCCCTTACAGCGGGTGCGGGTCGTGACAGATCTCTCTTGTGCTCCCATTCCATCCGTAATTTTAATTGGTTTAATTTTTATTTTAATTAAATCTTGGCCCCAAGCTTGTCCAAACTTGGCCCAACACCCAACCCAATTTGGTGTAACCCCTATCATGACTACCCATACATCTCACTATTGTATTTGCCTTCTTCCCTACTCAAATATCTATTTCTCTCTCCTTGTATATATATACCACATATATATACATATAATATACATACATATATATTTAACTTTCCCTCTCTCTCTAGATAACTCTCTCGCTCATCCTCACCTCACTCTCTCTCCCAACTCACCCCCATGTCACAGCCACGACCTCCTCCCCCACTCTCTCTAAATATCTTTCTCTCTCTCACTCTCTTTATATATTATTCACACACCTATATCACACATATATATTATATATGTAATCTCTCTCTCTCTCCTTTCCATCACACACTAATACACACCCCCTCCCCATTCCTACCGACAGCAGCAGCCATGCCCCCTTCCTTCTTCTTCTTCTTCTTCACTTCCATCACCATTACCACCACTTCCATCATTATCACCATCCTCACCATCTTCATAACCACCACCACAACTACACCACCACCACCATCACAACCACCCCCTCTTCCTCCTAGCCGAGCCGCGTGCCGCCGCCGCCGCTGGCCGTACCACCGTAGCTGGTCGGCCTCCGCCGTACGAGGCACGTACGTGCTGCAGCAGCAGCAGCCAGCAACCGCAGCAGCAACTACAACAGCAGCAAACGCAGCTGCAATCGCCGCACCGGTGGCCGCATACCATCGCACGCCACCGCCGGGGTCGGCCCCCCTTGGCCGGGAGCACCCCCAGGTAGACCCCGTGGTGCGTCCCCTCTTCCCCGGCGCGAGAAACACCCGATTCGTGCGTTTTGCACGAAATCCCGTCGACGCACGCGCGTACGAATTTTAGAATTCGTGTTTCATCGCAGCAACTTCGCGCACGTTTTTCGGAAAATTCGACCATTGGATCGACGAACTCTTTGCTCCGTCAAAATCTTGGTATATACCCCTTCACTTCCTCAAATTTTGTCCATTAATTTTATCGTTTGATACATCAAAACCGGCCACCAAGTTGACACTTTAAATTGTACATTTTTTGGACAGTTTTGTAGAGCTGACTTTGTCAGCTCGTAACTCCGCCGTCGCAGCTCCGTTTGGCGTGCCACCAGTTCCTATGCGTAGCTGGTATAACCCTCTTCCAGCCATTTCAATTTTGTTTCATTGGCACGTTTGATTGGTTGAATTCGACGCCAAAGTTGGCCGTCCGAATTTGTAATTTCCAAGTTGTAAAATTCTATTTTTGAACTCGGGACTCCGAATTCAATTTCTGACACCACCAGTAGACTCATGGCGTCGTTCTGGAACATTTTCATATAAAGTTTGTTAGATTTGGAGAACGTGGGCCCTGGCACGTATTTCGGTGCAAAGCGGGCCCCACAGTCCGGGTCAACGGACTTTTTGACGCCGGCTCATCGGAATCCAATTCCGGATATACCGTTGAGTTCGTATCGTCATTCTGGACTCGTTGACATATAATTTGCTAGGTTTTAGTCGACATTGATTCTGGCACGTATTTCGGTGCAAGTTGGATACCAATATTCGGGTCAACGGGTCATTTTGAGATCAGCTCATCGGAATCCAATTTCGGATATACCGTTGAGTTCGTATCGTCATTCTAAATTCGTTGACATATAATTTACTGAGTTTTGAGGACATTGGCTCCGACACGCTTTTTCGTGCAAATCGGTTCCCAATATCCGGGTCAACGGACCAATCTGAGATCGGGTCATCGGAATCCAATTTCGGATATAACGTTGAGTTCGTATCGTCATTCTGGATTCGTGGACATATAATTTATTAGGTTTAGTACACTTTTATTCTGGCACATTTTTTGGTACAAAGTCGGTCCGACACGGACACCGTTTTGACCCGAAATTACCTTTTTGCCCCTGTGTCCAAATTGGACTTATGGATAGGCTATCCTAGCTAATTTGACCATTCTGGACACGTTGGTGATGGTTGTTTCACCTAGGGGTGAGCATTATTCGGTTTTGGACCGAAAATCGAACCGAACCGAATAAGAGGTTCGGTTCGGTTTTAAAAAAATCGGTTCGGTTTCGGTTTTGAAAATACTAAATTTTCTTATTCGGTTTCGGTTTCGGTTTTGGATTTCGGTTTCGGTCCAAAATCGAATAAGAAAATTTAATTAATTATATATATATATATATATATATATATATATATATATGTGTGTGTGTGTGTGTGTGTGTGTGTACTATATATATAAGTATTAATTATATAGGTACATACTAAATATATATTGGTATATACTAAATATGTCTATGTATATTTAGTTACTATATATTAACAAAAAAAGCTCAAAAAAATCAAAAAAATATGAATAAACCGAATAAGCCGAAAATCGAACCAATTTAATTCGGTTCGGTTTGATTCGGTTTTGGGCCAATTCGGTTCGGTTTCGGTTTTGCTTATTCGGTTTCGGTCCAATTCGGTTTTGGGTTATTCGGTTCGGTTTAAACCGAACAAACCGAATGCTCACCCCTAGTTTCACCATTCGACAATTTCTGTTGGTTTTCACCCTATTATTATAATCTTTCTCATTTTGTTGTATTTTGAGATCCATCGATTCCAGTGATTTCACAACCACTGAAATTGAATGTGTTGACTATGTAGATGTTTATAGAGACTAGCTTTGACCCTGTTTGACCATGGTTGACTACTTTGACTGAACGTCGAAGTAGAGTCAACATTTGACCTAGGTTAGACTAGTTTTGACTTTGGTTGACCACAGTTGACTATTTTGACCAAAGTCAACCAAACGTCAACTGTAGCCTAAAATTGACTAGAACTTGACCGAAGTTAACCAGTTGGCCCAAGGTCAACTGTTAGTCAACATTACCCTAGTTTGACCTAGAGTTGACCAGAGTTGACTAGAGTTGACCAGTTATCAAAAGTCAATGGTAAGTCAACCCTTGACCCAGTTGACTTGGTTTGACTTCTTGTGACCTAGATTAATCATGCCTAACACTGTTAAACCTAATTAGCTTATATATATATCTCATCTTTAGGTCTGTGGCATCACTTTGAGCATCGACCCTATTTGACAGCTCAGGACCGCAGGCGAGTACATTCACTGATAGTTTTCATTGTCTTGATATCTGCTATATCCGATTCAGTTTTAGTGTCTTACTTGATTTCCAGTCACGATAGTTCACGGACTAGTATACGTTGGATCATGACATTAGATGTTGTTCCTGGATTTTCTTGGAATATATGTACATTTCTTGTCTTGTTCCCTATACTTGTATAGACACCGATTCCTGAGAGGAGTAGCTATCCTCTTAGGGAATCCCGTGTCATGACGTGTCATTGTAGAAGCATGAAAAACTAAGGAAATGATTCATGCGGCCAGGAAAGATCCATGCGGCTCAGAGGACTCATGCGGCTCAGGGAGTCATGCGGCATAAGGAGCTATACGGCCCAAGGCATTCCATGCGGCTCAGAGGACACGTGGCCTGATAGTGCTCCCCCCCGACCCATGCTGCATTAATTGCTATGACGGCTGACCCCTCTGAAAAGTTGACAGCCCTGACACAAAGGCAGGTAATTATGACTCTGTCATAATGATGAATCTCTAGGGAAGAGGAAAGAAATCTCTGACACAAATCCCCCGAGAGCCACAAAAATGCCACGTGGCCTTGCCACGTGGGCATTCGTATGCGGCTCGCTTCTCATGCGGCTCAGAATAAATCCTATGCGGCTCAGACTATAGAAGCCTCATGCGGCTCGAACAAAGGACTTCCTATGCGGTTCAGAGTGAATCCATCCTATGCGGCTCAGACCATGAAAGCCTCATGCGGCTCGAGCGAGGACTTCTCATGCGGTTCAAGAAGATCATGTCCATGCGGCCCAGGCGGATATATACCTATGCGGCCCACAAGGATTACTCCTCTGTGATTAGAAGGCTCAAGGGAGGGCCACTGCCCACGCAAGCCCTGACACGTGGGCTTAACCATATGCGGCTCACATTCATATGCGGCTCACATTCATATGCGGCTCACTAGTCATGCGGTCCAGATCCCCCCAGCAGATCCTAGGACACGTGTCCTAAGCCGATTAAATTCCTCAGATTTGCTACCATTAAGATTGGGTCAAATCCCAATAAATCTGGGACACGTGACAGAAGAGTAAATCTAATTTATTCGCAGATATCAGAAGATCAGTATAAGGAAGATTTATTCCAATCAGCATTAATTGCTCGTAGGATTTGGTGTAATCTACACCTAATGGCCCAGATTCGTCATAATCAAGATGAATGGCCTAGATTGACCAATCCACAGGCCGCCGCCATCTCCAAGAGCTAATCATTGGCAACCCTAATGATCATATCCCACTATTATAAATAGCAAGGTGCCATTCCCTTGTAAAAATATCAATATCGAAGAGAAAAAGATATACAATTTCAGAGAAAAAATACGCATATACAGAGAGACTCTCCAATAGTCAGAGAAAAGAATACACAGAGAGAGAGAAGCCAGAAGAGCAACAGAGGAGTAAGAAGAGCATTTCTTCGTCAAAGCCAACCATCTTTTCACAAGGAACCAAGGCTGCATACCGATCGTCCAAGGAGTAAGGCAGGGCTGCCGTCGCCTTCCCGAGCCTCTATCGTCACCCCCCAGAATCTAAAATAAACAATTATACTTAGACTGCTGTACTTAGATTTTCGTCCCTAGGCTTTCTTTGTACAAGCGAGTTTGTAACGTGAAGTAAAAGTTCGGTCCTCCGATAATTGTTCTGTTTTTTTATATTTCATGGCAAACACGATGGCGACTCTGCTGGGAAAAAACTTCTCCACGGCTGAGGAGTTGGTGACGCAATCGGATACAGCCAAGCTTGGCTCCACTCAACAAAAGATGGTCGCCTGGTTCGACCAACAGGCGTTCGAAGAGATGCTCTCCGACAAGAGCACTGGCCCGGTCCCGAAGCGAGCCCGCACAAAGAAGGCCCGTAAGGAGTGGAGACCCCGATCCTTCGTTCCTGCTGAAGCTCTTGCAGAGACACCCTCTGTTGTTCAAGACGGCGAACAAGATTCCCTTGCGGCCCCACTTCAGATCGTAGACAACTCTACTGTCCCCAAGTCCGGCAGAAGAAAACACTATGATGCTGGACTTGCAGGGGCAAAGAGGAACTCTATGAGATCCGAGCCGCATAAGGTTAGCAGCCGCAAGGAGAAAGCTCATGCGGCTACATCCTTCGGCCACAGGGAGAAAGCTCATGCGGCTACATCCTCCAGCCGCATGAAGAAAACTCATGCGGCCATACCTGTCAGTCGCATAGCTTATGCGGCTACAGTTGCCAACCACACGAATGAAACTCATGCGGCTGTGGGAGTCAATCGCTTGCAGAAAACCCATGCGGCCACAATTGCCAACCGCATGCGGCCAGCCTGTACGGTCGTGACACCTAGTCGCACAAAAATAATTCGTCCGACGGCAGAAGACAACCGCATGCAGACAGCCTGCACGGTACCCAACTCTAGTCGCATAGCGTTCGTTTCACGCTTTTCTCGATCAGTCTTCGACCGTCCCTCATGCGATCATGACCCTGATGATTCTCTGGATGATAAGCCAGACTCTGTGGTACCCAACTTGGACTCCTCCTATTACGCACCCACAAGTGCTAAAAGGAGGAAGTCTAGGGCAGCGCGGGCTCATCGGGCCCAGTCAGCTGTCCCAACCTCTGACTATCGGGGCATCCCGTTGACTATCACACGGGCCTCGGATGGGAAGTTATATACAACCGCTCGAGTCCAGCCCCCGGCGGCAAACAGACAAAGTGGTTCCTCTGACCCGCGGAAGGCGATCCTCCATAAACGCAAGAAAAGAGAAGGAGTGTCGGCGTGCAAAGAGTCCTCGCTTGGACATCGCTGCACCCAAATTATCGTCAATTGCTGCTGCAACAACGCGGCAGTGACGGAAGATCGGTCGTCCGTCTTCCAAAGGCTACAGCACCCGAACTCAGAAGATGAGGCACCTCCTGTTGTCTCCTGCAATTCCGCTCAGAAGGTCCCCGCCGAAGGAAGAGGGAAAAAGACAAGCATCTCCAGTCCCAAGATATCAACCACCACAGCTAAGAAACTATCGACTAAATGGTTGTCCTCTACTGGTGTATTCCAACACACCCGTTCAAAGACGAAATTTACCGCGATGGGAAATTCATCATCCACATCGCTGGGGGTTGAGGGAACTGGGGGTAGCACTCCTCCGAACATCTGCAACAATCCGATGTTTCAAAGAACAGAGCCCGGACAAACAACTCTTCCATCAGGGGCAACAGACGCCGATGTCCCCGAGGACACCCGTGACTCTCAAGACGAAGTAAGCTCCGAGGCTGGGGGTACTGTTCCCTCCGAGTCCGAACCAGAAGAGAATATTCCCATATATCTCGACGACTTCTCGGTACATGGGTATGACTCGGAGGGCACATCCTCCACCGTTCCTTCCATCACTCCTCATGTAAGGACGGTGTTCATGACGGACAGCAATCAAGGTGGTTCCAGTGATCGCCAGCGCATCGACAATCTCGAAGCCATATTACTTGCTTTGGTCAAGTCTGTAGACGAGATTAAAGTGGCCCTTCCAACTCTGCAAGGAGGGACGCCTGGCCAAACAAGTACGGGTCCCGCGGTCAATGCGGACTCGAATTCGGCGGCACCGAACCCGGGCAACAATCCTTCCGAAATAACAGCCCCTACCGCGACAGATGAGACCCGAGAAGTAAGGAGGGAGGTCCAGGAGCTCCGAGCCATGTTCCATGCCCGAAAAAATGCTCAAGATCTCAGAATACGGCAACCATACCCTGCTGAATGGAGGGATGTTCCTTCCCACCAAGATATAAGCCGTTCAATATCAACCCGTATGATGGCAAAACCTCAGCAAGTCGGTACATCACTTACTTTGAGGTCACCACCGACCATCTGCCCCATGATGATGCGATCCTCACATGGTTATTCATCGGGGCATTGGAAGGAGTCGCCTTCGACTGGTATCGTAATCTGCCGGACAAACTGCATCCACTCCTTCGCCGGCTTCAAGCGCATGTTCTTGGAGAGATTCTACGAAGTAGGGCAGGATGTCACCATGTCCACCCTCATGGACGTCGTCCAAGGGGAGAAGGAACTGACAAGGAACTACATTGAGTGGTTCCGCCAAACCGCCATGAAGCTGCCCTCCGGAAATCCAGATTCCTCTTTAATTGAAATTTGCCAAAAGAGACTGCTTCCAACGATCAGTCTCTGGATGGGCAAAAGTCAATTCAAAGATTGGAAGACGTTCATCATCAGCGCCACAAGCGCCGAAGAACGATTGAAGAAGGCTCGCCAACTGGGATTGCACATCTCGGAAGAAAAAAATAAGGGCAAACGTCCCAACAACGATAATGGGGGTAGCCCCTCCAACAATCAGGATAGCAAAGGAAAGCAGGCTATGGTGGCCGATACAGCACAAAAACCTGAGCCGAAGCCAGCAGACAAACAATGGCCGCAAATCACTTACTCCTTCGAAGACGGTCACGTCAAGCCCATCTTGGACATGCTCATACAAGGGGACAGAATTCAGCTTCCTCCACCAAGACGGGAACCGCGGCCGGCAGAGATGGAGAATCCAAAGTACTGCCATTATCATCGCTATGTCCATCATACTACACACGATTGTTACCAGCTGAAACGGTACATCCAAAACCTCATCGATTCAAACGCTCTGGCCATCAATTTCGAAGAGGTAACCGTGGCAGCCAATATGGGGTCCGTACAATTCGGCAGCTTCCCTCCGACGGAGACTCAAGATGGGGTGATCCCCGTCCCTCTAGCGACAATGGAGATTACCAATCTTCCACCTCCCCGAGATCAGGCTGCCGGTCTAGTACCCCTCACTACATCACGAGGGGAGGTCATGTGGATCCATCCAGACTTGGTGTCAGAAGTGACTCGGCCCACACCATCTTCCACCGACAAGAAGAAAAGTGGAAAAGTCAGGACCTGCCACACAATCTCAGCAGACAACGAGGAAGCTACAGCCATCGTCACGCAGTCCGAGCGCAATCCCAACCTGTGGTTGACAGCCCAGCTGAAAATCATCAACCTACTACAACTGATGCTCCGGGACCGGCTCAGCCTTCGACGACCGACAAGCCTAGGCCGAAGGAGACTCGCTTCGACAAATCCCTCCGAAAGGACGCAGCCCAAGGGCTAGAGGGCCCTATAACTTTGACATCTTAGCACAATTGGCTAACACTCTGGCCAAATTGTCACTATACGAACTCCTAAGGCTCTCCAAGGACGTTCGTCTTGCATTGAGCGAAGCACTCCAAAATATCGATGCTTATCTGGCTCAATCCAACCTCACCGGGGAGGACTCACCTGTGGATCTCCAAGACAGTGCCTGCACGGAAGCAATGCCCACATCGTCTTCACTCCGCAGGGCATGCTCATCAAAACCAACCTACATGATCGCCCGCTATACTACACGGGATACATCGCGACGTGAAGGTGGATCGAATGCACATTGACCCTGGCTCTTCCATAAGCATCATCCCAAAGGGTCTGCTACATCATCTCCGTATCCCAATGCATCGCCTGACACCTATAAGCACCGCCATCAGCGTTTTCAATTCGGGCAGGAGCTACCCTATTGGGAAGATTCGTCTGAAGTATCAAATTGGCGACCTCCAATCCGAAGTCACCTGCTACGTCATAGATACAGACACTTCTTACGACATCCTCTTGGGTCGCCCATGGATACACGATTATATGATCGTGCCTTCCACGCTACACCAGTGCTTCAAATACGTCGACAAACACGGCTTCGTGAAGACAGAATTTGCTGATATCGATCCCTTCGAAGGGTCGAATCTTACTACTCGGACTCCTGCTTATCCAAAAGTTGAAGAGGCACCTTGATGAAGGAGACGCACAAACTCATACCGAAACAGCCACGGGATCAGAAGGACCCCTGACGATCCACCTCCAAGCTCGTAAACCGGGCAAGTCTGCACCCCTTACCGCCACTTCTGCGGAGGGACGCAATCAGCCTCTCAGCGCAGGAGGAGCAAATGATAATCCGCTGCCAAGGTCCGGCCAAGTGCCGAGACCCACAACTGAGCCACTGACATCAGGCTACCAAGTCAGCCAACCCAAGCAGAGAAGCTCAACCCCTCGGATAGGCCCATGACGATACGCCTTCCCAGGAAGGGTCGCACCCCGATGCAAGGTATGACACTTCTAGCGAACCAGCCCTCCTCGCCCCACATCAATGTCAAACTGGGGGTCGCTAGTCTGCCAATAACTCCACGCTCTGCTCCATCAACTGAACCACTGACAATCAAGCTTCCCAGGTCATCCTCTCAATCTTCGTTCACACAGGTGGTAGCCAAAGTGGAACCGGAGCTAGCCAAGTATGTGGCTGCCCACACTGATGTCCCCTCCGCTGATGATGTAATCCCCCTAGAAAAGATACCTTACTTCATCAATAAGGGTTATCTTTGAACTATACCGAGCTCAATAAGCTATATACAATGTATGCTATGGAACACGGTATAGGCGCTCACCTACACACACAGGTGACAAATGTGTACACCGCGATCCAACTTACTCCAGTAGAAGATGCTTATCGAATATTCGAGGGAGGAGACCATCCGATCATCTTCGGGCCGGACGAACAACCCGTATCCCCTCGCCATAGAAGAAGTCGACCTCGGTCAGATGCTGGGAGACTGCCTCTGTATCTCTATAGCCCTCAATCCAAATATCTCATGCAGAAACATGGGTATGATCTAAAGACGACGCCAGGATTGAACTACGACACCGTCGACGATTACCTTTGAAGTCGCCAGCCCCGGCGAGCAAACCACGGAACTACTATAACAAAACTCGATGCGGGTTAGGGTATGTAACGCCTACTACGACCCCTGAAAGTTCAGACGAAGAATGCGACTGGCAGTCACATTCAACCGGATCACCAACTTCTGACTCAGATACCAGCATCGGAGATGTATTTAGACAAGTCATGTCAGTCAACATGACATTCGTCGACGCTTACGAGGAAGACGAAGACATCTCCGAAATCCTCGAGCTAGAGCCAAGGGCCTAACAATTGACGCACAATGGGAAAAGTGTTCGAACTGAGAGAACCTCCTACTGAAGACGAGGTCATACAAGTGGATCTCGGCAGCGAATCTTCTTCAAAACCGATTTTCATCAGTAAAGCCTAACTGACGAAGAACGGGAGTCGCTGTTAGAACTTGTCAGAGAGTACATTGATGTGTTCGCCTGGAGCTATGAAGACATGCCAGGGTTAAATCCTGACATCGCTCTTCACAAACTCAACATACGGCCGGATGTAAAGCCAGTCAAGCAGCAACAGCGACGCTTCCGTCCGGGCATCATGGACGCGATCGAAGCCGAGGTCAACAAACTGATAGCCAGCGGCTTCATTCGTGAAGAGCAACACCCAGACTGGTCGCCAATAGTACCCATCCTCAAGAATGGGAAGATTCGAATCTGCATCGACTTCGCAACCTGAACGAGGCGTGCCCCAAAGATGAATTCCCCTTCCTATCACAGACATCATGATCGACAATACTTGCGGCTTCGAACGCATGTCATTCATGGATGGCTTCTCGGGGTACAATCAAATCAAAATGTCTCCTGACGACGAAAAGCATACATCATTCCGAACACCGATCGGCACGTACTTCTACACAGTCATGCCTTTCGGCTTAAGAATACTGGCACCACATATCAAATAGCCATGAGCTCATCTTTAGAGACCACTTACGCAAGACGGTAGAGTGCTACGTTGACGATATAGCCGTTAAAAGCCGTAGCAAGGTAGACCATCTGCAGGATCTAAGGACGGTATTCGATCTACGAACGCACAATTTGAAGATGAACCCCACGAAGTCCTTTTTGGGCATATCCATCGGAAGTTCTTAGGCTTCATCATCACTGCAAAGGGTATCCATGTAGATCCTGAGAAGACGAAAGCAATCATGGAGATGGGTCCCCCGAGAAATCTCTGCGAACTCAGAGGCCTTCAAGGAAGGCTAGCTTACATCAGAAGGTTCATTTCCACCTCTCCGGGCGATGCCGACCATTCACACACCTCATGAAGAAAGGAGTCTCATTCGTATGGGACGAGGAATGCCAGCGTACTTTCGACAGCATCAAAGAATATTTGTCAAATCCTCCGTCTTAGTAGCCCCAGTCCCTGAAAAACCATTCATGCTCTATATACGAGCAATAGGAACACTCCCTCGGTGCCCTATTGGCACAAACAATGATGCAGGCCACGAACAAGCCATATACTACCTTAGCCGAATGATGGTTGGACCCGAGCACCGATACACAGCTGTAGAAAAGGAATGCCTCGCCTTGGTGTTCGCCATTCAGAAAAGCGACACTATGTCACTGGACAAACGATATATGATCTCACGGGTCAACCCTCTCAGAGTACTCATGACTAAACCAGGGGCACTTAACTCTCGCCTCGCTACATGGGCTATATTGCTGTCCCCTTATCATATGATCTTCGTCCCACAAAAGGCAGTCAAAGGTCAAACCCTGGCAGACTTCTTAGCAGCCCATCCGGGCTCGAGTCCTCCAGGATATACGAA
This sequence comes from Iris pallida, assembly GCA_029216955.1. Taxonomy (NCBI): domain Eukaryota; kingdom Viridiplantae; phylum Streptophyta; class Magnoliopsida; order Asparagales; family Iridaceae; genus Iris; species Iris pallida. The sequence continues at coordinate 17,790,807 of JANAVB010040218.1, read as the reverse complement.
GAGATTCCAGATGAGGTCGCTGACTCGCATACAACCTCTCATGAGGCTATATGGAATGTTCTTTGACGGTGCTTCAAGGACCGGACCTAAAGGTAATATAGTCGTCGGAGTCGGTAGTACTAGTCTCCCCTACCGGATTAGTGATCAAACGCGCTTATTCCCTCACGGAGCCATGCTCTAACAATGTGGCCGAGTATAACGCTCTGGTCATTGGCCTCCAACTTACAAGAGAACTGGGGGTAGAATACCTTGAAGCATACGGCGATTCCCAACTAATCGTCAATCAGATCCGGGGCTCGTACAAAGTCCGCCACGAAGACATGATCCCTTATCACCAAATAGCGATCGATATCATCTCGTCATTTGAGGGGTTCTTCATCGAGCATATCCCCAGACTCCGAAATATTGAAGCCGATGCCCTAGCTGGTCTTGTCGCTTCCCTAGCAGTTCCGAATTATGATCGCCAATCAGTGGAAATGATAGGCCATGAACTGGTCTGTCCCAAAACAATGTGCAATTCGTGGCAAGTTATTCCGCACAGACGATCGATGACGCCCCAGATTGGAGACAACCATTCATCGACTTCGTCGTCTACGACATCCTGCCCGAGAACCCAAAGGAAGCCACTTCCATCAGAAGGCGTTCTCTCAGATTCTTCTACGATATAGAGAGAAGATGCTGTATCGCCGTTCCTACGACGGATTATTACTTCGGTGTCTGTCAAACACCGAAGCCAAAGAAGCAGTACGAGAAGCTCATGATGGTGTCTGCGGGGCCCACCAGCCTGGCCCAAAATTGCAGGACCGCCTTAACGAATGGGCTACTATTGGCCCACGATGGTGGCAGATGCGATAGAATACTAGAAAATACAAAGCCTGCCAAGTCCACGCGGACTTCATTCACCAACCATCCGAATTTCTACATCCGACGGTGGCATCCTGGCCATTCGAAGCATGGGGAATGGACATCATTGGTCCAATCACCCACCTTCCTCTAGAGGACATCGCTTCATACTCGCGATCACTGATTACTTCTCCAAATGGGCGAAGCTGTCCCACTCGCAGAAGTCAAACTTCAAACTGATCAGCTTCCTTAAGCATCACGTCATCTACCGCTTTGGACTGCCCCGAAGAATCATCCATGATAATGGTCCGCAGTTTGCAAGCCACGCATTCTATCGGTTTTGCGATAACACTATATTCAGAATATCGCTTCGACGCCGTACAACCCGGCGCAAACGGGTTAGCAGAGGCGTTCAACAAAACAATCATCAAACTCCTCAAGAAGTTCGTCTCCTCCAACAAGCGACTGGAACGAGAAGCTCGGCGAATACTTATGGGCTTATCGCACCACAATTCGAACAGCCACCGGGAATACGCCATTCTCCCTAGTGTACGGGAGTGAGGCAGTTCTCCCATTAGAGACTCAAATACCCTCACTCCGCATCGCCCTCATTTATCAATTGACAATGGATAATAACTACCGACGTCGACTGCAAGAATTAGAGGCCTTAGATGAAAAGCGCCTCCTAGCTCAGCAAAGGATCGAGCTATACCAGGCACGCATCTCAGGAGCCTTCAACAAGAAGGTCAAAATCAGAACATTCCAAGTGGGTGATCTTATTCTGGCAGTCCGGAGGCCGATGGTCATGACTCACAAGACCGCCGGCAAGTTTCAGCCAAAATGGGAAGGTCCATTTGTCATCGAGGCCGTGTTCTCCAATGGTGCTTACCGCCTCGCCAAGCAGAATGGGGACTTGCTCATGTTGCCCGTCAACGGCAAGTTCCTGAAGAAATACTATGTTTAAACAATATTCTCCAGATCCTCGAGTCACGTACCCGCTGGTGCCACTGAACTTGCTCCATAAATTTCTAGATTATTGAGTCATGTATCCGCTGATACCACTGAACTCATCCTCATAGTTTGCCAGATCATTGAGTCACGTACCCGCTGGTACCGCTAAACTCACACTCACCATTCTCCAAATTTCCGAGTCACGTACCCGCTGGTACCGCTGAGTTCGCATCCACAATATTCTAGATTTTTGAGTCATGTACCCGCGTGTACCACTGAACTCATGCCCTCCTTCCACAAAGATATCCCAAATTTCCAAGTCATGTACCCGCTGGTACCTCTGAACTTACACTTTGATACCAACATTCATGGATTGTCGAGTTATGTGCCCATCGGTACTCCTGAACTTACATCCCGGTCACTCTTTTAAAAGAAAGTCATGTATAATCATACCGCTGAACTTTCTTCCTACAAGAGATCCTTCCTCATGATCTAATACCTGCACTCCCAGTGCACAACAAAGGTAACGGGTCCACAAATTTCCAAGACGGCCATGTCCTCATTACCTCTGAGCCGTTCCACCTCCGTCGAAAACAAACCACCCCTATATAGAACTTCCATGTCCTCATTACCTCTGAGTTGTTCTATGTGCCCTCCTTCATTGAGCCCACTCCTGTCATGTCCTCATTACCGCTGAATGGGAAGGCTCCGTCGAAGAAACCTTCATACTTGCCATGTCCTTATTACCTCTGAGTAAGTATGATGACCCCCTTTCGACCTATTATCTGTACCCACAACTGGAGTACGCCAAGGGTAATAGGTCCACAAATGTCCTCTGTTGACCATCAATATCCTCCGTCGAGTTCACTTCTGCCATGTTCTCATTACCTCTGAATAGGAAGACTCTACATTAAAAACCTTCCACTTGCCATGTCCTCGTCGCCTCTGAGCAAGTATGTCGGTTCCCCTTCATCCTATTATCCGTGCCCTAAACCAGGGTACGCCAAGGATAATAGGCCTACAAAATACCCTCAGCTAAATTTCTCAGCACAAATCTATCACCCCATCAAGCCCCAGGAGCCCAGCTGCTCTACGGTATTCCTTTTTCTCAATACCAAGAGCACCCATGACCACTTCACTATGGCTGCTTCAGGTACCCTGATCAAAACTTGTTACCTCTGCCTAAAACCAAGGTACGCCATGGGTAACAGGTCCATAAATATATCCCCTATACGGGGGTAAACATCACCACAATATCACAAGCGCAGCAAGCAATACAAATGAAGGGTAGAATTGAAAGTACTCTTTATTTGAAGGAAGAAAAAGCATTACATATTTTCGGGATCATGTCCCCTTCAGAAGGAAAGAAAACAGAAATAAAACAAGAAGAAAAAGCCAACTACATTTCAGCATTACTCAATTCTAGGAGACGATTTCTTAATGAGGTGGTCCTCCATTCAATCCGTTGCCAGGCACGACGCTCGGCCTCCTGGAATCAACGCTCCTCATTGTCCAAGCCCAAGAACGCTTGACAGTCATCTTCCAATTTCTTCAAGGCAGCCTCCAGGTCAGTCGAAGTTTGAGTAACCCTGTCAGCCTCCTGAACAATCAGTCCCCTGTCATTGCGGGTAGTCTCGAGTTCAGACTCCAAGAAAGCCAACTTCCTCTGAAGCGCAAGATCTGCTCCCGTGTCTCAGTAATCTCACGAGAGACAGACTCCTCCCGAGCCACAATATTTTCAGTCGCATAACTCAGTTGATCGTACCTATCAGCTAAGTCACTGAGATCCTTCAGCGCACTCGGTCTGGTCTTATCTCGAGCCGCTCTGGTCCTCTCTATAACAGCAATAAGGGAATTCTGCTCCTCGTTTATAACAGCAGGCAGATCAGCCTGCCGCAATACTCGAAGCTCGGACACCAACTGATCAACCTCCAGCAATTTCGCCTCCAGAAGCGAAGCTATCTCGGCATCATCAGAAAGATCCCTAAGGATGTTTATTTGACCATGGGCACATTGTCGGGCCAAGGTAAAAGAGGTCCCTCTGTCTACAGTGGCCTCAATTCCCCTCTTCAAATGACGATGAAAACTGGCAACCACGTCCTGTAACGCATCACTCAGAACTTCAGCAGAGGAGGGCGTCAGGGGAAGCCGGAGCGGCAACGTCGGAGGAGTAACGCTAGAGTTCGCCACCGGGGGAACGGAGTCCGAGAAGAACGATGCATGAATAGCGGCCAACTCGTCTTCCGCCGCCTGAGAGCTTGGATGCTCGGCGGGGAAGAAAGGACGACTCTCGAAGCCATCGGAACAGAGGATGACGCAAGGACCATCGTCCCCTGCCCCGACTGCCCCGAGAATTGGCCCATAAAACTCGGACCCTCAGAAGGCCCCTCAAGATGAGTCGGGCAGTGAGGAGGTACACCTCTTTCCACCGATGCCCCTTCGGTTGGGGTTGTCTCAGCGACGTCCGTCCTCGACACTGGAGGGACAGGACCTGAATGTCCAGAATAACAATCAATCGACGTAACCCGAAGGACAAGATGATAGAGTAGATAGGCTTCCTCATGGGTTAAGACTCGGCTAATCTTACCAGGGGAGGGGCATAAAGGCCGCGGCTCATCCACGACTGGCGTAGTCCCCTCACCCGCGATCCCCGAGTTAAACTCAGTCACGTCCCCTGCCCCCGTCACCTTGAAGGAGGATACAGATTGATCTGCGTTCTCTTGAATAGGAGCAGGCTCATGGGAGTCCCCGTCATTCGGGGTCACCGCCTCGACATCCTGAAACTCTTCTTCTTCTTCCGACACCTAAAAAAGGGGATGAAGATAGTCAGGATCGAAACTCAAAGAAAAGGAGGGAGAAGGGATCAAGAGCAGTTTTGTTACCTCTAATGCAGGGTCGACCTCTTCGCCACCCTCTTTTATGGCTAGCGGACGGTTCCTAGTCGCAACCAGCTTCTGGGATCGAGAAACACTGCCTATAGGAGAAACTTGCCTGCTATGCTTCAGAATAGGGACCAGGCGCAACAAGAGACTGATCCCTCAGCACCTCATCTGACAAAACATGTGACTGACCTACCTCTGCGCCTACCACTGGAAGGATAGAGTCATCTTCATCACGCTGGTTGCCTTCGCTACCCTCAGCAGCGAAACCCAAATCTGGCACTTCGGCTCTAACCTTTCTTTTCTTGGCCCCTTGAGAGCCTTCCTCCAGACCAGTGCCAACAATAAAACTGGTACCCGGGTTAAAACCAACTGGGGGCTTGTTCGCCATGACATGATATAGAGCTGCCATGTACAAGATCTCCACTGACTCCTTAATGGCAGGGACCAAGAAAATGGTGCGGGTGTGGAACGAATCATAATATTGCCAAGCTCTGATACCATCAAGAAGACTACCCTCATAACCCAAGAAAGGACTGGGGCTGTCCAGACAAAGTTGGCTGTATCCAAACTGCCGGGCAAACCTGCTAGGCAGATAAGGCTCCAGAAAAAATAGCATTACGGTTACGGTACACTAGATGTGCGGGACGGATGTTACGCAACCATAAGAGTATCTGGCCATCCAGAAGCTGGGGGGGCGATACCGTCAATATGTACAGCGTCTATGTCCCTGGCAGTAAAGCGAGGTACGGATACGAAGATATGATACTTATCTGCTCTCGCCAATGCTATCCGACAAGTCCGCATGGTTTCACACTCCCAAGGCTCGTCACGATAGCGGAAGATAAATGCGTCATCATCAGTCACACCGTCTCCAGAGCCCGGACCTCATCAAAGACGGGTAATGTATCAGCAGCCACCCCATCAAATAGTGATAGGGCAACTCAGTTCGTTTAAAATCCCTTGGTCACATTGCGAGCGATGATTTTGGATGTGAAAGTACGTAGGCCACGGTGTATACTGCACACCATGGCCGGGAGGAGAGCTAGTCTGATTCGTAAAACCAACTTCACAGTCGGAAGGATGAAGTTACAACTAATTCTCTCAATGGAATCGGCTTCTCCCGAGACTACACAGTTTCGTAGCCAGATCATCAAAAATCTCGCCAGAAGTGCTTTTCTCAGACAGCTCCTGAGTATCCTGGTAAAAGTAATCGAAAGTATCAGTCTGGTTCCCGAATCCGTCGCTGGTGGTGGCCACTCCCTTAGCCGACGACACCGAGTCCTCAACCGCTTCCCGAGGTCGAGGGCGACGAGTGGTGACTCTACCTAAGGCATCTGTCGAGAAGAGATAGTGCACCCAATCTCTGGTGAAGGGAGCATTCCCTTCCAGGTTATTATCCTTTCGAGTCATCTGGTAACATGCGTTATAATGGCACAATATCTCCTGGTAAAGGGCCGCAAAGCCAGGATACGTCGTTCCAGATCTTTGAGTTCCTCATTAGTGGGAGTATACGCTTCAAACGCTTCGTCCCCCCAAAGAAGCTAGGAGACCGCGTGCATCTCATGGAGCGCGAGTCCTATCTCCCCACAGGTGCATAAAAGGTCCCCGTACGACAATTATACATTTCCAGCAGAGACATGAGCAGCTTTTTGTTTATGGACAAGCCATGACTGGTACCTCGGATAGCGTGGTACAAGCCAATCTCGCACAAAAAGGCCTCATACTTCTGCAAGATCCAAGTAGACAAATTGATCCACGAAGGAACAGAGTGCACCCAACCAGGGAACGTCAACCGACCAACGGGATAGGAGCCTTTTCGAGCAAGCTGATTTATGAAAGTGTCGGCGGTAGAAAATGAGAAATTAGGGCCCGCCACATTCAGGAAAGAACCTGGGACCAACCCCGTCACAGAACAACTAGTGTGCACTTTGCCGGCAATCACGGACTTCAGATTGTTATTATAATGGATCCCACCTCTGGTAGGGGTTAAAGTCTCCTCCATCTTTCGATCTAACGGGAGCATATTAAACCAAGATAACGGGAAGTGTCGCTCCATTTGGGGGATGCGAATCGCCATCCCGTTAGAAACAAAGTTCCAGTCCTCTGACACCTCCAGGACATGATCGTTCTCCACGGTCAAGGCGTCCCCAAAAAAGAACGCAGGCTTCAAATACTCCCCTTCAAATTTTCCGGAGTTCATCATAGCATTAAGGAAGTGAAAAGACTGATTCTTGATGGCATTCAATCTAACCGTAGGCTCATCGCTCGGAAACTGGTCAGCCATATACTGGACAATATGGTCATACCTGTAGCCGAGAGCGGCTTGAGCGCTACCCACCAAGAGTTCTCCAGCGGCATTAACCGAAAGGTTCACTGAAGAACAAACAGAGAAAAGTAAGTTAAATGGAGGGATACAACAAGAGAGAGAGCCGATTGGGTGCTCTCAAACCCCATACGGCTCAAGAAGATATCCATGCGGCCCCATGAAGCATCAGAAATCTCATACGGCTCCGTACAATAAAAGTCTATGCGGTTTAGCGTCACTTATGCGGCTTCGCCAGCAAGGCACGCATACAGACGCGGTAGTTCTCTTATGCGGCTCGCAGCTCAGCCATAGGGCGAACATGCGATTTACAAAGGCTCGTGCATAAAGTATACGACGTAGCCATAGCGGTTGGGGTTCTTTAACTCATGCATTGTCCTTACCAGTAATGGGGGGTGAACTGTCAGGATGAACATCAGGTACGGCAACGGAGGGAGTAGCAGCCGCAGCCGAGGTGGAAGTGGAGGCTGCCTTCTTGCCCTTTACTGCCACGGTCTTCTTGGAAGCCATTAATTATCAAAAGAGGAGAAGGGCAATCGAGATAGGGAAGATCTGAGGAAGGAGAAGGAAAATAAAGAAGTCTTCTCTCCTCTTCAAACTCTTCCTTATTTACAGAAAGACTGGGAGAAGGAGGACACGTGGGCCAATGACCGACTTATGAAGAGCGCAACCGGCTCCTTGGGTTTTGTCTCCAAGATTCACCCAAGGTGTTAAATCTGATAGATTTAATGAGCTGACTCTTGGGATTCCCTCCTACAGAGACGGCGCTGAAACGAATTTGAGGCAATTAAGGACCCACACGCGTAGCAGGAAGCTATGCGGCTGAATAGTCTCTTGCGGCTGAGTCATTTATGCGGCTGAATAATTCATACGGCCGAGACTTCTATGCGGTCAGAATTCCATATGCGGCTAGAGGAAACACGGTCATGCTTCTTATTCAAAGTATTTCAATTTTATAAATTAAAAACTTTCAAGGGGGTCCTGTAGAAGCATGGAAAATACTAAAGGAAATGATTCATGCGGCCAGGAAAGATCTATGCGGCTCAGAGGACTCATGCGGCTCAGGGAGTCATGCGGCATAAGGAGCTATACGGCCCAAGGCATTCCATACGGCTCAGAGGACACGTGGCCTGATAGTGCTCCCCTCCGACCCATGCTGCATTAATTGCTATGACGGCTGACCCCTCTGAAAAGTTGACAACCCTGACACAAGGGCAGGTAATTATGACTCTGTCATAATGATGAATCTCTAGGGAAGAGGAAAGAAATCTCTGACGCAAATCCCCCGAGAGCCACAAAAATGCCACATGGCCTTGCCATGTGGGCATTCGTATGCGGCTCGCTTCTCATGCGGCTCAGAATAAATCCTATGCGGCTCAGACTATAGAAGCCTCATACGGCTCGAACAAAGGACTTCCTATGCGGTTCAGAGTGAATCCATCCTATGCGGCTCAGACCATGAAAGCCTCATGCGGCTCGAGCGAGGACTTCTCATGCGGTTCAAGAAGATTATGTCCATAGCGGCCCAGGCGAATATATACCTATGCGGCCCACAAGGATTACTCCTCTGTGATTAGAAGGCTCAAGGGAGGGCCACTGCCCATGCAAGCCCTGACACGTGGGCTTAACCATATGCGGCTCACATTCATATGCGGCTCACATTTATATGCGGCTCACTAGTCATGCGGTCCAGATCCCCCCAGCAGATCCTAGGATACGTGTCCTAAGCTGATTAAATTCCTCAGATTTGCTACCATTAAAGATTGGGTCAAATCCCAATAAATCTGGGACACGTGGCAGAAGAGTAAATCTAATTTATTCGCAGATATCAGAAGATCAGTATAAGGAAGATTTATTCCAATCAGCATTAATTGCTCGTAGGATTTGGTGTAATCTATACCTAATGGCCCAGATTCGTCATAATCAAGATGAATGGCCTAGATTGACCAATCCACAGGCCACCGCCATCTCCAAGAGCTAATCATTGGCAACCCTAATTATCACATCCTACTATTATAAATAGCAAGGTGCTATTCCCTTGTAAAAATATACAATATCGAAGAGAAAAAGATATACAATTTCAGAGAGAAAAATACGCATATACAGAGAGACTCCCCAATAGTCAGAGAAAAGAATCCACAGAGAGAGAGAGAGAAGCCTGAAGAGCAATAGAGGAGCAAGAAGAGCATTTCTTCGTCAATGCCAACCATCTTTTTACAAGGAGCCAAGGCTGCATACTGATCGTCCAAGGAGTAAGGCAGAGCGGCCGTCGCTTTCCCGAGCCTCTATCGTCACCCCCCAGAATCAAAAATAAATAATTGTACTTAGACTGCTGTACCTAGGTTTTCGTCCCTAGGCTTTCTTTGTACAAGCAAGTTTGTAATGTGAAGTAAAAGTTCGGTCCTCCGATAATTGTTCTGTTCTTTTATATTTATGGCAAACAGTCATGTCCAGGTCCATTATACTATTCGGGGACGGGGAATTAGGGGTTATGTGATCAAAGCCACCATGTCACTATATTTTTGTGCTCGCGCCACTCTTTCCCTCACGTAGGGTGTAGCGAGATCCTATTTTTCTTGTGCTTGCTATCCAGGTTGGCCGGCATGAACCTTTCCCTGATTTTCTTGTGATTGTCGGGCCAAGTGGATAGCCTGTCCTGTAATATTTCTCAAGCCGATCACATAACGCTCTAATAATTCAAGGCACATTTTATATTTATTTTATCTTATCTTATATCCTGCTCTGTTCTACATTTAGTACTTTCTCACCATGCTATGATATTCAGTTACTCACATATTCTACATGCCTTTATGTTGTACCTTGATTGGAGACTAAGTTCTGCTCGGGAGAAGGGTTACAACCCCGGTCCTTGTTTGGTTTAAGGGTTACAACTCAGCTTCCGAATGGTTCCCAAGTCATCCTATATATTTGTCTTGTATTTTATGATACTGTCTCTTATAGAATTTGTTAATTCATATGGAACTGCTGTTAGTATTTGTACTTGCTCATTTTTCTGACAAGATACCGTTGATAATATTTTAGGAGTTGTTATACCATTATTGGACTTCATAATGTTGCTAACTGAGGTGGATCTCACTATTCTTCTATGTGAGTTGCCTGGTAGTTGTTCTTAGTTTGTCTTATTTTTTCTTCTTTATTTTTCCTGTCTTATGATTCCTTCTAGTAGTTTTTATTATTCTTGTGCCTTAGTTATCTTTCATGTCTTATCTTCTTTAGATGTTGGGTTATGATTGAGTACATTTGTAGTTCATAGACCTTCTAGATGTAGTGTATATTTATTGGGTACTAGATAGCGTTCTACCGTCGATACTGTGGTGTAGGCTGGGCGTGGCCCACGTATTCGTATCCGTATATCCGGGTACGGGTCGTGACACATTTTTAGTGGTGGCCTATGCAGGTCAGTCTTTGTAATTAATGCGAAGTCGTGGTAGTACTTGAGCTTATCAGTACTACTATGAGCCTTCCCTACGATTAAGGTTGAGTAATGGAATATTTTAGGAATTTGGTACTCAGTCACATATTAGGAACTCTTGGTAGATTCCAGGGATGACCCCTGGGAATCTTATTTCGAACTTTTCGAAACTTTTTCTATTTGTTTCTGTCCGTCCTAATTTTTGAAACATATGTTCGTTATCAACTTTATTCTTTCTTTGGAATGAGTTTGTGGACCCCAGAGGGAAGGTATAAGTTGGACTTATATATCTTCTAGGTTGAGACGAGAATATGATTTGCCAATCTCATATCAGGTTGAGATTGTTTTACATTATATTCTAATGATTTCTTTTTATCTTGACCTAGATAGTACCTTTGGACATCTCCTGAGAATTTTTTTATAAACTCTACCTCGGGATCTGTTTTCGCTAGTTTCCATGTACTCATCCTTGATTCGTTGTTGAAAATTTTAAATCTTGATGTTCGTTGTTGACTTCGATTTTGATTTTGTTGAAGATAATTTTCTCTGGATTGAGTTAAGATATTCTGATAAACATATTTGATGAGGACGATAAGAACGATAAATGTCTACCTTATTTATGGAGTTTAGAATTTATCGCAGTCATATTAGTTAGCCTGACAAAGACATGGAGCCTGATTTTGGATATACTATCCTAGTTATGGCATTTAGATTCTCTTACAGCCATACCGGTTGGCGTGGTAAGGAATCTAGATGACATGATTATAGGATGTATACCTTAGTTATGGACTCTATCGTTATTGCAGCTATGTTTACTGGCGTGGCGTAAATTCTGGCAACATGATTTTGGATAGACGTGTATGGTTATCAGGTCATATCTTAAGTTGATTCACTTCTTTTACCACTTGAGCAAGATAATTCCTACCATTATTTCTTGTTTATCATTATTTTATCTCCCAACGCATGATAATTTTCTTATCTTACCGTCATTTCCTTTGTCTTGTTTAGTTATGTCTTGATTACATCGATCAACTATCTCGTATCTACTTCTGTCATCTACACTTTAAAATCTTTTGAGCTCTTGTATCTTTTATCTTGGGAAAAGTCGAGAAAGTATCGTAATCATCTGTCTCGGAGTAGACATTGGATCTTGGTAGTAGTCGAAGCAGAGCGAGATGATTACCCCGACTTCCTTCTACAACCCTACATTTTGGTTTTTTGTCATAACAGAAGAAATCCAGTTCCTTATCCTTGAACTGTTTCTAAAATTCAATATCATAAGATTTGATCTTCTCTGATTTTGACCAGTCGATTTTGGTCGTCTTGTTTATCGTGCCAAAGAGTCTTGGTTGCTGACTAGACTTTAATGACTTCAAATTCCTTTGTGACTTGGATTTTCATCCTTGGATGCTCGTGTCCAGCCTTCGTTGATCTTATTCTCCATCTTGCCAAATTCTGATTTATTCAAAAGTTGATCAACTTAGATCGTGTTGAGACAAATTTCTTTATCGTGGTTGGATTTCAATGCTATTAACCCTCGTGCATTGACTTCCAATTTTGATCATGTTTGGATTTTGGACACTCGTGTCTAAACTCTTTTCGACCTTGATTTCATTTCCTGATTACATCCAAATTCCTTGTGATTGGTCGTACCTAGATGACCTGGCATGACTAAGACAATTTGGAATTCCTTGATCGTGATTTTAACGATCATAACTACACATATTACCTTGTCTCTGAATCGTGCCTAAGAACTTTGACTTTCGATCACGACTAACTAGTGTGACCACAAAATTAGTCGTGTTAGAATTGAATATATTTGATTTTCTACCATGCCTAATTAATTTGAGTTTCTTCCTAAATCGTGCTTATAAGACTTTGATTTCTAAATCATGAATTTATCGTCTTTCACAACTGAACTTGGATCTCGACCGTGCTTATGCGACCTGTAATCTAATTTTCCATCAATTCTGACCATCGATCATGCTGTACTCGAAAGTTCCTCTCCATTTGCTTCTCTTAGCCCTGTTTTAGATCATGACTATCCGACTTTGATTTTTATGATCTTGATAATCTTAACCCTTAAATCGTGCTAAAAATCTTGAACCCTAATCGACTGTGTTAAAATACATCTCCTTCGTACCTGAATTTTGATTCTCTAATCACTCGTGCTCAGGTTTCATTCCTGATCATGACTAGGTTTGCGATTTTTGTCACTCTAATCTACTTCGTGCCTAAGTAGATAATCATTCCAAAATTCTTGAATGCGTCTGGGTCTTGATTTCACTCATGACCAGGTGGTTAAATTCGCGATCACTGTTTGTGCTAAGTATTGTTATTCCTAACAATACCTAACCACATCATTTTCGTCTTGATCGTGCCTATGTATAATCCTAAATCTAATTTCATCGAGCTGAAATCCTGTTAATCAATTTTTGACTTGATTGTAATCGAACGAAGCTCAAGTTTTGATTTCGTTGTCGTACCTCTATCGTGCCAAGTGAACTTAGACTATTTCCAATTTTAATCACGTTCGAACTTGGATCGTATTTCATAATTTTATTAATCATACTCCTTAATCCTTGATCGGGCCTATAAGACCTTGACTTCGATTTTTGTTTGTGTCTAAAATTTTATCTCAACCATGCCAAACCTTGTTTTGGTCATGGTTAGCTTTTCATCTTGATCGGGCCTGTGTGACTTTCGGGTTGATTTTCATCAACCTAAGTCCTACAGATCACCCCGTACTTGAACTTCATTTATATCTTCGATTCTCCAAATCGTCTCTAAAATCGTGCTACAATGACTTGACTTATTTCTGAAATCATGCATATATAATTTTGTTCATATCATGATTCTATCGTGCCAAATCCCTCATCGTGCTTGAACAATTTTGAATCGATTATCTTGATCGTGCAAAACTCGTCATTCTTGGATCGTGCCTAAAATATTGCTTAAATCTTCTATCATGTTTTAACCCCACTACCAACCTTTAATTTCGAGGACGAAATTTTTATAAGGTGGGTAGGATGTAAGCCTCCTAAATTTTCGGGATTTATTTTCGAATTTCCTAAATGAATTATTCTCGATAATTCATTCTATTTAATTAATTTTTTATCATTAAATACTCTTTACCGTGACTTGGAATTCTAGAGCATCAGGGATGCCAGTCTCTGAAAACTTCCTTCTTGAAGTTTGTAGTAGACGAGATTATCTTCATATTGATATTTCGTGTCCCACTCGAACTTGTTCCCTTGTGCTCCATTTGCTTCGCGCAACTTTCAGGTCAATTTAGACCAATTTATCGTCTGTCGTAATTTGTGATTTAATTTCCAACTTAATTTTCGGGCCCGACATCGGTCCAATCCAGTAGACCCAATATATGACCCTGGCCTATTTTGAGTCTACTATGCATGTACCACTTGCGTGCCACCGATTGGATCTCTCTTGTGCTCCCATTCCATCCATGATTTTAATTGGTTTAATTTATTATTTTAATTAAATCTTGGCCCCAAGCTTGTCCAAACTTGGCCCAACACCCAACCCAATTTGGTGTAACCCCTGTCATGACTACCCATACATCTTACTATTGTATTTGCCTTCTTCCCTACTCAAAATATCTATTTCTCTCTCCTTGTATATATATACACACATATATATATATATATACATATATATTTAACTTTCCCTCTCTCTCTAGATAACTCTCTTTCTCATCCTCACCTCACTTTCTGCCAGAGTTATGTATTCATGAGGATGGTACACTTCGACACGGCACGCGTCTTTGTGTACCCAGTGGAGATATCAGACAGGAAGTCATGGCAGAGGCTCACAGTTCGCAGTATTCCATCCACCCAGGCAGCACGAAGATGTACCGAGATATTCGTCAACACTTTTGGTGGAATGGTATGAAGAGAGAGATAGCCCGGTATGTCTCTCGATGTTTGGTTTTCCAACAGGTCAAAGCTGAACATCAGAGGCCAGCTGGACTTCTTCAACCCTTGCCGATCCCAGAATAGAAATGGGAGCACCTTACCATGGATTTCGTGACTGGGTTACCCAGATCTCCGACAGGCAGAGATGCTATTTGGGTCATTGTGGACAGGCTTACCAAGGTGGCACACTTTCTTCCATTTAGAGTTGGACAGTCGACGGCACAGCTAGCAGAGATGTATCTCAGGCAGATCGTCCGACTTCACGGAGTGCCAGTCAGCATAGTATCAGACAGGGATACGAAATTCATATCGCACTTTTGGCGCAGTCTTCATCAAAGTTTGGGGACTCGTCTCAAGTTCAGCTCAGCGTATCATCCGTAGACAGATGGGCAGTCAGAGCGTACTATACAAACTCTCGAAGATATGTTGCGGTCATGTACCCTTGACTTCGGTGGTTCATGGGAGGATCACCTGCACTTGGTGGAATTCTCGTACAACAATAGTTTCCAGGCCAGTATCCAGATGGCACCCTTCGAGGCTCTGTATGGTAGGAAGTGCAGATCCCCATTAGCATGGAACGATGTCGGAGAGAGGCAGATGCTCGGTCCAGAACTGATTTCTCAGACGGTTGAAGTGGTCAGGAAAGTCAGAGATCACCTCCGAGTTGCTCAGGATCGCCAGTGCTATTGGGCCGATGCTCATCGACGTCCCTTAGAATTTGACGTCGGCGACCATGTATTCCTTAAGATCTCGCCGACCCGCGGCGTCATTCGTTTTGGCATGCGGGAAAAGCTTAGTCCTAGGTATATAGGGCCGTTCGTTATTCTGGAGCGAGTAGGCGATGTGTCCTATCGTCTCGCTCTTCCGCCGTCGCTAAGTGAGGTACATGATGTATTCCATGTATCTCAATTAAGACGGTACATCCCGGACCCGAGCCATATCCTAGATCATTCAGAATTGGTTGTTGGTACCAACCTTTCGTATGAGGAGAGGCCCATGTCTATATTGGACCGGAGAGAAAAGACGCTCAAGAACAAGACTATTAACTTAGTCCGTGTTGCTTGGGGTCATCACTCTCTAGGTGAGTCAACGTGGGAGCGTGAGGACGACATCCGATCGCGATATTCCTACCTGTTTGACTCGTGAGGTATAATGTCTTTCTTATGCCTTACGCTTTCCCTTTCCTTGCTTGCATTGTATGATTGTATGATTGAACTGCTTAGTGTAGCTTGCCTGTGCTTGGTATAGCTTGTCGTAGCAATCTCTAGCTCCTTGATTAAATTCCGAGGACGGAATTCTTTGAAGGTGGGTAGAGTTGTCACCCCCATTTCCTGTATTTCATTTTTGTACTCGTGATTTGATTTCGGTACGTATTTTATTTTCTCGACTTGTGGATTCGGGTTTTCGTAAATAGGTTTTGGACCATGGCTTGGTTTTCTTTTGTGGAGTTGGTTTGGTTTGGTTTGGTTCATCATGAGTGGAACTCCTTAGCCTATTCTCCACCTCTATTCCATCACAACCACCCTCATTAAAACCCACCAACTTCTTCTCTCTCCTCCATAACTCCATTAATTTCTTTCAACTTCTTATTCTTCCTTCTTGCACACAACTCCCCAACCCATAGACAAGTGCACCTTGCCATCAAATAAGTACCACTTTTTATTTGTCTATTAACTAGATTAGGCCATGGAGAACAACTTTAGAACTTGACATTTTGTGATTTGGAGCTTTTATTTTTCTAGATCTAGGTTTTAACCATTTTCGAAAATCCTTGGTTTTGGTCCATTAAACTTCAATTTTTGCATGTTTTGATGCTTCCATGTGGAAGAGAATTCAATTTTACTCAAGTTAGACCTTTAAAAATCTAGATTTGGTTTTGATTTTACCAAGATATGAAGTTTTGAACCTTAGAGTTCTTGGAGTCTTCTTCTCGGCCTGGAGAAGAAGACAGCAGCCTGCGCTCTTTAGCGCAGGGCTGGATTGCGCATTCCCCCTCGGCCAGCGCTCCTTAGCGCAGCGTCGACCGCGCAGCTTGCCCCTTGGCGAACTGCGCTCAACCCGAGTGCGCATGGATTCATGCACAGTCTGCTCATGCGCAGTCCGCTCATGCGCAGTCTGCCCATGCGCCATCTATCCCTGCGCACTCCACTCATGCGCAATCTGACCCTGCGCTATCCACTCATGCGCAATCTGACCTCTGTGCCAACCAGTTCAGCGCAAGCCGACTCCTGTGCAGCTCACTCCTGCGTATTTGGCCCCTGGCGCACTTGACTCCTGCGCAACCCGACCCCAGGGACCCTTGCGCAATCTGTCTAATCATGGAGATTTGGTTTATTTTTCCTTAATCTTGGCTCTTCTATAGCCCTGTATATTGGTATTTTTATTCGATATTTTACGCCCATTTTATATCCTTACGCCTTTTGTCATGAACTTGATTTACTTAATATGTTTGGAATGACTATTGTACATGGCATGGCATGACAAGGAACTAGCATAACATGACAGTGACCCGTAGTGGTGTACTCCTGACATGACCAACCTGACTTGATAGTGGCCCGTGGCGACGCACTCTTGACATGTACTTGACTTGACCTGTACTTGACCTGACTTGACTTGACTTGTAACTTGTAACTTGACTCGTATAATCAACTTGACACCGTGGGTGCTCCTGCTTGCTTGCTTGTACAATCTACTTGTCTTGTCTTGCATCATGTCTAGGACGTGACTTCCTGGGTACCACGGCCAGGGACTCGCGCTAAACTGGATTAGGCTAATGATTAGATCAAACTAGAATATGGAGAATTCCCAGTCACAGGCAATCTCGTTATCTGGGCGCTTTAATGGACTTGTAGCTTGCCGATGAGTAGAGCACATTTCCAGCACACTGTCATGTGTTGCACCCTCTAAGTCACCTAAGGGTACATTTGTCTTCCGGGCAATGTACCCACCTATAACTCTCAACCCGCGGAAGGATAACTAGATAGTCTGCAGGGCTTGGGACTGGAAGTTTCTCACTTGCATCTTGTTAGTAATTAAGGCTTGTGATAACCCTAGTTAGTTAAAGTAGTAAGTCGTAGTAATTGCTTGGCCGCTTGTGAATGCATGACGTCCAGCCTTGTCTAAGTCTTGTCTAGCTCCAGTACCTGCTATCTCCTGAGCATGTTTGTTTTCCTTATCTTAACGATAAATGAGTAGAGACAATGAGCTATTCAGGCGAAGGGTTACAACCCCGGTCCTTGTCTGGTTTAAGGATTATAACCTGGCTCCCGGAATGGTTCCACGTCCCTAGTCGTTTATTGCTCTGTGTACTTTTATTACTTGTACTTTCCTTTTATTCTTTATGTTCTGATATGCTGGCTTTTATTCTTATTTGTGGCCTCCTTGTGGCACTTGCTCTTTCTGGGGTTTGATCCAGCTGGTTTTGTGTGGCCAGATTTCGGAGCAGGTCCCGAGGATCTACCAAGCTTCCAGCCCAACGGTGAACACTAGACGGAACCCGGGCTACGAGTGGGTTTTCCCTTTTTGATTCACCCACTTATATGTAAATTTATTCTTTTGAGGCGTTTGCCGAAGAGCACCTGTTAGCTCGATGCACATTTACTTACTGTCTGCCTACGGGCTGTAAACATGATTAACAAATCATAGGGTTGATCATGTATGACTGAACTCTTGCTAGTCCTATCATTTTGTACGACTAGCTTCATGATCATCCAATATGTAATATTTGGGACGCCTTATATATATATATATATTTGATGCTCTAATATCTTGTAACTCTGTTAATTGCTTGAGATTGAGACAATAGGCCTGACCTTAAGAGACTGATGGCTTGTAGTAAACCCTTATATCTAGACAGCCGTGACCGTGTAGTTGAGATGTATTCTATTTCAATATACGTAGCTGGCTATGTCTGCCCCCGCTCTCCAGTATTCTGGTTCTGGGGCGTGACATGGTTTAAGTGGTGGCCCATGCAGGTCTTGGCATTCAAGAAATGTGAGGGTTTATCGAATAGATGTCTCAATCAATATTCGTCCTTGATCTCAGCTCGTATCTTCAAATCCCTGAGAATCTCGACCTGATCACATGCTTGTATCATTGATCCATCCTGGTCCTTCCTTATTATTTTCCTATGTCGTCTTCTTCAGCGGCATTGCTCCCGGACCTGCCAACCAGCCAGAGGAAGCTCAACAAGCACCCCAGCGCCAGGAAGATCAAGCTCAGCACTCTGGAGTAGCCTCCCGAGTTATGCTTCCCGGAGGCTCAGAACCTCCAGTTCAGGCAGCTCCGCCCGTTCAACCAGCTAGACAGGATGAGGGACCTTTGGTAGGGCTTATCAGAGAACTGCTTGCATCCCAAGATCGTCGAGGCGACGCCTTGCACCAGGAAGTTCATGATGCACTAAACCGAGGAGGTCCCCAAGGGAATCAGGCGGCCAACAGTTTTAAGCGCTTGAACCCTCCCTTCTTTGACGGCAGTGAAGATGCGATTGCCGCGGACGCTTGGCTTCAGGATACCGAGGTGGTTCTAGAAGCAGCTAGGACACCTGAAAATCTTGGTATATACCCCTTCACTTCTCTTAAATTTTGTCCGTTAATTTTATCGTTTGATACATCAAAACCGGCCACCAAGTTGACACTTTAAATTGTACTATTTTTGGACAGTTTTGTGGAGCCGACTTCGTCAGCTCGTAACTCCGCCGTCGCAGCTCCGTCTGGCGTGCCACCTGTTCCTGTGCGTAGCTGGTATAACCCTTTTCTTGCCATTTCAATTTCGTTTCATTGTGAGCACGTTTGATTGGTTGAATTCGACGCCAAAGTTGGCTTCCGAATTCGTAACTTCTAAGTTATAAAATTCTATTTTTGAACTCGGGACTCCGAATTCAATTTCTGACACCACCAGTAGACTCGTGGCATCGTTCTGGCATGTTTTCATATAAAGTTTGTTAGATTTGGAGAATGTGGGCCCTGGCACGCATTTCAGTGCAAAGCGGGCCCCACAGTCCGGGTCAACGGGACTTTTTGACGTCGGCTCATCGGAATCCAATTCCGGATATATCGTTGAGTTTGTATCGTCATTCTGGACTCGTTGACATATAATTTGCTAGGTTTTAGTGGACATTGGTTTCGGCACGCATTTCAGTGTAAGTCGGATACCAATATCCGGGTCAACGGGTCATTTTGAGATCGGCTCATCGAAATCCAATTCCGGATATACCGTTGAGTTCGTATCATCATTCTGGATTCGTTGACATATAATTTGCTGAGTTTTGAGGACATTGGCTCCGACACGCTTTTTCGTGCAAATCGGTTTCCAATATCCGGGTCAACGGACCAATCTGAGATCGGGTCATCAAAATCCAATTTCGGGTATACTGTTGAGTTCGTATCGTTATTCTGGATTCGTGGACATAAAATTTGTTATGTTTAGTGCACTTTTATTCTGGCACATTTTTTGGTACAAAGTGGGTCTGATACGGATACCGTTTTGACCCGGAATTACCTTTTTACCCATGTGTCCAAATTGGACTTATGGATAGGCTATCCTAGCTAATTTGACTATTCTGGATACGTTGGTGATGGTTGTTTCACCATCCGACAATATCTGTAGGTTTTTACCCTATTATTATAATCTTTCTCCTTTTGTTGTATTTTGAGATCCATCGGTTCCAGTGATTTCACAACTACTGAAATTGAATGTGTTGACTATGTAGATGTTTATAGAGACTAGATTTGACCATGTTTGATCATGGTTGACTACTTTGACTGAACGTCGAAGTAGAGTCAACATTTGACCTAGGTTAGACTAGTTTTGACCTTGGTTGACCACAGTTGACTATTTTGACCAAAGTCAACCAAAAGTCAACTGTAGCCTAAAATTGACTAGAACTTGACCGAAGTTGACCAGTTGGCCCAAGGTCAACTGTTAGTCAACATTAGCCTAGTTTGACCTAGAGTTGACCAGTGTTGACTAGAGTTGACCAGTTGACCAAAAGTCAACTGTAAGTCAACCCTTGACCTAGTTTGACCTAGTTGACTTGGTTTGACTTCCTGTGACCTAGATTGACCTAGATTAATCATGCCTAACACTGTTGAACCCTAATTAGCTTATATATCTCATCTTTAGGTCTATGGCATCACTCTGAGCATCGACCCCATTTGACAGCTCAGGACCGCAGGCGAGTACATTCACTGATAGTTTTCATTGTCTTGATATCTGCTATATCCGATTCAGTTGTAGTGACTTACTCGATTTCTAGTCATGATAGTTCACGGACTAGTATACGTTGGATCATGACATGAGATGTTGTTCCTGGATTTTCTTGGTATATATGTACATTTCCTGTCTTGTTCCCTGTACTTGTATAGACACCGATTCCTGAGAGGTTGTAGCTATCCTCTTAGGGAATCCCGTGTCATGACGTGTCATGTCCTGGTCTATTATACTATTCGGGAATGGAGAATTATTAGGGGTTATGTGATCAAAGCCACCCTGTCACTATATTCTTGTGCTCGCGCCACTCTCCCCTCACGTAGGGTGTAGCGAGATCCTATTTTCCTTGTGCTTGCTATCCAGGTTGGCCGGCATAACCCTTTCCCATATTTTTTTGTGATTGTCGGGCCAAGTGGATAGCCTGTCCTGTAACATTTCCCAAGCCGATCACATAACGCTCTAATAATTCAAGGCACATTTTATATTTACTTTATCTTATCTTATATCCTGCTCTGTTCAACATTCAGTACTTTCTCACCATGCTATGATATT
This sequence comes from Iris pallida, assembly GCA_029216955.1. Taxonomy (NCBI): domain Eukaryota; kingdom Viridiplantae; phylum Streptophyta; class Magnoliopsida; order Asparagales; family Iridaceae; genus Iris; species Iris pallida. Next base: position 17,769,678 of record JANAVB010040218.1, on the reverse strand, counting down.
CAGTTACTCACATATTCTACATGCCTTTATATTGTACCTTGATTGGAGACTAAGTTCTGTCACGACCCGCTACCCAAATTGTTGGGCCGGGCCGAGTCATGTCCAGCCTATGCTTGCAATAAAGCGTAGTAAGCTGTTCTAAAGATAACAAGATAAGACTAAATGTGCTAACAGTTCTATAAGTAAATAAAAGTCATAAAAGCTCCAAACACAAAAGTCGTCTCATATAGTAATAATAAGTCCAAGTACAAGTCCGAAATGTAAAACTGGATACATGTCCAGTTACAAAATACGTAGTCTAATACATGACTACACTAAATATCCCGAGCAACTACGCAAACTAGACGAGTTTCCCCACAGGTACATCCTCGTAAGACAAAGCCTGGTCCTCGACAGTAACTCCATAATATAAGTCGCAGAGCAACTCCTCCTCAGTAAGAATACCTACAACGTTATCCTGTCGGGACGGGAGCAAGTATTGATTCTAGCAAACTAATATACGAAACATGAAATGAACATAAGAGGAATAAACTGGAAAACATGGCATCTCATAATCTATCATGGCAAGGACACATATGTCATAGCGACAGATGTATATGTAATGTTTAAAACTATAGCAGGTACGTGATCGTCAATAGGTGTAAAATGTACTGTGGTACAATTATATAAAATATACTTCCGTACAAGTAAAACAAGCGATAGATGTACATACGTACAAATACAGCTGGTGCGCCTACGATGAGGTATACATAAAATGTCAACCTCGTTCGGTACGTACGTACGAATAAAGGGGCATGATCACGTACGCTACTAACAGTTTCCCCATAACCCAGATTCTAATCATATGAGAGATATATGAAGACTGTTCTAAGCATGGTAGTGACTAGAAGTACAACATGTGAAGATTTAACTTGCTACCCCAAGGATCAGCATTTAACATGGTTGGATTCGCAGTTCATTGATATAACAGTATGTAAAGTTTGTAGAAGTACTTGCCTCTAGCAAAGCAAGCTGCGATAAAAATGCTATAGATGCTTGGTAACTCGTCACTGTAGAAATAAATACGTAAACTTAGTTTTTATACTAAGTTAAACACTACGACACTAGTGGTGCAACACAATTTTCCGATTGGACACCTAGCCAAATAGTAACTTTAGCACAGGAGACCAATGTGGGGTGACACAATACTCAAACTAACTTTCTAGGGTCTTTACACTAGTGTGGGGTGAGGTTCAATACGGCTATAACTCAAAATAACACAAAAAGTTGCAAGTCATAATTTATTCAATAATTAAATCAACTGTACACTATAATCCAACAATTTTTGAGATAGACAAAAAACTCAATTTTACATAAAATAAAGTACCAAAATGATCCTTTTTAATTATAGAAATTTATACTAATTTTTCTGGAATTTATAAACCCTCTTAAATAATTATTAAAAATCAGCAAACATAAATATACAGAAAATGAGTTTTGTTTTCCTATTTTTATAAAATATCAACATCACTTAATAAATTCTGGAAAAATTATAATAAATTGTCTAAATTAACAAAGTATTCAAATATAATTATTCCCAGATTTTTACAGCATTTAAATATATATAAAAATTCAAAAACAACAAGCAACAGTTTCTGGAAATTAATTAATTAATTATTTACTATTTTTGTCCATGTATTCGATTTAAACCGAAGTCCAGATACAGGACCCAGAGCCATGAATCAAGTCCAATATGACTTGTACAGACTCTGAATATATTAGACACAATCGGGCCCAAAAATCCATGCTAGGTTTGGACATCAATTGGCCATAACAATAAAATACAGAAATTTAAATAATAATAATATATTTTTAAAGTGGTAAAAATATACGAGTCACAAAATATATAATAAAATAACTTGTGAAATTTACATAACAATACTTTTTGCAAGGTAGAATTTGAAATACATATATAAATATATAACTACAATATTTATATATGTACATATAAATATATAGATATTTATATATATAATGGATATATATATACACATATATTAAATAAACATATATTTATATAAGAAATACTTAACTATAATATATATATATATATATATATATATATATATATATATATATATATATATATATATATATATATATACAAATATTGTATACATATATATAATAGTATATATATAATAATATATATACACATGAACATATACATATATACATATATATATATATATATATATATTTTAATATATATATATATATACACATATATAATATAATAAAGTACTAAATATAAAATATATATATATATATACAAATACAGTATATATATACATATAATATAGTATATATATAATAATATATATATACATATACATGTATACATATATACATAAATATATATAAATAAAATAAAACAAAACAAAATAAAAAAAGAAAAGGAAAATAAAATAGAACAGCAGGGGGGGTTCGAACTCGGCCCAGGGGGGTCGAGTTCTCGGGTTCGGTCGAGCTGGCCAGAGGGTCAGCCCGCTCTGTGTGTCAGGGGTAGGGTTTAGTTTAGATTTAAATAGGTTTTAGGTTAACGGGTTTTAAACCCGATAAAACAAACTCTGTGTCCTGACAGTTAAGGACACACGAGTCTCGTGTCCGTGCTAAGCACGACACGCACAGGTCGAATCCTTCGTGTCCAGACTTACCCCTAGGATGCTCGTGTCCAGTCGAACGTCGTGCGTGAGTTCGAGACACGCACGACATAAATTTGGGGTCTGTTACCTGCGTGTCCGACTTCGGGGGGGTTTCGAGTGAGCAGACGGCGGCTAGAGACGTTGTGGCGGTGGCGCTCGGGTGGCGCTCGACTCAGTTCGTCGTGGCGAATCGAATGGTGGTGGTGGATGGGGGTGATCGTCGATGGGGAGGTGGCGCTGGGGTCCGCCCGAGTTAGGGTTAGGGTTTAGGCTCGTCAGGGAAGAAAGGGGGTCGGGGTGGTCGTGGGGTTATGCTAGAGTTAGGGTTTTGTCCCGGGGGTCCTATTTATAGGGTTACGAGGTCGGCTAGGGTCTGTGGCTGGCCGGAAATGGCAGAGAAAAGGGGGTCGGTCGTCGGCAGCTGGCCAGTCGTGAGGAAGAGAGAGAGAGAGAGAGATCGTGGGGGGGGGTAGGTAGGTTTTGCATTAAGGTCCTTAGACTTTTAGGAATTACAGATAGGTCCAAAACCTATCAGTTTACAAATAACAATTTGCAAACTGATATCAAAACAATTTAATTAATTACAAAATACTATTAAAACAATTCTAAATATTACAAAATAATATTAAAATATTTTAATTAATTGCAAATTGATATAATTTAACTTAAAAACTATTTAAAAATTATTTAAAAATTCTAAAAAAATTCATAAAATCATAATAAAATATTTTAAAGCTAAATATGCCATTAGCAACTAATTAATACTAATTAAATCAATTTTGAAAAATAGGGGCTGACAAGTCTTCCCTTCTTGAAAAATTCCGTCCTCGAAATTCACAAGGATTGAAGACCCTACAATTTTCTAATATAACAAGCAATGCAACAAATGACTAAGGCTATGATCGAAACTAACCTCTAGGGTATCAAGCGGGAACGGGTGGTTCCCTTGCAGCGGTTGGGTCAAACAAGTAAGGATATCTCTCCCTCATGTCCGACTCCCTCTTCCAAGTAGATTCACCTGGGGAGTGACGGCTCCAAGCTACGCGCACTAAGGGTATAACCTTGTTCCTCAGCCTCTTCTCACTCCTTTCTAATGTCTCCACTGGCTGCTCAGTAACTGCAAGGCTCGGTCCGATCTCTAACTCTGAATGATCTAGCACATGACTGGGGTCCGGAACATATCTCCTCAGCTGAGATACGTGAAAGACATCGTGAACTCCTGCTAGGTTGGGTGGAAGTGCAACCCTGTAAGCTACCTCTCCGATCCTGCCAAGTATCTCGAACGGCCCGATGTATCTGGGGCTCATCTTGCCTCCTCGTCCGAACCGGATCGTCCCTCTAGTAGGTGATATCTTCCCTAGCACCATATCACCGTCAGCGAACTCCATCGATCTGCGACTAGCATCGGCCCAGTATTTCTGCCTGTCCTGAGCTACTCTGAGCCTGTCTCTGATCATCCCGACCTTCTCTGCTGCATCCGTGATCATCTCTGGCCCAAGCATAACTCTGTCCCCAATATCATCCCAAAAGAGCGGTGTACGACATCGTCGTCCATATAGTGCCTCGAAAGGAGACATACCGATGCTGGCTTGGTAGCTGTTGTTGTATGAAAACTCTACCAAGTGCAGATGGCTCTCCCATGATCCGCCAAAGTCCAGCACACAAGTCCTCAGCATATCCTCCAGTGTCTGTATCGTCCTCTCGGACTGCCCATCTGTCTGCGGGTGATACGCCGTACTGAACTTGAGCCGACTGCCCAACTTCTCCTGCATGATCCTCCAATAGTGGGACGTAAATCTGATCTCTGTCTGACACGATGCTCACTGGTACTCCGTGCAAGCGAACAATCTGCTGCATGTATAGCTCTGCCAACTTTTCGGTGGAAAGCCCCACCTTAAAGGGTATGAAGTACGCACACTTCGTCAACCTGTCCACGATGACCCAAATGGCATCCTTTCCTCCATGGGAACGAGGAAGCCCTGAGACGAAGTCTATCGTAATGTGTTCCCATTTCCACTCACTACAAGAATTATTGGTTTTTACGGCGTGCAGAGTATGCCGTAAAAGTTTTTACGGCATTCATTGTATGCCGCAGTGAAAGCCGTATTTGCCCGCGTCGTAAAAAGTCACTAGTTTTTATGGCGTTCAATGTATGCCGTGAATACACTGTTTGTACGACATGCAATGGATGCCGTGTATAGACAATAAATCACGACATTTCTTGTATGTCGTGGAAAGTATAAACTAGACATCACTTACTCTTTAATGCACAGATATTATGGTATACAACGTATGTCGTAAAAAGTACTGAATACACATAAATTAGGACATATTATGCACGCCTTAATTTTTCTTCAATTTTTTTAAAAAATAAATAAATCATGCTTTAATAGTAATCAATTTTACCATTGACAACAAACCACAAAAGAACAAGACGTCATTGATCCAACAAGATATAATTACGAAAAATAATATCAAATGATCCAACAATTACGAAAAATAATAACTTTCCATTTGACAATAATATGTAATGATCCAAATCCTAAGTTTATCCAGCAAATACGAGAAAGCATAACTTTCACTTAGACAATAATATCTAATGATCTTACAAAAAAGCAAACTTTCACTTAAACATTAATATCTAATGATCCAAACCCAAAATTTATACATCAAAACATAATGTCGAACAACAACTAGCCCACCATCTTCTCCAGCATAACCTGCCCTCTGTCTGACAATCTCTCATCCCATGTCTGCAACCTACACAAAAGCAAAAGAGGTAGTTAATATGAGCATCTTGATTATGACAATCTCTCATCCCATCACTTTCAAATTATTAGTTCCTGTCTTGCATTGTTTATATACCTTATCAATGCAGAAAAAATTACAGTATCATTATATAACGAAGCATATCCACATTTAAAGGCCATTAAAATACCACTTCTACCACACTTTATTAAGATCTGAGAAAGAGCAGAATATTGGAAATGATGTGCCTAACATATTGCAAATGTCACTTTTCTTATAGAAGATCCATTCTGTGTTCAAACTAATATGCCAGTAATATGAGTTCTTCGCTATGTAAATTAGGGCAAAATTGTCCTGAGATGAATCACAACCACCTCCTTAACCTTTATAACTTTTAGGCTTATTTCAAATATCACTTGCAAATGCTCTAAAATATATGTTTGGTTAATCGGATTAATCCAAAAACCAGGATTTGGAACTACGGAAATTTACTCCAAATTAATGTTTGCAATATGGCCGATAATCTAATAGTTGGAACAAGAAAATCTGAACCATTCTTTTTGAACAGTATCCTACAATATCTCATTCCAGCATCAGACAAAGAAGAAAAAAGAATCCAAAATATAGAATTAAATAGTAATCACTGCTTGGAACATAACATACAATACAAACAGATGAATTAGCAAGGTTTGCACTCTCGGTATTGGAATTGGTTTCGGATACTTCTTGTGATCGATATAGGTGGTTTCGGAAGTTTCACAGGAATTGGTTTCGGCCCCTTCTTGTGAATATCGAGATAGGTGGTTTCGGAAGTTTCACAGGGATCAGATAGGAGTTTCAGAGTTTTTCGTTTCGTTAAGTCGAAAATTAATATTCTTCATTAGCGAGTGAGGCTAAGGAAATTTATGGGGTTAACCACAACACTAATGCCTCTAGTACTGAATGTCAAAGCAGTAAAACACAAACAAACCCAAATTGATGGCAGCTTTCATATGGCTGGTTACTAGCATTCAAAATGAAGATCCTTTTTCAATACAAAAATATACTTAAACAATGTATCCATTGATGGCAGCCCAAGAGAATGAAAGCAGTTAGCGACAGTTGAGTTATTAGGAGGAAAGGCAGTACAAATTATACTTATACAATGTATCCATTTTTAGTTTACACTCAGAAATTGATTCATATATAAAGCTTCCTTTTTCAAATAGTTCTTTTTTCAATACACACATAAATTGATTCATGTACAGAGCAGGGGAACAATCTCAAATGAATTCGAGAACTTTGTTTTAGACACATATAAGTTAGACAGCAATGTTCATATTTTTTTTTCCATTAGTCTTGTACACGACTTTTTTCACAACCCAATCAAAGGAAAAAAAATTCAAGTCAATCGTAAACATACCACTGTTAAGTAAAGAAGCAGTTAATGATTGAGGCATGAAGATTTAGAGTTTAGAATGGAACCTCAATGGAGCTAATGGACTGAATATGGAAGAAGCTAATATTGATGCGCTCACTGCAGAAATTTCAGCAAACGAGGAATATTTACATGTCAGAAAATTAAAGAGGAGATAATCTTAACATACCAAAATTGTGTAAATATTACCTTACCTCAAAAGGACACAAACTACTAGTCGAATTTGATATACTTGATAGGCCACGCGATCGTACTTGATAAAGCCTCATGTAGGAAAAAAAATTCACGGGTCGGCCGATATAAAGTCAACCCATAATCAATTACTTCATGCACCCAAACTTTATAGCACTCTTGTCCTATAGCCACATGATGGACCAAATCTTTGGGATTTGTAGATGCAATCTCGCCAATTGCCACAACTTCTAAACCTGTTTCCCAATTCAACAATTTGCATTTTGTCCCAGTGTTAGGAGAACTTGGAATTTCTTTATTTACTTCTTCCCTCCTTGTTTCAGCTCTCTCACGATTGTCAGAACTTTCAACCCCATAGTTTGAGTTAGCCTTGCTCATCGGGTTTGAGTTTGCAGTTTGCTACATGAATGAAAAATACATTAACTATTGAACAAGTTAGTTCATAACAAAGAATAAAGATGTGTCGAAGTAAAAAAAACTTACAGTGTTATCATTCACAACAACCTTGTCAACAATGCTTTTAACATAAGCTTTTAATTCATTAAACTCATTTTCTAATCTACTAAATTTATCCCGATGATATTTTTGGCCATCTACTTTTGAAGGAGTCGCACCAAAACCAAGTCCTCTTACTTTTCCTCTTCGTTCAGGGCCAATTACTTTTGAAACTGCATCGTCTTGAAGAGAACTTTTTTCTAATGGTGTCGCTGACTTATGAATATCTTCTACTTCATCCTAATAACAAATAGAACAATAGATAATTTAAAACGTTATAAGTGAATAACCAAATGATAAAATAAATAGACAAAAACAAACCAGAATTTTTTGAGCCTCTGAACTCAATGTACCAGTCTTCCTCTTATGTCCCTTGATCCAAACATCAACTCTGTGTATTGATCTAGGATTATCACTTTGTTGACGCTACAATACATGTTTTGAGTTAACAAAAGATGAGTAAAAATTAATAAGGCGGGCAAAGATGAGTTACCATTTCTTCCTCTAGACGAGCATATCCCTTACGGCTCGTTGTATGCAACAAAATTTGACTTTTCCTCATCTTCTTAAACTTTTCACTTGTTTCCTGTATTATATTTGAAATCTATGTGTCATATAGCAATAATAATTATTAAGAACAAAACATATAATGAAACCAACAATACTTACCTTAAATTTGGGAGCACTTCTCTTCATTACAAAAGCCTTCCAATCTTTAAAGAAGTGTACATTGTCAGGTTTCATGAGGGCTATTGCTCGTGGTAGACCTACAACTTTTGCTTGCTCTATCACACCTTTCATCAAATTAGATTTATGATCATGCCAATATCTTCCTAACTTTTGGAATACATATGTCTTGTGGCAGCCATCAAGTATGAATTTTTGCTATAAGAAAAAGATAGCCAACAATAAAAATATAAGTACATAACTACATCTCAAAAACACATAATTATGACATAGAAAAATATTACCGTGATGCTCTCCCATATTTGATGTTTAAAATCATCAGAAAGATCTGTCCATTTATCCATCGTCACTGGAACTAAATCTCTTGCTGTCGAGCCTAGAAAACTAGAAAATTCAGCTGCAGTATCTCCAATTGGTTGACCCCTGTCATTGAAATCGACCGGAACAGGATTTTTTCTCATACGAATATGATCCATTCTTGATTTACCCCTAGTTTTCTTCTTCTCAGGTACAGTAGAACTTGACTGATTTTGGTCATTTGGTATATTATGTGCCATGTTAGATGGAGAGTTAGAGTCTCCATTTGATACTCTTACACATTCATTTCCTCGTTGCATGGAAACCGATATGGAAGCTGGGCGTTGTTTCTCTCCTCTTTTAGCACCTTTTTTTGAACACTTCATATAAGAAGCAAATAATAAGAACTATAAGTTTTTCACCAAGATATTATTAAAAAGGATTATAAAGACAAATGGAGCTTACCTCACCAGATCCCGACATGTTCACAAGTTTCTGAATAGACCTACAACAGCCTCTGGGTCAGATGACCTGCAGAAAACAACCAAGAACTTAAATATAAATAAATCAAAGAGTGAATAAAGATGTAATATGAAACTTAGTTTCAGTTTATGTAACAAGCACATTTGTGTTTATGTAACAACAGTACACAGGACAACAATTCGAATAACCAACTGAACTGTGATGGGACCATGTCAGGTTATAGTTGTATGGGTTGTTATTTAGGGAGACTCAGATTTGAGTTGGTAGTTATTTTATTATGAGATTGTAATGTTATTTTATTATGGGATTGTAATGTTATTTTGTTATGAGATTGTAATGATATTTTACTATGGACTGTAATGTTACTTTTAACTCCCAGGTTATAGACAGTACGCATGGGCTGACTATTGAGTTTCCTTCTGTGTCAATTTACTGGTTTGGGCTATTTAACTTGTTCTCAGGTTGCAGCGTTGTTCAGTTTTTCTATTATTGGGTTGGAGATAAGCCATTGGCTTAGTGAGGTGAACCAATGGAAATTGTTAATGAATGGGGTTGACACAATAGTTGGAATCAATGTATTAAGTTTAGATTCTATATCAGGAAGCTACAGGTGGTCAATTAGAAACCTTGGATGCATTGACTGAGAAGAGAATGGGGAAGGTGAAGCAAATTGCTGGGTTTGAATGTATGTCAAGTATATAGTTGTTAGTCCAGGCAAGTTATAGATAGTTCTAGGGTTGCCAGGTTGGGTTAGCCATATGTGGAAGTATGGGATGGCAGCATTATATATAGAACTGTTATAATAATTGCTTGCGTTACTAAGGTGTTTCCATGGTAGTATTTTGGGTAACATAATGTTTCTATATATAATTAGTTGTATGTATATTTGGTATATGTCCAAGTAAAATCATAACTAATATTCGTTCCATGGTAGGTTCAGATTATTCTATTTTCAAGTATTATAAGTTATAACAATATACTCTCTTTTTTAGGTACTTGTCTTGCAGGTATACTTTGACTAAAAGCAATTAAATAAAAACAGTATCCTACTATCAAATGCAGGTCAAGGAAACTAGCAATTAATAAAAAGTATGCTATCAACATATGTTTCTAGTTTTTTAATACAATTTGACAATGTTTTAGTATAGTGGATGAAATATAACAACATATGTTGAGTACAGTAAATGTAAAAATAATAATTTAGAGTTCGTTTTGGATGTGGCACAAGAGTGCTATCAAGGCACAATTCAATTTGTGTCCAACCTTAAGAGCCTTGAAGCTTGACTCATGGACTAGGAAGCTCTGCGAAGCTTGAGCTTGAAGTTGTGCATTTCAATTTATTTAGCTACTAAAAATTATGTTTTTGTATTTGTATATTAAAGTTATGTCTATCGGGTACTTCCTGCGGCTGTAAGTATTTAATTTAAGCCCATAATGTTTGTTTACTTCAAGTTCATAATGTTCATTCAATTCAAGTTCAATATTTTTGAGAGTACAATTTTTTTCCGTTACTTTTTATGTTGAAAAACATATTTACAGGCTAACCTGAAGTTAGTCACTGTCTCTTTTTTCTTCTTTATTTTCCTAAGAGGTTATTCTCTGCACCAACAAGGCCACTACAGCCTGGGCCAGCACGGCCCTGCCAAACATAGGTATATACCTGTATTGGACACGGAAGGGTCGAAGAGACCTGGTAATTAACAGTGGTGTATGTGTGCGTTTTAATATGCAATGGTCCATGGTGTCTTAGGTAAGTATGGAGACATATGTTCATGTATCAGGAATTGGGGGTCTAACTAGATTGGGCAACTTGGACTGAAGTTCCTGTCAGTGGTGTGATCCACATATGGCAGATTGGGGTGTCTAACCAGGTTTGGGATATCAGACTTGATATCAGAAATTTGTTTGGTATCAGACTTGATATGAGGTGTCACATCTGACACTCGATATCAGGTGGCGTATCACATATGGGTAACAGATTACCTACAGTGGTTAGAGCTATCCATAGATAGGAAAACTATGATTCATAAGAGTACCTGTGCGGGAAATTGGGACACATCTATTTGTGTAACTACACTAGGCTGGTGATGGATTATTAGGGTCTCCTAAATTGCATGGAGTGTTAGCTAAGTATAAGCCTTGTGTGTCCCATATGGGAGGTTTGTCATTAGGATAGTAGTGATAGGTGAGGAGGAAGGATAGGTTATGGATACCTATAGGACCTGTGTCCTATTTTCCCCTACCTGTGTCCGAGTTGACACTTGGTATTCGAGTGGGATGCCTTGGCAACAGACCTAGCATTGGTATCCTACTGACCCCTACATCAGATTGGAATAGGATACCATACTTGGTTGTAGTATCAGAGCTGATACTCGAACACAAGTCAAATTCTTAGTACCCAGTAGATACTACCATATGAGTTTTCTGGTATCCTATGTATATTAACAATAGACCATAGCCTACTTAGTAGATATGCCTTAGGTGTACAGTACTGGATATCAAACCATGTCAACCATACGTGAGCTAAGTAAAGAAGTAATGACAACAGTCCCACATTGATTTCAGGTGCAGACCTACATCTGTAGGATATGTCATCATGACATGGGCTATAGTTCGGATAACAGAGTACCAATCACACCCTTAACCGATGTAGGCAGTAACAGTAATATAGCATTTGGGGGTCATGTAGTGTTCAGTATCATAGGGTATCCTGGGTACATATGGTCAATTGATGAGTACATTTAGTATCAAGAAAATAAGGCAGTGTGTCAGAGCCTAGAGTACACAGGGCCTAGGATGAAGAAACCTACTAAGGTATACTAGATGATATAAAGGGTGTAAGCCTAGGAACAGCAGTTCCCTATGTCCCTGTGTCATGTATGAGCATACCAGTGTGTTTAGAATAGGAGCTGGTGGCAGATGTAAAAACATTGGGGTATGGGAATATCAGAGCCGGGTTAGCTAATTGTCCTGTGACAAGGCCAAAACCTGATACTCCATGGTGGGGGTATATAGCCGTAGGGTGCAGGAAAGCATGCTCATACTGGATATTGTGTACCCCAGTATATGTGTTGTCCCATCTGTAAGAAGTACCTCCAAATCACATATGGCTTTAGCCTACTTGATATCAGTTGAGTACTAAGGAGCTTACGAGTACATAAATTGGACCCCTTCTAGCCATGAATAAGGAAAAATAGATAATATAACCAGTGGTACAAAAGCTTGCCTTGCTTACAGCTCCACATATGCCCATTAGAGCAACTGAACATGAAGGACATTGGGAGTGTCCTGCAAGTTAGAGTAACAGTGCACAGATACTAGAAATGGCCATAGTCTAATGTAAAGGTACTGTCTTGTGAACCTCAAATTGATACTAACACATGAGTTCCTTGTACCCAATGAATATTTTCTTTTCTCTCCAAATTGGCACTGACCTAAAGCTTTCCTCTGTATCCATGGGATACTGAATCCAGTGGACTGACTAGTGCAAGAGAGTAAAAGTGACCATTTATGCATTTTCTGTTTAATCCAACAAAAAAATTCATTTTTTTGGGATAATCATAATTATGATTCGTATAAAAATAGTAATTATTTACCTCATCCGAAGTCACCTTCTCACAATCAAGCCTTACATAACCTTCACCATCAAGATTCGGATCAAGTTGTAGTACATCTAATGGTGCGCATGGCATGTACGTACTCTCTTCAGAACTTTCTAACTCGTAAAAACCTCGTGGTGGAGCTCTTAGAACAACATACCAATGGGATGCATCGGTATCTCTTGAATAAAATACTTGCTTTGCTTGTGAAGCTAAAATAAACGGATCTCTTTCAAATTGACTTTGCCCTTGGTGAAGGTTAACCAATGTAAATCCCTCTTCAACTTTGACACCATTTTCTATGTTTGCCCAATCACATTGAAATAAAGGAACCTGAATATTGTAGTAGTCAAGCAAAATTATGTCTCTAATAACTCCGTAATAAGTTACACTTCCAGTGACAAGAGATGTGTCTCTTGCACTAGATCGACAAATTGTTTCTGCTTCAATTGAGACACCGCTGTTTTGTGTGCTCTTTTCTGCATCTTTTGTATGAAATCGATGACCATTGATGACATAACCTGAGAATGACATTACATCCTTTCTCGGCCCACATGCTAGCCATCTTAGTGTGCTCGACATAGTGTCAACTTGGCCTGTTCTGACCTTATTTGCTAGCCATCCTATGAAAGCCTCTGTATGTCTCTTTTGTAGCAGACCTTCATTCTTCAAAAGACGCCTATCCAAATGCTTAAGTTCCTCTAGATGCATTCTGATATTAAAGTATAGGAAAATGAGAACTCAGAAAGTGAAAATTTTAAGTCAAAAGAATTATTATTGGTAGAATACTTACTTAATGTACGGTTCGACTTCAGAACTGTTAAACAAAACAGTACGATGGGCTATCTCTAGCATGTCAGAGGACATACTCATTATTTTTCCTTTAGAAATTGGTCTCCCTTCTCGGCTAGTTTCATTCTCAAGATCATCGTTGCGTCTATATTGAGCTCCAATTTCAACAGCTTGCTTTATGAACCCACTACAAAAACTTGAACACTCTTCCGCAAGATATCTTTCTGCTATACATCCTTCAGGCCTTGAACGATTTCTAACATATCCTTTTAGTACCTTCATAGATCTAATTAAAAGCAAATCTTAGAAGAGTATAGAATAATTAATAAGTTTATTATTAATTTAAAATATATATATTATTACCTCTCAAATGGGTACATCCAACGAAAATGTACCCCCCCACCAATTCGAGCTTCTCGTGCAAGATGAATTGTGAGATGCACCATAACATCAAAAAAGGATGGAGGAAAAAACCTTTCTAATAAGCACAAAGTTTCTGCAACTTCAGTTTCTAGTTCCTCCAATCTGTTTTTATCGATCACTCTTTGACATAATTCATTAAAAAATGAACAAAGTCGAAATATTGCAGTTCTCGTACCCTTTGGTAGAAGTCCTCTTAATGCTACTGACAAGACTTGTTGGAGTAGAATGTGACAATCATGAGACTTGAGATTTATAATCTTGGTATCTTGCAATGACACATGATTTGAAATGTTGGAGCCGTAACCATCAGGTAATCTTAAATTTGCAATTCTTGCACAAAATAATTGCTTTTCCGACTTTGATAAATTAAAAGAGCCCGCTGCCCATCAAATTTATTTCCAATTTCTTCAGCATGTAGTTCTTTTCTTATGCCCATTTCTTCCATATCTCTACGAGAACTTAGTCCATCCTTTGTTTTCCCCTTTATACTCAAGAGTGTGCCAATGATGCTCTCACAAATGTTTTTCTCAATATGCATCACATCCAAATTGTGTCGCAATAGCAAACTCTGAAACATCATATAAAAAAATTATATTCATAAATGAAAAGAAAACTTATTTTCAGAGAAAGAGATACATAAAGAGATAGGGTAATGATAGTACCTTCCAATAAGGTAACTCAAAAAAAATCGATTTCTTCTTCCAAGGCCATATTGTATCAATATTTGGCTGTTGTTGCTTCTTCTTCCTTTTCTTCTTTTCTTTTTTTGGTTTTCCCCAATTATTGACATGGTTCTTTACCACATCAAAAACTTCTGAACCTGTTAGTGCTCTAGGCTTCCTTCTATGTTCTTCATTTCCATCAAACCAAGATTTTTTTAATCGAAATTGATGATTGTGGGCAAGAAATCGTCTATGGTTCATATATACATGCTTCTGACAATGAGTCAGCCATCTTAAAGATGTCTCAATTCCACATATGGGACAAGCTGCTCTACCCTTTGTGGAATATCCAGATAAATTTTCATAGGCCGAAAAGTCATTTATTGTCCACATTAAAATAGCCTTCAAATTAAATATGGATTTACTGAATGAATCAAAAACATTCACACCATTGCTCCATAACTCTTTCAAATCTTCTATAAGTGGCTCCAAGTATACATCTATGTCATTTCCTGGTTGCTTAGGTCCGGGGATTAGTAACGTCAACATCAAGTTTTCCTTTGACATGCATAAGGAAGGGGGCAGATTATAAGCAACCAAAATCACAGGCCAACAACTATATTGAGTACTACGATCACCGAAAGGATTAAATCCATCTGATGCAAGACCAAGCCTTAGATTACGGGGATCGGATGCAAAATCAGGCCACTTAGTATCGATCATATTCCAGGCCATTGAATCAACAGGGTGTCGCATCTTTCCATCCTGACTTTTGTGAGTGTCATGCCATCTTACTTGTTCTGCCTTTTCAGGTGATTTAAACATTCTCCTAAATCTTGAAATTACAGGAAAGTACCTCAATACCTTCGCAGGAACTCTATATTGAATCTTTTTTGTGCGCACATCAACTTTCCACCGTGAAGCCCCACATTTTGGACATGTCTCCATATGTTCTTTTTCCTTTCTAAATAAACAACAATCATTAACACAAGCATGTATCTTCTCATAGCCTAGATCAAAATCTTTAAGCATCTTCTTTACTGAATATAAAGAATCAGGAAGTTTGTTGTCTTGAGGTAAAATTTTGCCAAGCATCTCAAGAAGTTCATTAAAACCACTGTCTGTGAGACTATGTCGAGCTTTATACTTATATAGGGCAACAACTGCAGCCATCTTTGTGTAAGTAGATCCAGCATATAAAGGAAGTTCAGCCTCCTCCACAAGATTTGCAAAATTTGCATCTCTTCTTTCATATGCAGGTTCTGTATTATTATCATTGTCATCAAAAAGATCATAATCAAAGTTTGCATCTCTAAACATTTTATATGCTTCGGGTAGTTCTATATCTTCGTCTCTGGTTGCAGTAGAACTTTCACCATGAAAGATCCATTTATCATATAAAGGATCCATCCCAAATATGACTAAGTGCTCATAAACCATATCAAAATGGTGAAATCGATGACTTAAACATCGACAACAGGGACACTGAATTTTTTCTGGATTTCCCTTACTAGCTTGAATTGTATCAGCAAACTTGCGTGCACCATTTTGATATGCTTGTGAATCTCTACAAATAAAGACAAACCCCAAACATAATCTAATATTAATAACAAGCAACAAGTATGCTAATATTTATGGTTTTAAGGAATAAATAGTAACCTTCTAAAGTGTATCCAATCTTTGTCCATTGTGTATGACCCACCTTGTACGAATTATAACCTGTTAGCCACTGAAATAGAGAATAGTTTATATGCAAGTACTTTATTTGAAGGGAATCCACTTTGTGATACTATCAGGATGAGGATGCATTTCCATTATGCTCATGGCAATACATTTAACTTATAATTATATCATAATGATGATTTAAATAACCAAAGTTCTCTGAATTGGTTTGACATATTAATAACCAAAGTTCTCTGAAATGTATGCTCATGGCCATACATTTCCATACATTTAGTGTCGAAATTCGAATCACCTTCTTTACCTTATTAACCAAGATTCCCAGTATTGGCTGACACCAATAGGTAGCAACCATATTGTATCAGTTTTGGCATATCCTGAACCATTACCGATACCAACCAATACCAACATAAGGACTATCTTTCCAAGTCAATTAGGCAAAGAAAAATGACAAGGAAAAGAGAGAAATTTGAGGAAAATGGTGTCAATACAATGATTCGGCATGTCGAAGATTTACATGGTACAAAGTGTTGATAAGATTTCTTATTGACCCAGTGTAACCATTTCATTTGCCAAAGTTGTATATTTATAAATTCACAACACCCATCGATGTTAATACTATTCCATTCAAAGCACTATAAATAACAAATAATACATGAAATTATGCCTAAATATATGAAATATTTATCTTGGACTGAATATTATTAGGTCAAGGATTGAACAAATGATCTCTTGGACTGAAACAAATGATATCTTGGACTGAATATTATTAGATCAAGGATTGAACTTGCAAGACAAGGACTGAATAATTGCCTTCAAAGGACTGAATCTTTGAACAAGTAGGACTTATCATGTATGGGTGACTGAACTTAATGTTCAGTAGAGACTGAACTAAGGTTAGCTGGGACTGATACTTTATTACAATATGTTTGGACAGAACATGTATATTCTGGGGACATAACTAATACCAAATGGTTTAATCATAGGTTTACAAGGACTGAATTTTCAAATATGGGACTGACATTGGTATGGACTGATACATTGTGCAAAGGGACCAACAATTTGGACTGAATTAAGATGACTGGACTGATACATTTATGTACTGTAGGCCAATGGTACTGAACACTAAAGGAACTGATCTACCAAGGGACTGAATCAAGAAGTAAAGGAAGATTGGACAATGCAACAATGTAGGTAATGTTTCACTTATAACTGTTGTTAGTCCCTTACTTTTCAAAAATCTTAATAGCTTGGATGAACAAGCTAAAAATTTATGTTAAAGCAACCGGTGGTTGGTTTCAACTGAAATATTGACTGATCAAAGGAAAAAAAATCAAGGAAACAAACTACAATGTTATTTCTTTGCAAATATCATGCATAAATGTGCAATATTTTTTAGTCTCCTCTTAAAACTACTATTAGACATCTTCCTATAGGGCCTGAGTTTAGGTACTTACAGTTGAAGATCATGTTCCTTGAAACAATAGACTAAGAAAATTGATGTCAAGCATTAATCCATAATAGAACAAAAGATTTCAACAGCCATAAAAAGATCAATTACAGTTACTGGAACTAGTAATATATAAAAGGCTTCTATTAGTAGTAATAACATTCCATCTATCATCAAGCATACCACAGAGTATATTTTCAGGTTGCTCAATGTGCTTGGGAGTCTTTCCTGAAAAACAAAAAGATTGACAATCAATTTCATGGGAAAAAATAAAAGATAAACATTGTGAATAATTGTGAATAAATAATGCAGAAAGAAATACCAGCATTCACAGAGACAGAAAAAAAAAGAGTAATGGTTGGACAAGGATTTCTATTTGGTTGATAAAGTTTTATACCAATAAATGACAAGCAATATAGAAAAAAAATATGATCATAGTCTGACAGATAAAGCTCTCAAAAGAATTGGCAGATCTAAATTGACAGTTCAATATGGATGTATGAGATCTACTCATTAGTTTATGAGATTGCAGATTATGATTTTGTTAGCACATATTCCACATTCGCGAGTTAAGTTTGAGGCTGGTTTTCCTTTTTTAGTTATTGTATTTTTCACCGTCAAATTTCTCAAGCTTATGTTTACGGCACTTATACAAACTTCTACCACCGTTGTTGTGACAAGCGATTCTTGCAACTTTATGAGTATTAAGGGCCTACCTTGAGATTAATGTTGACAAAATTTCATACAAGTCTAAGAATAAATGAACCTGCAAAATTTGGTTATCAAAAAACAACATAACTAATGAAGCTATATAAGCAAAATGGACCACCCAAAGGATTTCAAGCAGTATAAATTGCTAAGGAGCATCGTACGTATCTGTTATATGAAAATAATTTTTTCTAAGATCTACTGGGATGATCAAACTCATCGTTGCTCAAAGTGAAATTTATGAGATCTCATAAACTAATGATCATAGTCTGACAGATAAAGCTTTCAAAAGAATTGTCAAAAGAAAATATCAAATCCACCATGTTTGAAAGAATTTACAATAGGTAAAAACCTTAACTTTTATTAACTGATTTTTTAAAACCTAAAAACCCTAAGAAGAACTATAGGTAAAAACTTCTATTAAAATCAAATCATTATGAACTGTGCATCATAAACCCTAACAAAATTTGGGAAAAAAAACCCTAAAAAAGGGAAAATTAGGTTGGGGAACAAGAATTGTGCTTACAAATTTGTAATCCTGTCCAAACTCTTGCTATGATCTAACAAATAAAAAGGAAAATCGAAAGAAGAGGGGAAGACGGAGAGGCGCGGGTTGTGGATGACGAACCAGATAGAAGGAGAGGCGCGGGTTGGGGCGCGCAGGGACCTGCTGTCGTCGAGAGGGGAAGAAGGAGACCTGCGTAGATTAAGGGAGGAAAAGGGAAAAAAATTGGTGGGAAAGGGCTGAAAAAATTTCGTGGGGAGGGAAACATATAATGTATGCAAATAAGGGGCGGGGAACCAAGGAAAAGTGAAAAATTTCCCCCCTCTTTTTTCGGTTCTACGACATTCAATGAATGCCTTATTTTGTATACCAATTAAGGCGTTCAATGCACGTCATAAATAGTTTTCAATTAGGATTTACGACATTCACCTGTATGCCTTCTTTTGTGTAGCAATTAAGGCATTTATTGTACGCCATAAATAATATTATAAAGTTTATTCTGGATAACTTTAAGGCATTCTCTTAGTTGCATGTCGTTAAAAATCATTTACAGCATACAAATTTAGGCATGCCTTAATTTTCATGTCGTAAAAGGGTAATTTTCTTGTAGTGACTCGGGAATGGGTAACGGCTGCAATAGACCAGCTGGCCTCTGGCGCTCTGTCTTGACCTGCTGGCAAGCTAGGCATGTCGAAATGAAACGTGATACATATCTCTTCATCTCGTGCCACCAAAGATGTTCCCGCAAGTCACGGTACATCTTATTAGCACCAGGGTGAATAGAATATCTCGATCGGTGTACCTCCTGCAAGACTGCCTCTATCAGCTCTCCCTTCGGCACACACAATCGGCTGCCATGCCTTAAGGATCCATCCTCTGCTACGGTGAAGTCATCCAGCAATCCAGCTAAAGCTTGGGCTCGAAGTCTGCGAAGTCTCTCATCTGTAGACTGTGCCTCCCTGATCTGCTCGATCAAGCCTGACTGAATGTCAAACGCCATCATCTGTATCACTGATCCTGGCCGAACTATCTCGATACCGAGCTTCTCCAGATCTTCCCGCAAATACTGATCTATCATCAGATACCATGCCATCGGATGCCTGCTCAGCGCATCCGCCACCACATTTGCCTTCCCGGGGTGATACTGTAAATCGATGTCGAAGTCTTTCATCAACTCCAACCATCATCCTTGCCTCATGTTCAGCTCTTTCTGCGTGAACACATACTTCAAGCTCTTATGGTCAGTAAAGATTTCCACACGCTCTCCGTATAAGTAATGTTTCCATAACTTGAGTGCAAAGATCACCGCAGCTAACTCTAGGTCATGGGTAGGATAGTTCTGCTCATGAGTCCGTAATTGCCTAGATGCATAAGCAATCACTTTCCCATGCTGCTGTAGGACACATCCTAGCCCCTTTCCCGAACCATCGCTGTATATGGTGAAACCTCCAGAACCTGAAGGTAATGTCAGAACTGGAGCGGTCGTCAGCCTCCTCTTCAGCTCCTCAAATGCTGCCTGGCAGTCCTCTGACCAGATGTACTCTGCGTCCTTCTGCGTCAGCTTCGTCATGGGTTCAGCTATCCTAGCAAAGTCCTGGACGAACTTTCTATAATAGCCGGCAAAACCCAGAAAGCTCCTGATCTCTGAAACTGACGTCGGAGCCTTCCATGTCTCAACTGTAGCAATCTTTCTGGGATCCACCGAGATTCCCTCTCCAGTAACTACATGGCCGGGAAACTCCACTCGGTCTAAAAAGAACTCGTACTTCGACAATTTGGCAAACAACCTCTCCTGTCTCAGAATTCCTAAAACTGTCCGCAAGTGCTCTGCATGCTCCTCCGGCGTCTTCGAGTATATTAGGATGTCGTCGATGAACACTACGATGAACTTATCGAGATACTGGTGAAATGTCTTATTCATCAAATTCATAAAGACAGCTGGCACATTTGTGAGACCAAATGGCATCACCAGAAACTCGTACTGCTCGTACTTCGTATTGGACGCCGTCTTCTGGATGTCTGCTGCCCTGACCTTCACCTGGTGGTACCCGGATCTCAAATCTATCCTGGAAAACACTTTTGCCCCACTCAACAGGTCGAACAAATCATCTATCCTGGACAGAGGATATTTGTTCTTAATGGTGATGGCATTCAAGGCCCAGTAGTCAATACACAACCGAACTGTACCATCCTTCTTAGGCACAAAGAGCAATGGTGCTCCCCATAGAGAAGCACTAGATTGAATGAAACCCTTTTTCAACAGGTCATCAATCTGTTCTTTCATCTCTACGGCCTCCTTGGGGTTCACTCTATAGCAAGCCCGGGATACTAGTTATGAACCCGGTACTAAATCTATAGTGAACTCCACATCTCTGTCAGGCGGAAGTCCTGGAAGATCCTCTGGGAATACATCCATAAACTCCCTAATGATAGGGTGTGGTGGTGCTAACTCCCCAACTGTCGCACAACAGTTCGGCTCTAGGCTGATCTCCGACCCTGTCCTCCCGACACTGAATGGTGATGTGCCTGGGGGACTGAACAGAATACTACCCTCATGACGGTCTATAGCTGCATGGGCATAGCTAAGCCAGTCCATCCCCAATATGATATCATAACCGGGGAGAGGCATCACAAAGAATCGTCCCCTGAACTCTCTCCCGGCTATAGTAATAGAGAATCTATAGATAGCTCTAATGGGCACTGGTCCGCCTCCCGTCATTACTCTACTAATCTCCTCGGTAGGTGTAGCTACTAAGTGGTGTTTATGCAAAAACTCTAATGACAGGAAGCTATAAAATACACCAGAATCAAACAAGCATAGAGCTAGAAAAGTATACAAATAAACATGACCTGTAATAACGTCAGCCAAGTAATTTGGCTCTGAAACCTGCTTCGGCTTCGGCTCAAGGGCTAGGCTATAAGCCTTCCCCTGGGGTCCCTTCTGCTGCTGCAGATGTTGCCCAAACCTCTGCTGCTAAGTCGGGAGCGGCCCTCTAGGTCCCTTGGCTACTGGGCATTCCTGAATCTGATGGGTGGCAGACCCACAAACTAAGTACTGCTTCAACCTCTTTCTGCAGATGGAGTAATCATGCCCTGGTCTTCCGCAGAAAGAACACATAGCTCCCTGCTGCTGCTGCCGGGGTCCTGGGGCTCTAACTGGCGGGGTCGGGTGATGTGGTGTAGGGGGACGGTAAGTCTGCTGGTGCGGCGTCGGTGCTCTCTACTGGAAAGCCTGACGCTTGGACGGTCCCTCGGGGTGTACAGAAGCCGGCCTCTTGCAAGACTGAAGACGCTCCTCTATGCTCCAGGCCAACTCTAGGCTCTGGTAGTAGTCAGTCGTACCGTTCGCCACTATAAGAATGCCAATATCTGGAACTAGACCATGGTAAAACCTACGCGTCATCTCCTCTGGGTCAGCAACTAGACTAGGTGCAAAACGGCTCAGGGGACTAAACTCTGCCGCATACTCGTCGACAGAACGGTTTCCCTGCTGGATGTTCTGGAATAGTAGCCCCATGGCTACCCTAGCGGTGGTCGAGAAGTATTTTTTCTTAAACTGGGTCTTGAATTGGTCCCAAGTGGCCTTTCCTCTCGCAAATAGCGGCTCATTCCAGAACCAAACTCCTGCCAAGTCTATCAGCAGAAATCTCGCTGCCTCGACCTGGAGGTCATCCGGAATCCTAACTACAAAGAGCTCCCTCTCTACCGAGTCTAGCCAGTCATCTGCTACTACTATGCCCTCAGTCCCTGAGAACTCCTTGGGGTTCTGACCCATGAAGTCCTTGATCGTCCCCGCTATCTGCCGTGGCTCTACAGGTGGTGAGACCACGGTACGTTCCTCAGAATGCTCCATGCTCTGGCGGAGTAGGGTGGTCTGCTCCGGATGGGTCGTTAGGAACCCCTGGATCAGAGTGAGCAGTTGGTTCCCTTCGAGTGTGACGGAAGCCTGGGTAGGTATAGTGATAGGTGGTGGTGGGAGTATCGGGTCCTGCTGGGACTGTAATGTGGAAGGTGGTGGAGGCATCTGGGTTTGTGGATTTGTGGAGTGGAAGAATATGGTAGGTGGAGGTAGAGGTGCATCGGTCAACTGGTTAGCTGACTGGATAGGGAGTGTGCCATTCTCAGGTGTGACATACTGGGATGAACGAGTAAGCACCATCTAATTACAATAAAAAGGATTTATAAGGACTCTTTAAAGTAAAACAATCATAGACAAGAAAATCTAATTATAATAGCAAACATGTGATGTATTTCCTATGTTGCAACCCTAGTATTCCTCTAGGTGTTCTAAGCGTCATTCCTAATGTTGTCTAATTACCTTAAGTTCTTAATTGCAGGCATGCTTGGTACAATAACGTAACCAAACAATTTAGTCAGGACCTGCATGGGCCACCACTAAAAACATGTCACGACCCGCTACCCAAATTATTGGGCCGGGCCGAGTCATGTCCAGCCTACGCTTGAGATAAAGCGTAGTAAACTGTTCTAAAGATAAAAATATAAGACTAAATGTGCTAACAGTTCTATAAGTAAATAAAAGTCATAAATGCTCCAAACACAAAAGTCGTCTCATATAGTAATAATAAGTCCAAGTACAAGTCCGAAATATAAAACTGGATACATGTCCAGTTACAAAATACGTAGTCTAATACATGACTACACTAAATATCCCGAGCAACTACGCAAACTAGACGAGTTTCCCCGCAGGTAAATCCTCGTAAGGCAAAGCCTGGTCCTCGGCAGTAACTCCATAATATGAGTCGCAAAGCAACTCCTCCTCAGTAAGAATACCTACAACGTTATCCTGTCAGGACGAGAGCAAGTACTGATTCTAGCAAACTAATATACGAAACATGAAATGAACATAAGAGGAATAAACTGGAAAATATGGCATCTCATAATCTATCATGGCAAGGACACATATGTCATAGAGACAGATGTATATGTAATGTTTAAAACTGTAGCAGGTACGTGGTCGTCAATAGGTGTAAAATGTACTGTGGCACAAGTATATAAAATATACTTCCATACAAGTAAAACAAGCGATAGATGTACATACGTACAAATACAGCTGGTGCGCCTACGACGAGGTATACATAAAATGTCAACCTCGTTCGGTACGTACGTACGAATAAGAGGGCATGATCACGTACGCTACTAACAGTTTCCCCATAACCCAGATTCTAATCATATGAGAGATATATGAAGACTATTCTAAGCATGGTAGTGACTGGAAGTACAACATGTGAAGATTTAACTTGCTACCCCAAGGATCAGTATTTAACATGGTTGGATTCGCAGTTCATTGATGTAACAATATGTAAAGTTTGTAGAAGTACTTGCCTCTAGCAAAGCAAGCTGCGATAAAAATGCTATAGATGCTTGGTAACTCGTCACTGTAGAAATAAATACATAAATTTAGTTTTTATACTAAGTTAAACACTACGACACTAGTGGTGCAACACGATTTTTCGATTGGACACCTAGCCAAATAGTGACTTTAGCACAGAAGACCAATGTGGGGTGACACAATACTCAAACTAACTTTTTAGGATCTTTACACTAGTGTGGGGTGAGGTTCAATACGGCTATAACTCAAAATAACACGAAAAGTTGCAAGTCGTAATTTATTCAATAATTAAATCAACTGTACACTATGATCCAACAATTTTTGAGATAGACAAAAAGCTCAATTTTATATAAAATAAAGTACCAAAATGATCCTTGTTAATTATAGAAATTTATACTAATTTTTCTGGAAATTATAAACCGTCTTAAATAATTATTAAAAATCAGCAAACATAAATATACAGAAAATGAGTTTTGTTTTCCTATTTTTATAAAATACCAACAGCACTTAATAAATTCTGAAAAAACTATAATAAATTTTCTAAATTAACAAAGTATTCAAATATAATTTTTCCCAGATTTTTACAGCGCTTAAAATATACATAAAAATTCAAAAACAGCAAGCAACAGTTTCTGGAAATTAATTAATTAATTATTTACTATTTTTGTCCATGTATTCGATTTGAACCGAAGTCCAGATACAGGACCCAGAGCCATGAATCAAGTCCAATATGACTTGTACAGACTCTGAATGTATTAGACACAATCGGGCCCAAAAACCCATGCTAGGTTTGGACATCAATTGGCCATAACAATAAAATACAAGAATTTAAATAATAATAATATATTTTTAAAGTGGTAAAAATATACGAGTCACAAAATATATAATAAAATAACTTGTGAAATTTACATAACAATACTTTGTGCAAGGTAGAATTTGAAATACATATATAAATATATAACTACAATATTTATATTTGTACATATAAATATATAGATATTTATATATATAATGGATATATATATATACACATATATTAAATATACATATATTTATATAAGAAATACTTAACTATAAAATATATATATATATATACAAATATTGTATACATATATATAATAGTATATATATACACATGAACATATATACATATATACATATATACATAAATACATAAATACATAAATATATATATATATATATATATATATATATATATATATATATATATATATATATATATATATATATATATATATATATATATATTAAAAATATATATATATATATATATATATATATATATATATATTTTATATATATATATATATATATATATATATATATATATATATATATATATATATATATATATATATATATATATATATATATATATATATATATACACATATATAATAAAAATATACACATATATAATAAATATATATATATATATATACACATATATAATATAATAAAGTACTAAATATAAAATATATATTTTTTTTTACTAAATATAAAATATATATATACAAATACAGTATATATATATACATATAATACAGTATATATATAATAATATATATATATATATATACATATACATGTATACATATATACTTAAATATATATAAATAAAATAAAATAAAAGAAAACAAAAAAAAGGAAAGGAAAATAAAATAGAACAGGGGGGTTCGGTCGGGCTGGCCAGAGGGTCAGCCCGCTCTGTGTGTTAGGGGTAGGGTTTAGTTTAGATTTAAATAGGTTTTAGGTTAACGGGTTTTAAACCCGATAAAACAAACTCTGTGTCCTGACAGTTAAGGACACACGAGTCTCGTGTCCGTGCTAAGCACGACACGCACAGGTCAAATCTTTCGTGTCACGCCCCAGAACCAGAATACTGGCAAGTAGGGACGAACAAGGCCAGCTACGTATACCAAAGTACTCCAGTACTCCGAAACAACGTATAAGCTTTATAGATGGGGGTCACTGCTACAAACCAACAGTCAATCCTAGGTCACATGATCCTAGATATCTTAGTCTCAGACAAGAAGTAAAGTACAAGAATATGATCGTCATGTATATAAGACAGTAAAGCGTCCCAAACCATAATATATAGATGATCATGAAGCTAGTAATACAAAATAAAGAACTAGCAAGACTAAGTAATACATGATCAGCTCTAGCTGCAGTCTAGAAATATAACATCATGTCTAACCCCGTAGGCCAAATGTTAAGTCCAAAACACGAGCTAAACACGTGCTTGGTGGCTAAACGCCTCAAAAGAATATGTACAGAAAAGAGTGGGTAAGAGAAAGAACACCCACTCAAGTCCCCTGGTGCTCCGGGTGGTCACCATCGAGAGGAAGGTCCGGAAGATCCTCGGGCTCCTCAACTAGATCTGGTCAATGGAAAACCAGTAGGGTCAGACCCCCAATAGCAAGTACCACAATGGAAGCCAAACTATGAACTAAAACCAGCATGCAATTCATAGCAACGGATAGAGACGGAAATAAGTAAAAGCAAATCGAGACTCGTGCGCTACCAATGCACTTATCCCGAGAATAGGAAAGACAATGAGTAAAGCAACATGTATCATAAGGTAAAGAAAATGTGACAGAATGTAAACTGTGTACATGTAAGAAAAAAGAAGCATGTGAACATGAAAGATAAACTAGAATGTGAGCATGTTAAGTAGTCGGGACATGTGAGCATGTTAGATAACTGGAACATGTAAGATAACTGGAACATGTGTGCGTGTTAGTAACTAAAACATGTGAGCATATTATGTAACTGGAGCATGTGAGCATATGGTGAAGCCGAGCATGTAGTAGGAAGAATAGCATGTAAGGAATGACAGGAAGCTAAGTACTACAATAAGATAAACTGGAGCAAGACTAGACTAGACAAGAATGGACTCCATCCATCAATCACGGCCAAGCAATGATTACGGTTTGATACTTTAGCTAACTAGGGTTGTCACAATCCTAATTACTAATAAATACAAGTCTGAGAATTCCAAGTCCAGCACCTGCCTGCTACTACCTGAATGGTCTAAGCCAAAAAAAATAAGTATAGCAGACACACTGTAGTAAGATATATGTGTCCTAAAGAGGTGCCCCACTCGACGGTGTGCTGGAAGAGTGCTCATCATGACAGATTGCTCTAAATCCCAAGGATATATATATAATGCCAAGACCAAAGGGGCAACAGGTAACTGGAAAATTCTCAATGATCTAAGTAATCAAGCTAGTTGTTTAGTCCTTAACATTTTCTTGTTGGATTTCGGGTGTGGCATTCCGCAGAATCCATCCTAGACATAAGACATGCAAGACTGGACAAGACAAGCAAGATTGTGCACTACAACAAGCCACAACAAGACATGACAATATCAAGACAAGAGTGCGCTACGACGAGCCACTATCAAGGAGCAAGACATGTACTAGAATCAAGAGTGCGCCATGACAGGCCACTATCATGTAAGCAAAGAAAGACATGTTCAAGAGTGCACCACGAAGGGTCACTATCAAGTAGGCAAGAAGGCATGGCAATAATTATCATAGCTTGTAAGAAAGAATCTATCAAAAGACATATCATGGCATATGGAGAAGAATAATCAAGGCTAAGTACATTTCATAAAATGGTTGAACATGTGCTAGTATCAAGTCTATATAGGGTGTACAATCATTATCTAACTGAGCAAGATCATCTTATCATGTTAAAAAATCATTACAGTCGAAGAAAATATCAAAAGCGGACAAAAATGGGCCAAAATGGGCAAAAACAGACCAAAACAGCATAAAACGGCATACCGGCGGTATACTGCGACATATCGACGGTATACCGGCCTAAAGACAGAAGGTTTCTAGTGCAAAAAATGGCATACCGACGGTATACACCGGCATACCTGTCACCCTCATTTTCCGTATTTCCCATATTTCGTATTTATACTCGTATCTGGATTTTTGGCATATTTTTATTTTTCTCAACTTGTGGAATTTCGGTATTCTCGTATTTTGGGTTTTGACATGGCTCGGTTTTAATTGGTTTGGATTGGTTTGGTTTGGTTTAATGTGTATTGGAACACCTTAGCCTATGCTCCACCCTCAACACACCATATCCCACCCTCATTAAAACTCTACCAACACTCTCTCTCTTCATTACTTCCTCAAATAATTTCTTCTTCTTCTTCCTCCACCCAACTCTCCACACCCATAGGCAAGTGCAACTTGCTTCTACAAGAGAGCCCATTTTATTATTCCATTAGCTTCTCTTCATGTTTCTAAGACACATTAGAACTTGTCATTTTCCATTTTGAGGCTTTAAATCTTATAGATCTAGAAATTAGTTATTTTTGGATTTAGTGGTTTTGATCTATCAAACTTCTTTGTTTTCAAGTTATGATGGTTCCATGTTCTGGGAAATTTTCTTCTACCCAATTTTGACCTTTGAAAAGTTGGATTTGGACTTATTTTGACCAAGTTATGAACTTCTGAAGCCTTGGGTTCAAACCATGGAGTTCTTGCTGGTTTGGAGAAGACAGTGAGCAGTGTGAAGAGCTTTTTAGCTTACGCCACTAAGCTGCACGCGCTCTTTAGCACAGCGTACGCAGACTTGGGTACGCTTCCTGTTGGAAGCGTGTCTCTTGCTTACGCTTCCTGTTGGAAGCGTATGTTTAGCGTGCCCTGGCTGAGCATACGCAGACTTGAGCGTGCCCTGACCGAGCGTACGCAGACTTGAGCGTGCCCTGGCCAAGCATACGCAGACTTGAGCGTGCCCTGGCCGAGCGAACGCAGACTTGAGCGTGCCCTGGCCGAGCGTACGCAGACTTGAGCGTGTCCTGGCCGAGCGTACGCAGACTTAAGCGTGCCCTGGCTGAGCGTATGCAGACTTGAGCGTGCCCTGGCTGAGCGTACGCAGACTTGAGCGTGCCCTGGCCTGAGCGTACGCAGACTTGAGCGTGCCCTGACCTGAGCGTATGCATGTCCTGAGCGTACGCTACCCCTTGCTCCCTCCCCTTGGGTGCTTTATGTCCCCATATTCCTCTTTTATGATTCTGCATCCATTTTATATCCTTACGCCTTTTGATATTGACTTGACATGAACCCGTTATGATCATGACAGTATTTATGAATGTTAATCGGAACATGGCTTAGTAATGGAATTGCATGATCAGTGACCCGTTGTGGTGCACTTGCATAGACACGATATGGCATTATGACCTTACAGGATAACTCTTGATAGTGATCCGCCGTGGTGCACTCTTGACAAGTAATTTGACATGATAATTCTTGATGGTGGTCCGTTGTGACGCACCCTTGCCTTGATAAGTAATCTTGATAAGTAACATGACATGATGGTGACCCGTCGTGGTGCACCCTTGACAAGTAATCTTGACAAGTAATCTTGACATGATAACCTTGATACGCTGTTGCGACGGCTAACTTGACATGCTAAGTGAATTCTTGACACCGTGGGTGAATGTATTGAATGTGCTTGTGTAAGCAACCAGTCTTGTCTCGCATCATGTCTAGGACATGTATCCCTGGTTACCACGGTCAGGGATTCATACTGAATCTGACTAGGTTAATGACTAGATTGATCAAGTAGAGCATATAGAGAGGTATTCTGGCTACAAGCAATCCCGTTATCTGGGCGCCTTCCTTGATGGACTTGTAGCCTGCCGACGAGTAGGGCACATTTCCAGCTCACTGTTATGTGGCGCGCTACATGAAACGATTACTATGCACACTGTCATGTGTTGCATCCAAGTCACCTAGTAAGGCATGATAACTCTAAGCTTGAACCTTACGTCTGGATAACCTGGATAGTCTGCAGGGCTTGTGGCCGTAGGCATACCTCATTGTATCTTGCTAGTAACTAAGCTTGTGATAACCCTAGTTAGTTAAGTATCAAGCCGTACTCTTTGCTTGGCCGTGAATGATGGATGGAGTCCTATCTTGTCTAGTCTTGCCCAGATCCAGTACATGGATATCTCCGGTCATGCTTGTTTATGCTTTACTTTATCGATAATTGGTTCGAGGCTAAGTTCTGTTCAGGTGAAGGGTTACAACCCCGGTCCTTGTTTGATTTACGGGTTGTAACTTGGGTACCGAATAGTCCTCTAGTTATCTTATCGTTTATCATCCTGTTTTCTTTAACTCATGTCTTATGTTATTTCACCTATAATTTATGTGCTGGCATGCTGGTTTTAGTTCTTAAGTGAAGCCTCCTTTGTGGCACTTGCTCTTTCTGGGGTCTGACCCAGCTGGTTTTGTATGGCCAGATTTCGGAGCAGCTACCGAGGATCTCCCAACCTTCCTGCCAGATGGTGAATACTAGAAGGAATCCCGACAACGAGTAGGTTTTATTTTTGCTCTCCCACTCCCTTGTAAAAATATTCTTTTGAGGCGTTTAGCCGCCGAGCAAGTGTTAGCTCGTTTGCAACTTTATTTACTGTCTGCCTACGGGCTGTAGCATGATTGACAAATTCTAGGGTTGATCATGTATGACTTAAACTCTTGCTAGTCTTCGTATTTTGTATGACTAGCTTCATGATCATCTGAATATGTAATGTATGGGACGCCTTACTTTGTATGTCTGATGATCTACCATCTTGTTATATCTACTTGTTGCTTGAGATTGAGACACTAGGCTTGTTATTGGCCTTAAGAGACTGATGGCTTGTAGCAAACCCTCATGCATCTAGACAGCCGTGACCGTATTGCGAGGTGAGATTCACTTCAATGTACGTAGCTGGCTGTGTCTATCTCCCGCTCTCCAGTATTCTGGTTCTGGGGCGTGACACGGTTTAAGTGGTAGCCCATGTAGGTCTTGTAGATCAAGATGTGTGAGGGTTTTACCGGATAGATGTCTCAATCAGCACTCGCCCTTGATCTCTACTCGTGCCTTCTGACCTTTCAGAATCCTTGACCTGATCACATGTTTATATCCTCGATCTATCATGGTCCTTTCTTATTGTTCCCTATGTCGTTTCCTTCAGCAGCATTGTTCCTGGTCCTACCGATCAGCAAGGCGGAGCACCTCCAGTGGACCAGCAGTAACATGGAGACCAAGCCCAGCACTCTGGAGTGGTCTTCCGAGTCATGCATTCCGGGGACCCCGAGCCCCCTGTTCAGCCAGTCCAGCCTGCAGAGCCTGACGATGGCACCTTGGCGGGTCTCATCAGAACATTGCTTGCGTCTCAAGATCGTCGGGGCGATGCCCTGCACCAGGCAATACAGGATGCCATGGGCCGTGTGGGTCATCAAGGGAACAGTACGGCTAGCAGTTTTAAGCGCCTCAACCCTCCCTTCTTTGATGGGAGTGAAGACGCTATTGCAGCCGATGCGTGGCTCCAGGACATTGAGATTATCTTAGATGCAGCCAAGACTCCAGAAGGAGAGAAGGTAGCTGTGGTACGTCTATAGTTATTGGACCTAGCCCGCACCTGGTAGGCGGTAATAGCAGTTGGTTTGGCAACGCCTGTCCCGTTGGCGGTATTCAGTGACAAGTTTCAGATCAAGTACTTCGATGCTGTGGCTCGGCACGACTTACAGACAAAATTCACCAATCTCAGGCAGATGAGCAGGACGGTCGATGGATATGCGGTCGAGTTTTCAAGACTGAGTCAGTTTGCTCCCACTTTGGTGGCAACCGAGTTTGATCGAGCGCAGCGGTTCCAGCAGGGACTCCACCTAGAGATCATTCTAGTAGTAGAGCAGTTTGAGCATCAGACCTTTGATGCTATTTTGCGTGCAGCTAAGAGGCATGAGTATACCTCGCAGAGAATTATAGACAGAACTGGAGGACGGAAGCGGTCCCATGGTCAGATGATCTAGTCTTCAGCCCCAGCTCCGGCAGCTAGGGCCTTGACCATTGGGGCTCCGAGGAGGGCAGCATCAGTTACGTCGGTTCAGCATTCGACTCCGACGTATCCTCAGCAGCAGAAGCGGAGGCAGTCTTCCATAATGGGCTGCACTCATTGTGGGAAGCCAGGGCATGTAGTGTCAGAATGTCGCCGAGCACAAGGATTGTGTTTGGCTTGTGGGGCACCGGATCACATGATAGGGTCCTGCCCACAGAGAGCCGGTTCATCCTCATCGGCCCAGACTAGTCCCTCAGTGAGGGGACCAGCAACAGTGCAGCAGCAGCAGTATCAGCCTCCGAGGCCATTGCCGCCTCAGGCTCAGGCATTCCAGCAGCAGCGACCGCAACAGTATGCCCAGGTCCAGGCTCAGGTTCAGAACCGCCAGAGAGGTTTCCAGCAGAGGGGACCAGCACCCAGAGGGCACGGTCAAGCGATGGCTTTGACCGTAGAGGAGGAGTTGGCATCAGGTGAGGTGGTGGCAGGTACCATTCTCGTCAACTCTTTTTCTACACCAGTATTATTTGATTCAGGTGCATCGTATTCATTTATATCTGCACGATTCTCGACACGGATAGGACTGGAGCCCGAGTCATTATCAGTAAGGCTCAATATACTTACTGGTAACGAACTTGTGGGTATAAATAGGGTGTTTTCCTCGTGTCGAATCGTAGTTAGCGGTAGAGAGTTTCCCGCTAGGTTGATAGAGTTCCCGATGGCCGATTATGATGTAGTCCTAGGAATGGATTGGTTGAAGGACCAGTATGCTAGGATAGATTACCATGTTGGCAAGATTATTTTTAGTATTCTCGGTGAGCCAGAGTTTTCATTTTCTCGAGGCGGAGTAGAACCTTCTTCCCCAGCATTGCGGATGGCCGTAGCAGCAGCAGTTCAGTTTCCCAGAGTTGTAGAAGAGTTTCCTGACATATTTCCCGAAGAGCTTCCAGGCATGCCCCCAGAGAGAGAGATAGAGTTCACTATCGACTTGATTCCAGGGACGGCACCAGTGTCAGAGAGAGTCTATAGGATGGCACCATCAGAGTTGGAGGTCCTGTACAAGATGATTGAAGAACTTAGAACCAAGGGATTCATTCGTGCTAGCGGATCACCTTGGGGAGCTCCGATGCTTCTTGTGAAGAAGAAGGATGGTACGTCAAGATTATGTATTGATTATCGTACCTTGAACTCTGTAACCATTAAGAACAGATATCCTTTACCAAGGATAGATGATTTATTTGATCAGCTCAGGGGAGCGGCAGTATTCTCGAAGATTGACTTGCAGTCAGGGTACCATAAGATCAGAGTCAGAGAGCAGGACATCCCGAAGACAGCATTCAGATCTAGGTATGGACATTGGGAGTTCCTTGTTATGCCATTTGGAACGACCAATGCGCCGGCCGTATTCATGGACCTCATGAATCGTATCTTCATGCCCTATTTGGACAAGTTCGTGATAGTGTTCATAGACGACATCTTAGTCTATAGCGAGAACGAGGCAGAGCATGAGCAGCATCTTCGTGTAGTTCTTCAGATTCTCAGGGAGCACCAGTTGTACGCGAAGTTCAGTAAGTGCGAGTTTTGGTTGGATAGTATCTCATATTTGGGTCATATCATCACCAGAGGTGGAGTGGAAGTTGATCCCCAGAAGATAGTGGCTATAGAGACATGGCCAGTACCTAGCACCGTTGCAGAAGTTCGGAGTTTCCTCGGATTGGCTGACTATTACCGACGCTTTGTGTCAGACTTTCCTCGGATTTCAGCACCACTGACGCAGTTGACCCGTAAGGATATGCAGTTTGCTTGGACAGTAGAGTGTCAGAGTTCATTTGAGAAGTTGAAGCAGAGATTGATGACGGCTCTCATTCTCACGCTTCCCGACGGGACGGGAGGATTTTCAGTTTATTGCGGCACATCCGGCAAGGGATTAGGATGTGTCTTGATGCAGCATGGTAAGGTAGTCGCTTATGCGTCACGTCAACTTCGTGACCATGAGAGGAATTACCCAATCCATGACCTGGAGTTAGCAGCCGTAGTTTTTGCATTGAAACTTTGGAGACATTATTTGTATGGAGATCGGGTGGAGATTTTCTCCGACCACAAGAGTCTGAAGTATGTGTTTATCCAGAAGGATCTTAATATGCGTCAGAGGAGATGGCTAGAGCTACTTGTGGATTATGACATCAGCTTGCAGTATCATCCTGGGAAGGCCAACGTGGTAGCAGATGCATTGAGCAGGAGAGCCGGAGTTTATTTTCTAACGGCGCAGCCAGAGTTGTTAGCAGATCTTCAGAAGATGGGTATTAAAGTTGTTCTTCCTTCCAGTGTGGCATTAATGGCCAGTATGCAAGTTCAGTCCAGCATAGTTGAGAGGATCAAGTTAGCTCAGTCCACGGACTCTAAGCTTCAACGGCTTAGGACAGAATGTGTGGCAGGACAGAGACCAGAGTTATGCATTCATGAAGATGGTACACTCCGACATGGGAGGCGTCTTTGTGTACCCAGTGGAGATATCAGACAGGAAATCATGGAAGAAGCCCACAGTTCTCAGTATTCCATTCACCCCTGCGGTATGAAGATGTATCGTGACATTCGGCAGCATTTTTGGTGGAATGGCATAAAGAGGGAGATAGCCCGGTTTGTCTTTCGTTGTTTAGTTTGTCAACAAGTTAAGGCTGAACATCAGAGACCAGCTGGACTTCTTCAACCTTTACCGATCCCAGAATAGAAATGGGAGCACATTACCATAGATTTTGTAACTGGATTACCTAGATCCCCAGCTGGGAGAGATGCCATCTGGGTTATAGTTGATCGTCTCACGAAGGTAGCTCATTTTCTTCCTTTCAGAATCGGCCAGTCGACGGATCAACTTGTAGAGATGTACCTCAGGCAGATAGTCAGATTGCATGGAGTGCCAGTCAGTATTGTGTCCGATAGAGATTCAAGATTCACCTCGTACTTTTGGCGAAGTCTTCAAGAGAGTTTGGGGACTCGTCTCAAGTTCAGTTCAGCCTACCATCCGCAGACGGATGGTCAGTCAGAATGCACGATCCAGACTCTTGAAGACATGCTGCGATCATGTACACTCGACTTCGGTGGTTTGTGGGAAGATCTCCTGCATCTCGTAGAGTTCTCGTACAATAACAGTTTTCAGGCTAGTATCCAGATGGCACCTTTCGAGGCCTTGTACGGCAGGAAGTACAGATATCCTTTAGCTTGGGACGATATCGGTGAGAGGCAAATGCTTGGACCAGAGATGGTGACGCAGACTATTGAGGTGGTCAGACAAGTCAGAGATCATCTTCGAGTTGCCCAAGATCGCCAGTGTCATTGGGCCGATTCTCATCGGCGTCCCCTTGAATTTTCTATCGGTGACCACGTATTCCTTAGGATCTCGCCTACCCGTGGCGTCATTCGATTCGGCGTGCGAGAAAAGCTCAGTCCTAGGTATATAGGGCCGTTTGATATTCTAGAACGAGTAGGTGATGTATCCTATCGTCTCGCTCTTTCGCCGTCGTTACGTGAGGTACATGATGACTTTCATATATCCCAATTACGACGGTATATCCCAGATCCGAGTTATGTCCTTGATCATTCGGAATTGGTTGTTGGTACCAACCTTTCGTATGAGGAGAGACCCGTATCCATATTGGACCGGAGGGAGAAGATACTCAAGAACAAGACTTTCAAGCTAGTCCGTGTTGCTTGGGGTCATCACTCTTTGGGTGAGTCAACATGGGAGCGTGAGGATGATATCCGATCGCGATATCCCGGCCTGTTTGACTCGTAAGGTATAATGTCTTCTTATGCCTTATGCTTAAGTTCCTTACTTGCATGAATGATTGCTTGATTGACTGCTAGTTCTGTATTGTCTGCAATTGATATAGCTTGCTCGACATCTCTAGCCTCTTGATTAAATTCCGAGGACGGAATTCTTTTAAGGTGGGTAGAGTTGTCACCCTCATTTTCGTATTTCCCGTATTTCGTATTTATACTCGTATCTGGATTTTTGGCATGTTTTTATTTTTCTCAACTTGTAGAATTTCGATATTCTCGTATTTTGGGTTTTGACATGGCTCGGTTTTAATTGGTTTGGGTTGGTTTGGTTTGGTTTAATGTGTATTGGAACACCTTAGCTTATGCTCCACCCTCAACACACCACATCCCATCCTCATTAAAACTCTACCAACACTCTCTCTCTTCATTACTTCCTCCATTAATTTCTTCTTCTTCTTCCTCCACCAACTCTCCACACCCATAGGCAAGTACAACTTGCTTCTACAAGAGAGCCCATTTTATTGTTCCATTAGCTTCTCTTCATGTTTCTAAGACGCATTAGAACTTGTCATTTCTATTTTGAGGCTTTAAATCTTGTAGATCTAGAAATTAGTTATTTTTGGATTTGGTGGTTTTGATCTATCAAACTTCTTTGTTTTCAAGTTTTAATGGTTCCATGTTGTGGGAAATTTTCTTCTACCCAATTTTGACCTTTGAAAAGTTGGATTTGGACTTGTTTTGACCAAGTTATGAACTTCTGAAGCCTTGGGTTCAAACCATGGAGTTCTTGCTGGTTTGGAGAAGATAGTGAGCAGTGTGCAGAGCTTTTTAGCTTACGCCACTGAGCTGCGCGCGCTCTTTAGCGCAGCGTACGCAGACTTGGGTACGCTTCCTGTTGGAAGCGTGTCTCTTGCGTACGCTTCCTGTTGGAAGCGTGTCTCTTGCGTACGCTTCCTGTTGGAAGCGTGTCTCTTGCGTACACTTCCTGTTGGAAGCGTATGTCTAGCGTGTCCTGGCTGAGCGTACGCAGACTTGAGCGTGCCCTGGCCGAGCGTACGCAGACTTGAGCGTGCCCTAGCCGAGCGTACGCAGACTTGGCCCTGGCCGAGCGTACGCAGACTTGAGCGTGCCCTGGCCGAGCGTACGCAGACTTGAGCGTGCCCTGGCCGAGCGTACGCAGACTTAAGCGTGCCCTGGCCGAGCGTACGCAGACCTGGCTGAGCGTACACAGACTTGAGCGTGCCCTGGCTTGAGCGTACGCAGACTTGAGCGTGCCCTGACATGAGCGTACGCATGTCCTGAGCGTACGCTACCCCTTGCTCCCTCCCCTTGGGTGCTTTATGTCCCCATATTCCCCTTTTATGATTCTGTATCCATTTTATATCCTTACGCCTTTTGATATTTACTTGACATGAACCCGATATGATCATGACAGTATTTATGAATGTTAATCGGAACACGGCTTAGTGATGGAATTGCATGATCAGTGACCCGTTGTGGTGCACTTGCATAGACACGATATGGCATTATGACCTTACAGGATAACTCTTGATAGTGATCCGTCGTGGTGCACTCTTGACAAGTAATTTGACATGATAATTCTTGATGGTGGTCCGTTGTGACGCACCCTTGCCTTGATAAGTAATCTTGATAAGTAACATGACATGATGGTGACCCGTCGTTGTGCACCCTTGACAAGTAATCTTGACAAGTAATCTTGACATGATAACCTTGATACGCTGTTGCGACGGCTAACTTGACATGCTAAGTGAATTCTTGACACCGTGGGTGAATGTATTGAATGTGCTTGTGTAAGCAACCAGTCTTGTCTCACATCATGTCTAGGACATGTATCCCTGGTTACCACGGTCAGGGATTCATACCGAATCTGACTAGGTTAATGACTAGATTGATCAAGTAGAGCATATAGAGAGGTATTCCGGCTACAAGTAATCCCGTTATCTGGGCGCCTTCCTTGATGGACTTGTAACCTGCCGACGAGTAGGGCACATTTCCAGCTCACTGTTATGTGGGGTGCTACATGAAACGATTACTATGCATACTGTCATGTGTTGCATCCAAGTCACCTAGCAAGGCATGATAACTCTAAGCTTGAACCTTGCGTCTGGATAACCTGGATAGTCTGCAGGGCTTGTGGCCGTAGGCATACCTCATTGCATCTTGCTAGTAACTAAGCTTGTGATAACCCTAGTTAGTTAAGTATCAAGTCGTACTCTTTGCTTGGCCGTGAATGATGGATGGAGTCCTATCGTGTCTAGTCTTGCCCAGATCCAGTGCATGGATATCTCCGGTCATGCTTGTTTATGCTTTACTTTATCGATAATTGGTTCGAGGCTAAGTTCTGTTCAGGTGAAGGGTTACAACCCGGTCCTTGTTTGGTTTACGGGTTGTAACTTGGGTACCGGAATAGTCCTCTAGTTATCTTATCGTTTATCATCCTGTTTTCTTTAACTCATGTCTTATGTT
Organism: Iris pallida; assembly: GCA_029216955.1. Classification (NCBI taxonomy): domain Eukaryota; kingdom Viridiplantae; phylum Streptophyta; class Magnoliopsida; order Asparagales; family Iridaceae; genus Iris; species Iris pallida. The sequence continues at coordinate 17,731,375 of JANAVB010040218.1, read as the reverse complement.
ATTTCACCTATGATTTATGTGCTGGCATGCTGGTTTTAGTTCTTAAGTGAAGCCTCCTTTGTGGCACTTGCTCTTTCTGGGGTCTGACCCAACTGGTTTTGTATGGCCAGATTTCGGAGCAGCTACCGAGGATCTCCCAACCTTCCTGCCAGATGGTGAACACTAGAAGGAATTCCGGCAACGAGTGGGTTTTATTTTTGCTCTCCCACTCCCTTGTAAAAATATTCTTTTGAGGCGTTTAGCCGCCGAGCAAGTGTTAGCTCATTTGCAACTTTATTTACTGTCTGCCTACGGGCTGTAGCATGATTGACAAATCCTAGGGTTGATCATGTATGACTTAAACTCTTGCTAGTCTTCGTATTTTGTATGACTAGCTTCATGATCATCTGAATATGTAATGTATGGGACACCTTACTTTGTATGTCTGATGATCTACCATCTTGTTATATCTACTTGTTGCTTGAGATTGAGACACTAGGCTTGTTATTGACCTTAAGAGACTGATGGCTTGTAGTAAACCCTCATGCATCTAGACAGCCGTGACCGTATTGCGAAGTGAGATTCACTTCAATGTACGTAGCTGGCTGTGTCTGTCCCCCGATCTCCAGTATTCTGGTTGTGGGGCGTGACAATACCGGCGGTATACCGTTTTTTCAAACAGCAACAAAATCCAGATTTTTGACAAAACTTGTTTCGGCCATAAAAACTTCGTTTTAAATCGAAATTCGGATTTTCAAAAGTCAAAATTGCATAAAATTGAATTTCCTACAACATGGAACTATTAGATTTCAAAAATTCAAAGATTTGATAGATCAATATCTCGAAATACTCCCAAAAATAGGTTTTTGGGGCACCGAAACGGGTTCCGATTGCCATCAAACTCAAAATCCATGATATACAAACTAGGTGAGGGCCTCATATATGTATATGTGACCAAGATACATGATGGTAACACTAGTATCACTCTTGATACCAAGTTTTCTACTAAGTCCATATTGGGTTTTAACAGAAAATCAAAACCTTGCTTAAACAAGTTTTGGAAACATGCATATATACGAGAATCAAAAGGAAAAATAAATTTTACAAAATGAGTTTAGAGCAATTCTAAGTATTTACTACCAAAGAAAATAAAATGACAACAAAAATATTTTTGTTCAAGATTTGGCAAGATGTACTTGCCTAGGTTAAGCTCCAAGCCTAATCTTCTACTCCACTACCAAGAGGGGTACGAAACCACACTCTAGGCCTCAAGGCCAAGCTCTTGGCAAGCTCCAAGGGGGAGAGAAGGGAAGAAGAAATGAAAAAAGAGTGAAGAGAATGAAAAGAGAGAGGAGAGAGAAAGTGATATGGTATATATAGAAGGGGGAATTAATCTTAGCCGTTGGATCATGATCCATGTGAAAGTCTAGGTCAATCATGGCCATTCAAACAAAACCAATTATCCATTGGATAATAGAGTGCATCTACACTATTCACGAAAATATCTAAATACTATTCACGAAAATATCTAAAACTACTATTCATGAAAATATCCGAAACACTATTCATAAAAATATCAGAAACCGAAAATATCTAAAGTGTAGAAAACTATGTCCGGGCGGTATGCCGTCGGTATACTCCGGTATACCGGCGGTATGCCGATCAAGGAGAAAACCTATAGTTTTGGGGAAAATTTAAAGCATTCCAGAAACCAAGAAAATATGAAATACAGTACAAAATACGTATCCGTATATAAATACCAATACTGTGAGACGAGTCTCACACTTCGTGTCCAGACTTACCCCTAGGATGCTCGTGTCCAGTCGAACGTCGTGCGTGAGTTCGAGACACGCACGACACGAATTTGGGGTCTGTTACCTGCGTGTACGACTTCGGAGGGGTTTCGAGTGATCTGACGGCGGCTAGAGGCGTTGTGGCGGTGGCGCTCGGGTGGCGCTCGACTCAGCTCGTCGTGGCGAATCGAATGGTGGTGGTGGTTGGGGGTAATCGTCGATGGGGAGGTGGCACTGGGGTCCGCCGGAGTTAGGGTTAGGGTTTAGGCTCGTCGGGGAAGAAAGGGGGTCGGGGTGGTCGTGGGGTTATGCTAGAGTTAGGGTTTTGTCCGGGGGGTCCTATTTTAGGGTTACGAGGTCGGCTAGGGTCTGTGGCTGGCCGAAAATGGCAGAGAAAAGGGGGTCAGTCGTCGGCAGCTGGCCAGTCGTGAGGAGGAGAGAGAGAGAGATCGTGGAGGGGGGTAGGTAGGTTTTTCATTAAGGTCCTTAGACTTTTAGGAATTACAGATAGGTCCAAAACCTATCAGTTTGCAAATAACAATTTGCAAATTGATATCAAAACAATTTAATTAATTACAAACTACTATTAAAACAATTCTAAATATTACAAAATGAAATTAAAACATTTTAATTAATTGCAAATTGATATAATTTAACTTAAAAACTATTTAAAAATTATTTAAAAATTCTAGAAAAAAATTCCTAAAATCATAATAAAATATTTTAAAGCTAAATATGCCATTAGCAACTAATTAATACTGATTAAATCAATTTTAAAAAATAGGGGCTGACAAGTTCTGCTCGGGAGAAGGGTTACAATCCCTGTCCTTGTTTGGTTTAAGGGTTGCAACTCAGCTTCCAAATGGTTCCCAAGTCATCCTATATCTTTGTCTTGTATTTCATGATACTGTCTCTTATAAAATTTGTCAATTCATATGGAACTGTTGTTAGTGTTTGTACTTGCTCATTTTCCTGACAGGATACCGTTGATAATATTTTAGGAGTTGTTATACCATTATTGCACTTCATGATATTGATAGCTGAGGTGGATCTCAGTATTCTTCTATGTGAGTTGCCTAGTAGTTGTTCTTAGTTTGTCTTATTTTTCTTTCTTTATTTTTCCTGTCTTATGATTCCTTCTAGTAGTTTCTATTATTCTTGTGCCTTAGTTATCTTTCATGTCTTATCTTCTTTAGATGTTGGGTTGTGATTGAGTACATTTGTAGTTCATGGACCTTCTAGATGTAGTATATATTTATTGGGTACTAGACAGCGTTCTACTGCCGATACTGCAGCGTAGTGGCGTGGCCCACGTATTCGCATCCGTATATTCGGGTGCGGGTCGTGACACCACTTGTTGTATCCATGGATCGAGCCACATATCCGTAGACTCCCCATCACATATCACCCCCGCTTTACACAATTCTGAAGCTTCATCATGTGCTTAAAGGTTACTGATTCCTTTTTATTAGCAACATAAGCCCAAAAATTAGACTCCTTCATATCAACCGCATATCAACCGTCATATCAACCGCATTCCCGCCACCTATCCCATTGTCCGAATAGATCGGATCCCAACTCCCCCTTCCTCATACGATCGATATAAAGAACTCCAAGCAATTGTATGAACTGCAACCCTCCATATAAAATCAGCACAGTTCTTCTCCAATTTGCCAATAGTTGCAAGTAGAAGTTTGATCGACTGGAGCCAGAACCCAGCGATGAAAAGAATCACATATTAATTTAAACATAAAAATTAGTGTAATCTAATCTTAATTCAACAATTGATCATACTAATAATTTGAAATATTATTTAGTATCATCAAAAATAATTTAAATAGTATTTCATATTATCAGAATAATTTAAAGTATATTTATATTAACCCAAAATCTTATTTGAAAATAAATTAGCAAATACCTTTGTTGTTCAAAAATACTGTAATTTTCGAAACCAAATCCTTTAAAAGTCCAAAATAATAACCTACACCTTTTATAATACCAAAATTAATATTTAAAAAAATTAATTTTATGAAAACTAATTAGTACTTATTCAAACTATTAAATTTAAATTAGTTTTGAAATGCAGAAAAATAATAAAATATTTTATACAACGTTTTAAAGAGAATATATATTTATTTATTTTCAACACAATATTTCAAATTAAATAAATAAAATAAAATATTAAAAATCTGGAAACAGGGGTTACACAAGTCATGGATTGGATAATTCTTCTCATGAGGCTTAAGTTGTCGGGATGCTTAGGTTATCACCTTCAGTGCCACTACATCAACTCCACTTGCACGAGGAAGTCGTTTTCCGAATTTGCTTACAATTGAAAGAGAAATACTTTGTTATTTCTTGGTTAAAAAAAAATCGTACAATAGTTGTAAAAATGTAAAACAACAAAAAGATTGCTAGTTGTTGGAAATATAAAACTTATGAACCTTTTGCAATAAAGTAGCTACAATAAGAGATCGAAGAAGAAACTAAAGAAGATATCTTGTTGGGGTGATGACGATCACAGTTGCTCATAGCAAAATTTTCCTTTTTCGTTAATCTAGTTTTAGGAGCCATCAAATTAAATAATTTGAATTTCTGGAATTTCTTTATTATCCTCGGAATTGGACTTCTCATAAACAAAACCTCATATGGGAGTTGTGGCTTATAAGTTGTCATTAACTCTCATCTCATAGCATATATCTCAAATAGTTTTTAAGAACAAAAACCAAGATTATATATAGGGGAGCCAAGTCCCCTAGTAGTCATAATCATCCATAATGGACAACTAATCCGGGAACTAACTCCCCATAATGTGTGTGGTTACAACATTAACCCCCACGAAGTGGGGAATTATAAAACTAAAATGCCAAATTGAAATGCACAACAATAGCCATGATGCAACACACTGAAGAAGCCACAAGTAAGCACATTTAAGCACCAACACTGGAGTACCAGTCTCATAGGAGAAGCTAAACGTAGTGACGTCCACACTAAATGTCGTTAAAAATGTTGCTAATTAGACATATTTTGGTATAACCTAGGTCCAGTGGAGCAGCCTCTACTCTGGAATATAGGTTCAGCGGGAGAAGCTCTCACGCTTAATCCAAAACCCAACTGGAGCAAAGGCCATATTGGCCGACCCGCTGAACCCCGATGCTCCTCTCGATGGAACATAGGTCCAGTAGGAGCAACCTCCATGCTAGAAACTAGGTCCAGTGTGAGCAGCCTCTTATGTTATAATCTAGGTCCAGTATGAGCAGCCTCTACACTGGAACCTAGGTCCAGAGTGAGCAGCCTCCATACTGGAATCTAGGTCCAACACGAGAAATTCCTACACCAGAACAAAAGTTCAGCGGGGGCACTAGTCGTGCTAAAATGCTAGTCTATTAGACCCTGCTACTCTTGCTTCTCCATAATGCATGACGTTGGACATCATATTACATAGTACAAATGCGTCATTAAAGAACCAATTTGTGCCTTCATGCCCAATTTCGAGTTTGACTGTAGCTTCTAATGGAAATCCCAATAAATTGATGACAAAAATAAATATTTCTTAGAGGATTTGAAACTTGTCCTCTAATAAAATATCCTATAATATCAAACGCGTGGACTATGGCTCTCCATGTGAACAAATTAATAAAAATTAAAAATTATATTAAAATACAACCTTAGAATTTGTTACACGAATTTGGGACCATTCTTGAGTTAATTTGATTTCAAAAACCCCAACATGCTTAACTTTCCAAGAAGAAAGGATAGACAAGACCGAATATGTTTGTCCTACTTGAAATGAACACCTAGATGTGGCCTACTTAACTGCCTCGTCTTGTGTTAAAGAAATTACCTTGAATCATGTAAATAGAATACTCAAATGTTAGAGATACCAGTCTATGGAAAATTCATGCACGAAGCAATATTGCCTAAAGAGGTTATTCGGGGTCCATGTGCAGACTTGTTCTTGAATCCTCCTAGAGGTAAATGCTTTTTGCTACCGGCTTTTCATTGTTGTACACAAGTCCGGAAGAATGATCCGAACTTAGCTCTTGTCCAGAGTAGAAGTGATTGGAATGTAAATGAAAAAGAAGTATTATATTATTATGATTTTTGAAGGAGGAGGAATGGAGATATCTTTCTTATTTTTTTTCATCCTACAAAACTATAGAAAAAGAGTGAAATATATAGGTGTAAGGCCTTTGATGGAGAGTTAAGACACTCAACTAATAGAAATTTATGGCTAATAATATAGCCATTAGGGAATGATAAATATGCCATATCAATGTTAAAAATGATCAAGAATTAAGTGAAAGTAATAAGGTTTGTAAATTGGTTTTTCCACCAATAATAACACCAATCCCCCCAAAACCTAAATTTTGAAACCAAAGATAACAATATTCAAAAGGAGTAAAAATGAAGAATTTCGGGACAATTATATAATATGCATAGATGAGATGAACTACAGCCTTAAATCTTACTTAGTGACTATTGTCTTCATCTGAAAAAGTACTTGATGGACTATGTCTTGAATCAAAATTATTGAGCCAGATTCAGAAAGTAACACACATAGTATATATGCTAGAGGTTCTTGGGTCTATTAGGGTGACACTTTTGATTGGTCTTGTGTACTTTTTACTTATTAATGAGAGTTGTCTAGGATCACCATGTCCTATAGTCGTCGCCTTCACGACCTCTCACATAGGTAAGTGATCAAAGGGATGGTTATTATAGTCACTACAAAAAAATAGGCTTTTAGCGACGGCGGAATCCGTTGCTAAAAGTCATTTTTCCGTCGCTAAAGCCAAATAGCGACATATCAGCGACGGAAATAGTTTGTCGGGAAATCACGTGTCGCTAATTTAAATCAGTCGCTAGTTTGTCGAAAATAGCGACTGATTAGTCACGCATTTAGTGACATGCTATTTATTAGAAAATGTGACGTAATAGCGACGAAAACTCTGTCGCTATAGTTACCGACGAACTACCGACGTCGCAGCGGCGTAATTCAGCATAAGAGTAGCGACGGGCTAGCGACGGAAAATTACGTCGCTAAGATGTTTTCGATACACTTTTGGTGTCGGATAGGAACATAGCGACGGAATAGTAAGTAAAATTTACGTCGCTATTCAGTCGCTATACTGGAATATAATATTTTCCAGAACCTTAGTGACGGAAACTACAGTCGCTATTCCGTCGGTAGCCTGCAAAGTAAATTTTCCAAGCATGTAGCGACGGAAAAATCGTCGTTGTTCCGTCGCTAGCCTGCAATGTTCCAGATTTTCTGTCGCTTTTCCGTCGCCATTCCGTCGCTAAATACAATATTGCATGTCAGTATTTGTGTTTCCTGCACTCCACATCCCTGTCGACAGTTACACACACAATATACAGTCATATAAACAGTTTCCAAATACAATATCAGTATTCGTGCTTCCAGCAGTCCTTATTAGGGCTGTGCGCAATTAAGTCAAACTGACCAAATCGAACCAAGCCAAACCGAACCGATTGGTTTTAAATCGAACCGATGGTTCGATTGGTTTAGTTCGGCTTCAATTTTTTCAAAATCGACCGGTCTGGTTCGGTTCACGGTTTGGTTATGCCAAAAACCGTCTAAACCGAACCGAACCGAATCAAATCCTTGTTAAATAATTAGGGTTGGCCGGTTGGGTATGGGTTCATTGGGTTATATTATACTGGTTTGGTTCATTTATTCACATCATAACCATTTATCAAGTTAAAGTTGAAAGAGCTCTCTTTCTCTCTCTCTCTCTCTAGTCTCAAAGAGGAGTGCTGGCGGCTCCTATTCTTTTCTAATTGCTCATGTGCACATGAAAGGGACTTTTGGTTGAATGTATATGATTTTTTTATGTATAATTGGCATTTTTCTCCACCTGTAAAGTGCAAGTTGAATTGAAGCTGCTGAATTGTATTTCCTGTTACAAAGTAGAAGTTGACTGAGGTTTCACAAAAGAAAAAAATATATAGTCCATTTTTTTATGTGATCAAAACCGACCAAGTCGAACCGATCCAAACCGAACCAAGTCGGTCGGTTTTAAAACCGAACCGACCATTTGGTTGGTTTGGTTCGATTTTGTTTATTTTCAAACCGATTAACTTCGGTTCGACTTCGGTTGGGACCAAATAGGTCGACCACCGACCGATGCACACCCCTAGTCCTTATCCCTGTCGACAGTTTTACAGTAGGCACCCGTATCAGTATTTGTGTTTCCTACAAATTCTCAGTTTCATGCACACGTATCCCAAATATTTTAATACAACACATACACACATATCCAAAATTAGCTTCATACACACATACGAATAATGTTTTAATATAAGAAATATTAATACACATATCCAAAATGTTTTAATACAAGAAAGTACTGGTACAGTAAATCTAGGTCGTCGGGCGTGATGGAAACCTCTCGACGGGCATGATGAAGACCTCTCGGCAGACTTAATGAAGATCCAAGCTGCAAACGTGAACGTCGATCTCTCGGCACCGTAGAAAAATCTGAAAGAAATAATAAGTGATGATGCGTTTAAAATAAAAACTACTGTCATGTCATTATACTAATGGAACTCGTATATTAAATTAAAACGTACGTACTAGTCTGATTCATCTTCCTAAGAGTCTTCTGAATCATCGATTGATTCCGAAGTATCTTCTTCTGCTTCTTCATTTTCACTATCACTATTATCTTCATCTTCATCTTCCAATACTTCTTCTTCAACATCTTCCAATTCTTCATCAACGTTAACCTCCATAACGTCATCTACCGCAACCTCCATATCTTCTAAATCCTCTTCCTCAACACCAGCCAAACTTATATATGTTGGTTGAGGCTTGACCACCTCTTTCTCTTGGTAGGCTACATCCCCAACATTATATGTATTTCTTGCTTTGGTTTCGCATACAGCCCACCAATCCAGGGTACTATGCCGTCGGCTAGGATAACTTGTATAGTACACTTGAACGGTTTGACTAGCCAACACAAATGGTTCAAAACCTCCATATCTTTTTCCATGTTTTATATCAATAAAGCCAAATTGTTTGTCAATCTTCCATCCTTGTTTGGGTGTTGTGTCGAACCAATGACATTTAAAAAGCACAATCTTCGTATCAACAGAATATTTAATCTATATGATCTCTTAGAACACCGTAGTAGTCGAATTTGGGATCGGCATCGTAGACTGAGGCTCTCACACAAAATCCTAAATTTTTGGTATAATTAGCCTCCTCATCGACAAATGAATGATTGATAGGCTTATCAGTAGTTCTAAAGTTAAAGCCATTGATTGTATATCCGCTCCAATACTTTGCCTTCTTGCTCGGTCCAATAGCAATTGCTCTTAGCCCTTTGTTTTGCAACTGTGTACCAGGACGGAAGACCTAGTGTAGGTAGTATCAGAAAAGTCATTAGACAAAGTATGGATAGTAACATATTGAATTTAGAATGGCTAATGATTATAATCCTTACATAATTTCGGAACCACGACGGAAACTTCATATCGACCTCTCTAGCAAGATCATCATCATCAATATCAGGTCTTTCCATTCTAATCTCAGCTCTAAAAGTACTGTAATAATAGGGAGAAACGTTAGCACACTTCTAAATATCAAATTTAGAATGACTAAATGGTGTCGCTTACTTTTCAATATCTTCCATCTCTTGGATACCGCTATTGAGGCATATATACCGATGTGCGGCTTCAAACTCATCGTCATCCAACCATCGTAATTTAGTCGCACTTGTCGGCTTGCCCCCACATTGAAGATTGTACGGATCCCTTCGTTTGGTGCATTAATATCACCTTCATCATTCTTCGGCGCTCTATTCCGATTTGTTCGGACATGAGTATCGAAGTAGATCGAGCAGAAGTTAGAAACCTCCTCAATGATGTATGCTTCGCATATTGAAGCTTCTACATGAGCCTTATTGCCCACTTTCTTCTTCAGGTGACCTAGATATCTGTAAAAAATATATTGAATATTAGAATTATTTAAATAAAAATAATTATAAATTAAAAGATTATTTTATACCTCTCAAATGGGTATATCCATCGATAATGGATGGGAGCACCGACACGTGCTTTGTATGCAACATGAATCGGCAAATGTTCCATACTATCAAAGAAGCCGGGAGGGAACACCCTTTCTAACTTGCACAACGTCACTACAACTTTCTCCTTAAGTTCTAGCATATGTTGCACCGTCAACTTACTTGAACACAAATCTCTAAAGAAGATAGATAACTCGGCCAGCGGAGTCCACACATGAGAAGGTAGCCTCTCTCTAAAAGCGATAGGAAGTAATCGCTCCATGAAAACGTGACAATCATGACTCTTCATTCCTATCAACCTGCGTTCGTTGAGATCGACACATCTCGCCAGATTCGATACGTAATCATCAGGAAATCTCAACTTTGAAATCCATTTACATATTATCAGTTTATCATCTCTACTCAATGTAAATGGTGCTGGAGGCTTCACCCAGTTACCATTGGAACTTTACGACAGATGCAACTATGGACGCTTGCAAATAATTTCTAAGTCCTTCCTTGCTTTAATATTGTCTTTCGTTTTTCCTTTAATATCCATCACAGTATTAAATATATTGTCAAATATATTTTTTTTCAATATGCATGACATCAAGATTATTTCTTATGAGATTGTCCGGCCAATAAGGCAAATCCCAAAAGATACTCCGTTTCGTCCAATTGTGATGTTGTCCGAAGCCTTCAATGTGATGGCCCGATCCCAGATTTTTCCATGACAGTGGGTAAATCTAGAACCTCTTCCCAAACTACATCTCCCGTTAATCTCAACGGAAGAAGAGATACTTTCCATTTACCAGCCCTGAAGTCATCTCTGTTCCTTCTCCACGAATGTGACGAAGGAAGAAACTGGCGGTGGCAATCAAAAAAATATGCCTTTCCTCCATAAGCTGGAAAATTGTTGATGGTCCACATGAGCATCGCCCTCATCTGAAAGTTCTGCTCTATCGATATATCAAACGTCTGGACGCCAAACTGTCATAATTGTTTCAACTCGGCCAAAAGAGTATTGCGTCCCCGACTGTCCGAATGGAGTGAATCCATCAGAAAATAAAGCCAATCGAACATTCCTAGGCTCCGCAGTAAAATCAGGATGACACCGATCAAAATGCTTCCATGCTTCTCCATCGGCAAGATGAGATAATTCTCCTTCATCCATCTTCCGTTCTTTGTTATGCCATGTCATGTGTTGTACAGTATTTGCAGACATATACATCCTCTGCAGCCTTTTTGTGATTGGCAAGAACTGTATGTACTTGTACGGACGCATCCGCGTCTGGACAATTGATTTTCCTTTGCCCCGGATTGGCTTGTACCGGTCCTTGTCAGAAAAAATGCATTTGTCTTTATCACTGTTCTTCTTGTAGTATAGCATGCAACCATTTCGACAGCAAACTATCTTCTGGTAGCCCAATCAGAGTTTTTGAACCATCATCTTCGACTTGTAGAAGCTTTCAGAAAAATCATTTGATCCTTTTGGCAACAACTCTCTTACAAGCTGAATTATCCGGTCATAGCATTCTTGCGTTAAGTTAAAATCAGATTTAAGGTTCAACAGCCGCATCACCACCGACAATACCGAATGAGAATCACAACCCGGATATAACGGATTATCAGCATGCTTGAACATATCGTAGAACTCCTTTGCATCAGGATTTTGATCCTCACGTGCCACAACAAAATCTAATACCATCTCACGTGCCAAGTTTTTTGGTTGCCGATATTCAAAATGATCTCCGAGATTAGAATCTCTCACCCCGGTATTGAAGAAGGACTGAGATTGCGAAGCCGGAGATTCTTCTTGATTAATCCACACGTTGTAGTTCGGCATGAAACCCTTCTTGTAAAGGTGCTCTCTCACGAGTGACACCTTTCTAAATGGTATATTCTTACATTTGACACAAGGACACTTTATGCGCCTTCCGTCCATGAAATCGGCATGGCTACTTGCATATATGAGAAATTGCTCGATGGCCGTCTTGAAATCGTCCGTCAAGCCAATCATACTCTCATATTGCCGATTGTACATCCACGAACGGACAAGTAAGTATCGACTCATTGTTCTAATCTATGTGAATGATTTTGCACCAAGAATTAAGATGCTATATATCACTTGGTATCAAAAAACAAACCTAGTATAACTTGGTATGACGTACCCCTCACGTACATCCACTCATAAAACAAACCTAGTATAATTAGGTATCACGTTGATACTCAAGTATATATCGCATTGATCAATCAATTACCTTAGTAATCTAAAACTACTACACCTATTTATTTTGTGTCCGTGTTCCGTCAAATTTCTAAAACTATTATACCGATAAATTTCTATTTATCTACTATACCCACTACTATACCGATAAATTTCAAACACGAAATTAAAATTGAAACCCTAAAACATGTTGAGAAAATACAAACAAAGCGTAAATAAAAATAAATGCAAATTAGGGTTTAGGGTTTCGGACCTTGAAGAGGTTAGTCACAGAGAGGATCTCGGAGAAACGGGGACGTCGGAGGGGGGGCATCGGAGGGGGGGTCGCCGGAGGGGGGGGTCGCCGGAGGGGGGCACGACGGAGGAGGAGACGAGGAAGGGTGTACGGGATTTCGAAGGAGGAGAAGAGGGGGGACGGAGTGGGGGAGCACGCCGGAGGGAGGTGGTCGCCGGAGGTGGGGGCTCGACGGAGGAGGAGAAGAGGGGGTGGTTAGGGGGTTCGATCGGAGGAGGAGAAGAGGGAGGGGGCCAGAGAGAGGGAGGGCGCCGGAGGGGGCCGCCGGAGGGGGCCGCCGGAGGGGGGTCACCAGAGGGGTTCGCTGTCGGGGGGGTGATCGCCGGTCGGGGGAGGAGAGGGGAGGAGATAGAAGGATTTTGAGAGTGAGAGAGACATTGGGAAATTTTCGAATTTTAAGTAACTTTCGAATTTTTACAGCAAATTAGCGACGGAAATTTTTCGTCGCTACGCCGTCGCTACATGGAAATGTCACTAAGTAGTCGCTCATTAGTCGCTACCTTCATGAAAAAATTAAGAATAAAAATTAATCCTTCCGTTTCAACATTTACAGCAGCTTAGCGACGTATATATCTGTCGCTAATCAGTCGGTTGACATATTCCGTCGCTAAATGGTCGCTAATCAGTCGGTTGACATTTTCCGTCGCTAAATGGTTGTTGATCCGTCGCTAAACTTATAAAAAATTTAAGTGAAAAAATCCGTCGCCCGTAAGTCGCTTGTCGGTCGCTAATTGGCGACTGATTCCGCCATCGCTAATTTCCAGTCTCTATTTGCCTGTATTTTGGTAGTGAGTCAACCTTACATTATCATGCTTGGACCTATTAAGAGTTTTTAAACTCATTATAACCAAATCACACTGGAACACTGTCACCATAGGGATGAAGTATCATTATACGTCATCATATAGTTACTTGGGCATTAGTTTAAGATAATTTTAATATCAAAGATTAGTGTTTCATAATAGTCACCTAAGTTCAGCTTGTTTCTAAGTTCAGCTTGTTTCATAATAGTCACCTAAGTTTAGTTTACATATATATATATATATATATATATATACATATATATGTTCAGTTTAGTTTACAGTTGTAGCTAGCCCCAAGCTAGTAACCATACATATATATATATATATATATATATATATATATATATATATATATATATATATATATATATATATGTTCAGTTTAGTTTACATATATATATATATACATATATGTTCAGTTTAGTTTACAGTTGTAGCTAGCCCCAAGCTAGTAACCATATATATATATATATATATATATATATATATATATATATATATATATATATATATCCAACTTGATTGATTATATGTATATATATATATATGTAAACTAAACTGAACATATATATATATATATATATATATATATATATATATATATATATATAATCAATCAAGTTGGATATATATATATATATATATATATATATATATATATATATATATATATATATATATATATATATATATATATATATATATATCCAACTTGATTGATTAATTGTGTAGCTTAAGGAACGTTTAATTGTTGTTATGTGAACAATATTTGTTGTTGTCAATGATTAGGTGGGAAACCTGACGGTGAACAAGCTATGCCAAGATAGAGTTATCACGGCAGTAAACAAGAAGCTACCAGGACCAACAATACTTGCCAAGGAGGGTGATACAGTAATTGTCCATGTCAACAATAACTCCCCCTACAACATCACAATCCACTGGTACGTTACGTAATTGATCGATCATCAATAGTGCATGATTTGATAAAATTTGATCAAGTCAAATTATGCACGTACGTAAATGCATGTTATGTTATGTTGAGTGCAGGCATGGAATATATCAGCTCCTAACTGCTTGGGCTGATGGTCCGAATTACATAACGCAGTGCCCAATAGTTCCCGGCAGGAGCTACACTTACAACTTCACCATCACCGGACAAGCGGGCACTCTCTGGTGGCATGCGCACGTCTCCACTCTCCGAGCCACCGTCTATGGTGCTCTGATCATCCGACCGAGAGCCGGAAGCAACGCGTACCCCTTTCCCAAACCTCACAAAGAAATCCCCATCATACTTGGTATGATACTAATTATATATTCCATTCAATCATTCTTCTTCTTGTTAGAAGAAGAAACCCTTAATTATAAGAAACCCTTCAAAACATTAGTCCTACTCTTAGTTATATTTTCTAACAATTGTAACATGCATGCAGGTGAATGGTGGAACGCCAATGTGGTTGATGTGGAGACTGAGGCCTTTCTGTCCGGCCAAGGTCCCACTAACTCCGATGCATACACCATCAACGGAAGTCCGGGGGATCTCTATATGTGTTCCCATAAACGTACGTTAACATTAGATAGTACATAATGCATTAATCAATCATTCACTTACGGTAATAATTATAACATGCATGGATCTGTCTGTACGTACGTAATATATATATATATATATATATGCATCCATGCATGCAGAAACCTACAAGATTTTTTGAGAAGAAATACTTGTTAAAATAAATCAGCAAGTAACAAAGTTCTTATCATGGAGAACATGATTAGTTATACAAGATGGAATCTCATCATAAACACTTATGAGATTAGAGATATTAGACAGTAAAGCATGGGTAGCAAGAGTGTGTGCACAAGTATTGGCTTTCCTGTTAACATAGGAAAACGAAATACCAGAGTCAGATTGTGTAATCATTCTTGCATCCTCTATGATATGTCTAGCACGCCACAGAGGAAAAGTGTTGAAAGAATTAATCGAGTCGATTAATGGCTTGCAGTCTCCTTCAATAGTAACATCATGAAGTTTTTCCTTGTTGCAGATATCCAGTGATAGCCGGATACACAATGCTTCCGCTTCAATTGGAGATCCTCCATCCTTTGATAATGAAAGAGCAAATATGAATTTCCCTTGAGCATCTCTTAGTACGGCTCCTGCTGCCATCTTCCCCTCCAAAAAAGCTCCATCGAAGTTAATCTTCTTCGAATTACCAATCGGAGGAAACCAGTTTGTAGAATACTGGATGCTGGACAATGGTGGCACTGATGTAGGGATGCAGTTGCTGAATGCCTCTGTTTTTTTCTTCAAAATGACAGCGTCTTCATAGATCCTTCTACCATCAATGTTGAGATTTTCAAATATGTATTTGTTCCTTGCCTTCCAAATATGCCACATTATATAGAAACACATAGAGGTTGTATCTATGTCTCCTTCTTTTAGCAAAGATGTTATAAATGAAGAAATCGAACAGTCTTCAGTTAACAAAGAGTTAACTGTTGGAAAATGGCTCCATGTAGTTCCTGTTTTTTGACAATGGAAAAGAAGATGGTTAGTAGATTCAATATGTACCTGACAGAGGGGACAGGTGTCCTCAATATTGTTCATACGACGATGAATGTTTTGTTTGGTGGGGAGAGAATTGGTGAGGGCTCTCCACACGAATAAATAAACTTTAGGACATATATGTTTGAGTCCCCATAGCTTCTTCCACTCAGTAAATTCATCCAAAGTTGTAGAACTGTTACTTTGACTCAGCTGCTCATGAATAGTTCTATAAGCAGATTTAGAAGAAAATTCCCCATCTGTTGTATGTTTCCATATGAGTTTGTCCATGGAGCAGTTACTAGAAAGCTGGATATTCAAGATTGCAGTGGCTTCATCAGGAGGGAAGAGTAAGGTTATCAAATTATGTTTCCATCTTTTGGTTCTGTTGTTGATGAGGTCTGATACTTGTTGGATCCAATTTCTGCTAAATTCGTAACCCTGAACTCTGTGATTGGGTGTTGATGGAACCCAAGGATCATACCATATATTGATAAGAGAACCATCCCCGACTGACCAAATCACATTGTTTTCCATGAAGATTCTACTGTTGAGGATACTTGACCAAACACATGAACTTGTAGTTGGTGGGGAGGCTGTCCAGAATGATGCTGAAGACAGATATTTGCTCCTAAGTAAGGACGCTCAAGGAGAATCATGGTTTGTTAAGAATCTCCAGCACAGTTTTAGTAGAAGAGATAGGTTTGAAATAAGTGGATCCCTGATACCTAGACCACCTTGGAATTTTGGTTTAGTAATTGTACTCCAAGCAGTGAAATGAAGTTTTTTCTTATCAATAGAGTCCCACCAGAAGTTGCATTGGTCTTTGACAAGAATTTTCGAAACTTTTTTAGGGATATGGTATGAAGAAAGATAATAAGTAGGGAGAGAACTGAGTGTGGATTTGATAAGGGTAGTCCTCCCCGCATGTGATAGGCATTTTCTATGCCATCCTTGGAGTTTGTTTGAACTAGCATCAAGCAGAGAAGTGTATGTGGAAACTCTTTTTTTCGATTGAAGGAGTAAATGACCCAAGTATTTATCAGAAGCTTTCATAAGTTGAACTCCCAATAGATGAATGTACAAGCCACGCATGATGTGATCAGTTTTCTTGGAGAAGAAAACAGAGGACTTATCGAAATTAATGCGCTGACCTGACCATGATTCAAAGGTGTTGAGAATAAACTTGAGTTGTGTAATATTAGGAAGAGAGCTTTTGCCAAATATCAGTAAATCATCTGCAAATGCGAGGTGGGAGATTGGTAATGTGTTGTTTCGAAGTTTCAAACCCTCATACAAAGAGTTTCTTGTCATAACATTGATAAGAGTAGACAAAACTTCCATGCTCATGATGAATAGATACGGGGAAAGTGGGCAACCTTGGCGAATGCCCCTAGCAGGGAGAAAAGGATTTGATGGGATTCCATTTATGAGGATAGCATATGAAGTAGTTGAGATACATTGATATATTATGTCATGCGATCTACCAATGATTCCAAAACCTTTGAGAGCTTGACTGATTGTTCCCCAACCTAATCTGTCATATGCTTTCGACATATCCACTTTAAGAGCAAAAGTACAATTTGACGGAGAAGAGTTATGGATAGAATAAAATAACTCATGAGCCATAACCACATTATCACATATTTGTCGACCAGGGACAAATGCATTCTGATACTTGCTAATCAGTCTATGAAGATGAGGGCGAAGTCTGTTAGTAATGATTTTCGAGATAACTTTGTAGAGCACATTACAGAGAGCAATGGGTCTAAAATCAACTGGCTTCATGGGATGTTTGATTTTGGGGATGAGGGCGACATGAGTATGGTTCAATTTTTCAGGCATTGATGCAGAGATGAAATTTTTTTGGATAAGCAAGGTTACCTCTGAACCAATAGTTGACCAGCATTTTTGGTAGAATAGTGCTGAATAGCCATCAGGTCCAGGTGATTTGAATGGATTCATGCCATTGATTACTTGTCTGATTTCTTCTTCTTGTGGAACAGAACATAGGTAGTTGTTGTCTTCTTCAGAGAGCTTAGGGAGTTCAGCCAGAATATGTTCAGGGATAGGAGAGGTAGCCACATTGTTGAATATTGAACGGAAGTGAGTAGTGAAGGTATCTGCAATCTCCTTGTGTTCAGTAACTTGATCTCCAGAATCTTTTGTGATGGTGTGAATATGGTTCCTTTGTCTTCTGGTTGTTGCTGATAGGTGAAAAAAATATGGTATTCCTGTCCCCTTCCTTTAACCAAGTTATATTGGATCTTTGTTTCCAATATAACTCCTGTTGAAGATAAAGCTTGTTGAGAGTCATTTGAATATCTCTTTCCTGTGTATACGATACATCTGTGGGTGGGAGTGACTGAACACTGAGAAGTCGAGATTTCTCTTGTCTAATAATCTCATCCAATCTACCAACTCGATTCCTTCCCCATTTCTTCAATTGAGGGAGTAATTTGTTGAGTTTGGATAAGAGATCATCGGAGTGTATATTGTTCCAGGAGGAAGAGAGAGTTTGCTGGAAGTCATCTTCTAATACCCATGATGCTTCAACTCGGGATGGAGGTCTGCTTCTTCGAGAGGTAATGTTCAGGAGAAGAAGTATAGGGTTGTGGTCACTATTGATACTGGGTAGATGAAGAAGTCCTGCAAAAGGATGAAGAGCACGCCACTGAGTGTCTACCATGGCTCTGTCTAGACGTTCAGCCACGTAGCTTTGAGATTTTCTCCGATTATTCCAAGTATATGCAGGGCCATAGTAGCCAATGTCAATAGCTGCAGAACGATTGAACCATCGTATGAAATGTTTGTGATGGTTGTAGTTGAATTGATTACCTCCATATTTCTCCTCAGCAGATAAAATGCTATTGCAATCACCAAGACATATCCATGGATCAGTAATGGAAGTAGTTATAGATTCCATGTTCCTCCAAAAGTCACTACGTTCATTGGTTCCAGGAGGACCATATATGCATAGCAGATGCCACTGTTGAGAGTATCCTGGTAGTAGCATACTCACATGTATATGATTAAGAGAGGAAGAGATAGTACTTAATGAAATGTCTGAATCCCAGCATAAAAGAAGACCACCAGAAAATCCGTTTGCAGAAACAGAGCAGTAACATGAATACCCCAATCTGGATGCAATGGAGTCAGCATTTGTTGACGAGCATCTCGTTTTCGATAAAAATAGGATTTTAGGACGAGTTGCACGGAGAAATGAAGTGATAGTCCGAATTGTAGGGTCATTTCTCAAACCCCTACAATTCCATAAAAGAATCATGGATTGGAAGGCTGTTCTAGGCCAGCCGCGCCTTTACTTTGTGTGATAGGGAGTGCAATTCGTTTGAGAGGTCGAATATCATCATGGACCTTATCTTTAATGAGACCTGGAGATCTTGGTCTTTTAGCATTGATTGAGTCTTCATGAGGTTCATTGGAGTTATTGTCATCAAATTGATTCAATGATGTTGGGGTAGAATTGATAGGTGAAAGAGATTCCAGGAGAGAGGTAAATGTCTTCGAAAGAGGAGTGATGAATGTATGAGAATTAGGAGCAACACTTTTGAAATGTTAGTAGGCGCTGATACTCTGTTTAGGATACTTGTGGGTAGGGAAATGGATAACTGATTGTGAATATCAACAGAGTCTGTGTGGGTGGTATGAGTTGTTCCAGGAGTGTTGTTTGCTTTAGTAAGGATGTCAATATTTGAGATGGTATTGAGAGGACTGGGATATTTGCCATTTGTATAAACAATATCAGCTATATCAGAGGTATTAGTATCCAGAGGATATGAGGGTAATGGCAATTTTAAGCTGACTGTCTTGGAAATAGAAGTGGCTGTAGGCAGATTATTCGAAATATGGATATTGCCTGGTGGGATATTGGTAGTTAGAGGAGAATGTGGGTGAACCGAGTTTGTGGGGGGGGGGGGGGGGGTGGGGGATATCGGAACTGATTTCTCAGGAATAACTGATTCAACCCTGGAAGTAACCGTCACCGGAATATGATCGGAGGAATTTGATGGAGATGAAGAAATTGAAATTGTACTCAAATCAGATATAGGTGGATTCAGATTTTGAATCAAATAGTTGGGAACTGGGGATAATGTGTCAATAATCATGGATGTTGATGCAGTTGCACTTTTTTGAGGAGGATTATCAATAGTAGATTGAGGAGGAAATGTATCATTTGCATCATGATGGGAAGAATTGATAGGTGAAGATACAATTTTTGATTTACCTCGATTGGTGGAAGTAGTCTTGAATTTATCAGCATGATTTACACAAATTGAGAAGTCCAGACGTTTGTCTAACAAAGCCTGAAAGTCATTCTTTTGTTGCTTCGACCATTTGTCATCCTTCAAATCTTCATACCTCTTATGGGTACTACACTTCCTGACACTGTGACCTATGCAACCACAAAATAAACAAAATTTCGGAAGTCTTTCATACTTCAATGAGACATTGCACTCCTTATTAGAACCCAATGAGACTTTAATAATCCTGAGAAGAGGTTGAGTAATATCAATGCGGATTTTTACCCTGGCAAACAAAGACCATTTGAGAGCTTCTTCTTCAGATGGTGTTTGAATTGGACCTATGCGAGATGCAATTGAAGAGACAACATCAATGGTCAGAAGGTTGACAGGGAGACCATGAAGTTGGATCCAGAATTCACTATCTGAGAATTTGTAATTAGCAGGAACTTTATTGGGAAGACATCTTTCGATGATCAGCATATATTTGTTGAGTTTCCATGGTCCATTTGCCAAGACAAATTCCAGATCCTTCAAATTATCAAACTTTGCTGAATATGATCCATCATGGTATTCAGATATCTTGACATTGCTTTTGATCTTCCAAATTCTGGGAATGGTGGAAGAAATGATGTGAGAGGGATAATTTTTCTGGGTTAGAATTTTGAAGAAGAGGTAATGATGCCAATCTGCCTGTGGATTTCTTGATGAAGATTTGCAGAGTTGATCTGAATCTAAGGAGGAGGATGTAAACAGGGATGCTAGTTGCGAGATAGTATCCTCGTAGGTTGGATCATGAGAAGCAGACATGATGAGAAGGGTTTGATGATGATGGTTTTTGGTTTAGAGTAACCTGTGGTGGAGAACTTTGGAGAGGATTGATGAGGAGAACAGTTGGGGAAAGATGAGGAGGATAAACTTTGTAGGGAAATTTGGCGGAGGGCTGTGGTTGAGTGATGATGTGCAGATCGGAGAACAGGAAGTGCTTCGGAGAAGATGAGATTAGCCGGGTTGGCGGTTGATGAACGCCATCTGAGAGAGGCGTGGTTGATTCTTGAAACCTACAAGATTGAAGTGGTGCAAGGAGAGACCTATATGCTCCGCATCATCAACACGGCACTCGACAATCAGCTCTTCTTCAAGGTCGCCAATCACTCCTTCACAGTCGTCGCTGTCGACGCTAGCTACACCATGCCGTACAAGACCGATGTGATAGTCATCGCCCCGGGCCAGACAGTCGATGCTCTCATGGTCGCCGATGCATCGCCGGCCGCTCGTTACTACATGGCTGCTCGTGCTTACGCCAGCGCGGTCAATTTGGCCTTCGACAGCACCACTACCACCGGAATAGTACAATACAAGTCCGTCGGAACCAATCGGTCCACAACCCCTGATTCTCCCATTATGCCATCTCTGCCTGACTTCTTCGATACACCAACTGCGCACCGGTTCTACACCAACTTGACAGGTCTGATCAAGCCCAGATCGCCAAAGGTGCCGCTCCACGTCGACGAGCACATGTTCGTGACGATCGGATTAGGCTTTACTTCGGGCGGCGCAAATCAGACCAAGTGCCAAGGCCAGGCCCTAGCTGCGAGCATGAACAACGTGTCTTTCGCATTCCCGACAAAGATGTCCCTACTGGAGGCGCAGTTCAAGGGCGCCAAAGGGATATACAGCTCGGATTTTTCGAACATGCCGCCTGTCCTGTTCGACTACACTAATCAGAGCATAAACACCGATCCGGCCGCGGACTCGCTGTCCTTCACTCCCAAGGGTACCAAGGTGAAGAAGGTAAAGTACGGTGCAGTGGTGGAGATGGTGCTCCAGAATACGGCGTTGCTGGCGATCGAGAGCCATCCAATGCACCTCCACGGCTTCGATTTCTTTGTGCTGGCGCAGGGATTCGGGAACTACAATGCTAGCACGGACGTGAAGAGCTACAACTTGGTCCATCGCAGGTGAGGAACACCATTGCGGTTCCTACCGGTGGATGGTCTGTGATTCGGTTCAAGGCTAATAATCCAGGTATGTATACAAGTATGCATGTTTAATTAATTGTAAAATACACACATCTCAACTAACTTAACTACCAACGATTAATAAATTGGCACTTCCAACTATAATAAATTTATTTCAAAATATTTTATACTATTTTAAAATAGAATTATCATACAAGTATAAATTTAAAAAGCAAAAAAAAAAAAATACATATAATTGCTCATGCACAACTTCTAATTTATATTACATCTGAAAATGATTGTGTGTTTGAATAAGACCGTTGTATGATCGTGTAGGTATGTGGTTCATGCCCTGCCACCTTGACGTGCATTTATCGTGGGGAATGGCCATGGCTTTTGAAGTTGAGAATGGGCCTGATGCTGCTTCAACGCTCCCTCCCCCGCCACCAGACTTCCCTACGTGCTAGATGAACTCAAGCAGTCCCGTGATTGACAACTAATAAAAAAGAAGCTAAAAATCCAAATGTAATTTATTGGTGTATTTGTTTTTATTTTATTTCTTAATTAAAAAGAATGTTGTGTTGATATAATTATTCCATGCTTTTGTACCATCTTTGTTTGTCATCCGCAAATTGAATAATAAAGAATTTTACTATCTTTAATTTCTATGAATCGAAGATGACAATTGACATATTATATTTTGATTTATTGGTGAGATGTTCAAATCCAGAGTGCCAGCCCAATAGATGTTCAGTATTGTTAAAGTTCAAACATCCCATTATAGAGCAACATGAGGTGAGCATCGGTATCGATGGCCGATTTATTTTATATTTTTAAAATCAGTATTTAAAATCGATACAAATATCGTACCATTTAGAATTGGTTTTTCAGTTTCGATTAAACGACATTCGAGGGATCTTTGTTTGGTAATAAACACTCTTATTATTATGCACATATTGATTTTATTCCCTTATATTGGAGAGTTTATCCTTCACACATTGATTTTAAATCAAGTACGGAAGTAGAATATGAAGAATGAAAATTTATAGAATGGATACCCACCTCTTTAATAAGGTCCAATAATAACCAATATGCTTCCACATGCATAACAAAACATGAAATATTGTAGGAAATAATAATGCCTTGTTTTCATTGCTAGGATTTGTTACAATATATATAGTGTCTACATTTGGGCTTGGACTTATGGGCAATATTTACATTACAAATATAATCTAACAATCTAACACCCCCCTCAAGTTGGAGCATGCAAGTCACAAATATCCAACTTGGGAAGGAAAGAATCAAATACCTGCTTTCCAAGGGGCTTAGTGAAGATATCAGTCAGTTGAGTAGAAGTAGGGACATGCGAGGCTATTACGGTGCCATCTCTAATAGCATCGCGAATAAAATGCAAATCCACCTCAACATGCTTACTGCGCTCATGAAACACCGGGTTCTGAGCCAGGTGCAGGGCTGACTGACTGTCACAATGCACCGACATAGCGGACTCCTTGCGAACGTCCAAACACGCCAATAACTCCTTCAGCCATTTCAACTCATGACAAGCGCAGCGAGAGATCGATATTCAGCTTCAGCGAAAGATCGAAAAACAGTTGGTTGCTTCTTGGTCTTCCAAGAAATAGGAGACCCCCCAGAAACACCAACCATCCTGTAACAGAACGACGAGTCAAGGGACAGCTGACCCAGTCGGAATCACACCAACTAGAAAGACGGAGATCACAATCAGCTTTCAAAAGAATACCATGTCCCGGTGCATGTTTGAGATATCTGACAACTCTCAAAGCAGCATGCCAATGATCTTGTCGAGGCTCCTGTAAGAATTGAGACAAGATATGCACAGCATAGACTAAGTCAGGGCGAGTAAATGATAGATAAATCAACCTTCCAACCAGCCTCCGATAAGGCTCTGCATCCGTCATCTTTGGGCTAGTCGATTCTGCCAGCTTATGATTGGGCTCCATGGAAAAGCCAGCAGGTCGAGACCCCAACAAGCCGCATTCTGAAATGATGTCCAAAGCATACTTTTTTTGACACAAGGAAATGCCTTCTACACTCCGAGCCACCTCTATGCCAAGAAAGTACTTCAACACACCAAGGTCCTTCATGTGAAAGCAAGAACTAAGGTACTTTTTGAAAGCATCTAAAGCACCTGAGTCATTACCAGACACAATCATATCATCCACGTAGATCAAAACATGCAACTCTACCTTCCCTTTAAAAAGAGAGAAAAGGAAATAATCAGAATGAGATTGAATAAATCCATAGGATATCAGGGAAGCAGTAAGCTTAGCAAACCAACAACGTGGTGCCTGTTTCAATCCATATAGAGACTTATGCAGGCGACACACTTTGTTAGTTTTACTATACGAAAAACCTGGCGGCAACTTCATATACACTTCTTCTGTCAGATCGCCATGAAAAAAAGTATTGTGCACATCTATCTGGTGTAAAGTTCAGCCTCTTACAGCTGCTACAGCAAAAAATGCTCGAACTGTAGGCATCTTAGCTACCGGAGTAAATGTCTCTGAATAGTCGATCCCCTCGACCTGATGATTACCGAACACAACCAGCCGTGCCTTTAAGCGCTCAACACTGCCGTCGGATTTGTACTTTATTTTGTACATCCATCTACTTCTCAATACTTTCTTCTCAGGAGGCAAATCGACAAGACTCCAGGTTCCATTATCTTCCAGAGCCTATATTTCAGTTTGTATAGCCGCGCGCCAGCCCGAATCTCGCGAGGCCTGGCGATATGAAGTAGGCTCAACACCTGCAGTGATAGCTGCAAGAAAATCTCTGTGTCCAGCATAAATATGTCATAACTTAGAAATTGTGTTAGAGGATACGAAGTACCTGAGGAAGTGACGGGAACAGATGAACTGTGGTGAAGGGGGGACTTTTACTTCGAACAGCATTCGTCATAAAATCCTGTAATCGCACTGGTTGTGATTTCTTTCTCATTCCTCTTCCCAATACTACCTCGTCGGGCACCTCTGGCAACACTGTATCCCCTGTATCATCAGTAGTATTCGCATCACCACCAGCGGACTCTCTTGTCAATACTTCTGCATCTACCTGTGCATCCTCGCCACTCGGTGCCAAGCCACAATCAACCCCTCCGGCCGCAGCAACCGTAGCCGGCACCATCCCAAAAACCTCTATATCGTCTCCCGGTACCTCAACATATGTATGGCGTGTCGCAGAAGACATCTCGCTAGCAGAACCACACCCAGGAAATTCTTTTTCATAAAAAGTAACATCACGGGACACAAAAAATTCATCAGTCTCCAAATCATACAATTTCTATCCCTTTTTATCAAGTGGATACCCAACAAAGATACATTTTTTGCTCCTGCTAGCAAATTTATCATGTCGAGATTTCAAATCATATGCATAGCACAGACAACCAAAAATACGTAGATGATCATACGAAGGAGCCGAACCATATAAAACTTCATAAGGAGACTTAAAATGCAAGATACTAGAAGGGGTTCTATTTATCAAATAACATGCAGCCAGAAGACATTCCCCCCAAAAATCTACGAAAAAAGAACCCTGAAATCTCAATGCCCTGGCTACATTTAAAATATGTCGATATTTTTTTTTCACCCTTCCATTCTGCTGAGGTGTCCCAACATAGGATGTTTGGAACAATATACCTTGAGATAAAAAATAATCTCGTAAACAATTAAATTCAGTGCCATTGTCACTCCGCACACGACATATATCAGCCCCAAACTGACGCTTCACAATAGCAATAAATTTAAGAAACATAGAATAAACAGCACACTTATCCGTCAATAAAATAATCCAAACAACTCTAGAAAAATCATCCACCAAAGTTAAAAAATATCGTACCCCATTAGATGACGGAACACGATATGGTCCCCACAGATCACAGTGTATAAGTTCAAAGTATCTCAAAGCACGACTACTACAATCAGGAAAGGCATCACGAGTCTGTTTAGCTTGATGACAAATATCACAAGCCTTATGAGAAAACACACTACTACCAGAAAGAAAAGGTAAAGTCTGCATTACTTTATCTGAAGGATGCCCCAATCTACTATGCCACACCTCGGAATCACTCTCTTTGCATGTCAGGATCACAGAAGCTAAAGAAGCTGGAACCTCCCCCAAGAAGTAAAGTCCACCCCTTTGTTCACCTGCACCAATCACCATCCTCGTACTTCGGTCCTGAACAAAACACAAATCAGGAGTAAATAACATATCACAATTTCTGGCACCAATCAATTGGAAGACAGAGATAAAATTGTAAGTCAATATCGGAACATAAAGAACATCCGTCAACACCAACGAAGCAGTCAAAAATACTTTGCCTCTCAGAACAGCCTCAATAGTGCTTCCATCAGGCAAAATTGTAGAAGCATGGGAAATACTAAAGAAAATGACTCATGCGGCCAAAGAACCCCATGCGGCTCAGAAAGCCCATACGGCTCGGAGAGTCATGCGGCATAAGGGGCTATGCGGTCTAAGACATCCCATACGGCTCAGAAAGACACGTGGCAGGACAGCCCTCTCCTCTGCCCTCTCGCATTAATTGCTTGACGGCTGACAACTCTGAAAAAGTGACAGCCCTGACACAGAAAGAAGTAATTATGACTCTGTCATAATGACGAAACTCTATGGAAGAGAAAAGAGATCTCTGACACAAATCCTCCGAGAGCCATAAAAAATGCCACGTGGCCTTGCCACGTGGGCATTCGTATGCGGCTCACTTCTCATGCGGTTCAGAGTGAATCCGTCCTATGCGGCTCAAGCCGAGAAAGCCTCATGCGGCTCGAGCAAAGCACTTCTCATGCGGTTCAGAGTGAATCCGTCCTATGCGGCTCAGGCCGAGAAAGCCTCGTGCGGCTCGAGCAAAGAACTTCTTATGCGGTTCAGAATGAATCCGTCCTATGCGGCTCAGGCCGAGAAGCCTCATGCGGCTCGAGCAAAGACTTTTCATACGGTTCAGAGTGAATCCGTCCTATGCGGCTCAAGCTGAGGAAGCCTCATGCGGCTCAAGTAAAAACTTCTCATGCGGTTCAAGAGGATCATCTCCATGCGGCTCAGGTGGATGTATTCCTATGCGGCTCACAATGATTACCTCCCTGTGGTTCAAAGGCTCAAGGGAGGGCCACTACCCAGACAGCCCTGACACGTGGCCTTAACCCTACGCAGCCCAAAGTCATATGCGGCTCACTCATCATATGGTTCAGATCCCCCAGTGGCTCCTAGGACACGTGTCCTAAGCCGATTAATTTCTCAGATTTACTGCCATCAAAGATTGGGTCAAATCCCAATAATCTGGGACACGTGGCAGGAGAATAAATTTAATTTATTTACAGATATCAGAAGATCATTATGAGGAAAATTTATTCCAATCAGCATTAATTGCTAATGGGATTTGGTGTAATCTACACTCGATGGCTCGGATTCGTCACAATCAAAACTGAATGGCCTGGATTGACCAATCTACGGGCCGCCGCCATCTCCAAAAGCTAATCATTGGCAACCCTAATGATCACATCCCACTATTATAAATAGCAAGGTGCCATTTCCTTGTAAAGAAGACAATATCAGAGAGAAATACGTATATACAGAGATACTCCCCATTAGTCGGAAAGAAAATACACAGAGAGAGAGAAGCCAGAAGAGCAACAGGAGGAGAGCAAGAAGAGCATTTCTTCACCAACGCCAACCATCTTTTCACAAGGAGCCAAGGCCGCATACCGATCGTCCAAGGAGTAAGACAGGGCTGTCGTCGCCTTCCCGAGCCTCTACCGTCACCCCCCAGAATCTAAAATAAATAATTGTACTTAGACTGCTGTACCTAGGTTTTCGTCCCTAGGCTTTCTTTGTACAAGCGAGTTTGTAACGTGAAGTAAAAGTCCGGTCCTCCGATAATTGTTCTGTTCTTTTATATTTCATGGCAAACACGATGGCGACTCTGCTGGGGACTAACTTCTCCACGGCTGAGGAGTTGGTGACGCAATCGGATACAGCCAAGCTTGGCTCCACGCAACAAAAGTTGGTCGCCCGGTTCGACCAACAGGCGTTCGAAGAAATACCCTCCGACAAGAGCACTGGCCCGATCCAGAAGCGAGCCCGTACAAAGAAGGCCCGTAAGGAGTGGAGACCTCGATCCTTCGTTCCTACTGAAGCTCTTACGGAGATACCCTCTGTTGTTCAAGACGGCGAGCAAGATTCTCCTGCGGCCCTACTCCAGACCGTAGATAACTCTGCTGTCCCCAAGTCTGGCAGAAGAAAACACTATGATGCTGGACTTGCAGGGGCAAAGAGGAACCCTATGCGATCAGAGCCGCATAAGGGTATTAGCCGCAGGGAGAAAACTCATGCGGCTACATCCGCCAGCCGTATGAAGAAAACTCATACGGCCATATCTGTCAGCCGCATAGCTTATGCGGCTACAGCTGTCAACCACATGGATGAAACCCATGCGGCTAAGAAAGTCAATCGCTTGCAGAAAACCCATGCGGCCGCAATTGCCAACCGCATACGGCCAGCCTGCACGATCGTGACTCCTAGCCACATAAAAATAACTCATCCGACAGCAGAAGACAACCGCATGCAGACAGCCTGCACGGTACCCAACTCTAGCCGCATAGCGTCCGTTCCATGCTTCTCTCGATCAGTCTTCGACCGTCTCTCATGCGGTCCTGACCCTGATGGTTTCCTGGATGATAAGCCAGACTCTGTGGTATTCAACTTGGACTCCTCCTATTACGCACCCGCAAGTGCTAAAAGGAGGAAGTCTAGGACAGCGCAGGCTCATCAGGCCCAGTCATCTGTCCCAACCTCTGACTATCGGAACATCCCATTGATTATCACACGGGCCTCAGATGGGAAGTTGTATACAACCGCTCGAGTCCAGCCCCCGGCGGTAAACGGACATAGTGGTTCCTCTGACCTGCGTGAGGCGATCCTTCACAAGTGCAAGAAAAGAGAAGGAGCCTCGGCGTGCAAAGAGTCCTCGCTTGGACATCACTGTACCCAAATCATCGTCAACTACTGTTGCAACAACGCGACAGTGACGGAAGATCGTCCATCCGTCTTCCAAAGACTACAGCATCCGAGCTCAGAAGATGAGGCACCTCCTGTTGTCTCCTGCAATTCCGCTCAGAAAGTCCCCGTCGAAGGGAGAAGGAAAAAGACAAGCATCTCCAGTCCCAAGATATCAACCACTACAGCTAAGAAACTGTCGTCTAAACGGTTGTCCTCCACCGGAGTATTCCAACACACCCGTTCAAAGACGAAATCTGTCGCGATGAGAAATTCATCATCTACATCGCTGGGGGTTGTGGGAACTGGGGGTAGCAATCCTCCGAACATCCGCAATAATCCGATGTTTCAAGGAGCCGAGCCCGGACAAACAACTCTTCCATCAGGAACAACAGACGCTGATGTCCCCGAGGACATCCGTGACTCTCAAGACGAAGCAAGCTCTGAGGCTGGGGATACCGTTCCCTCCGAGTCCGAGCCCGAAGAAAGCATTTCCACCTATCCCGATGACTTCTCGGTGCATGGGTACGACTCGGAGGGCACATCCTCCACCGTTCCTTCCATCACTCCTCATGTAAGGACGGTTTTTATGACGGACAGCAATCAAGGTGGTTCCAATGATCACCAGCACATCGACAATCTCGAAGCCATATTACTTGCTTTGGCCAAGTCTGTAAACGAGATTAAAGTGGCCCTTCCAACTCTGCAAGGAGGAACGCCTGGCCAAACGAGCGCGGGTCCCGCGGTCAATGTGGACTCAAATTCGGCGGCACCAAACCCGGGTAATAATCCTCCCGAAATAACGGCCCCTACCGCGACAGATGAGGCCCGAGAAGTAAGAAGAGAGGTTCAGGAACTCCGAGCCATGTTCCACGCCCGAGAAAACTCTCAAGACCTCAGAATACGGCAACCATATCCTGCTGAATGGAGGGATGTTCCGTTCCCACCAAGATATAAGCCATTCAACATCAACCCATATGATGGCAAGACCTCAGCAAGTCGGTACATCACTTACTTCGAGGTCACCACCGACCATCTGTCCCATGATGACGCTATCCTCACACGATTATTCATCGGAGCATTGGAAGGAGTCGCCTTCGACTGGTACTGCAACCTGCCAGACAACTGCATCCACTCCTTCGCTGGCTTCAAACGCTTGTTCTTAGAAAGATTCTATGAGGTAGGGCAGGACGTCACAATGTCTACCCTCATGGACGTCGTCCAAGGAGAGAAAGAGCTGACGAGGAATTACATTGAGCGGTTTCGTCAAACCGCAATGAAGTTACCCTCTGGTAATCCAGATTCCTCCTTGATTAAAATTTGCCAAAAGAGACTACTCCCAACAATTAGTCTCTGGATGGGCGAAAGTCAATTCAAGGACTGGAAGGCTTTTATCATCAGCGCTACAAGTGCCGAAGAACGGTTGAGAAAGGCTCGCCAACTGGGGTTGCACATCTCGGAGGGAGAGAACAAGGGCAAGCATCCCAACACCAACAACGACAATGGGGGTAGCCCCTCCAACAATCGGGACAACAGAGGCAAGCAGGCTATGGTAGCCGACACAGTCCAGAAGCCCGAGTCGCAACCATCAGACAACACTACCAAAATAACCAGCTTTAGCGACGGCCGCATCCGTCGCTCGTCCGTCGGTAACATCAATTACCGACGGCTTAGCGACGGATATTTGATGAAAATAACCGTCGGGAAAAGCCTCGTCGCTATAATTTCTCCGTCGCTAAGCCGTCGGACATATGATTAACCGACGAACTAGCGACGGATTACCGACGACTGACTTTCAACCGCTTAGCGACGGATTAGCGACTTGTTCTCGTCGGTTCACATGCCATATAATATTAAAATATTCGTCGCGAAGCCGTCGTAAATAGGTCGGTAATAGCGTATCAGAAAGGTCCTGATACGCAAAATCAGTCGCTAGTCCGTCGCCATACCGTCGTTAACCGCGACGTTTTAGCGACGGCTTAGCGACGGCAAGGGCGTCGGCCTGGTTCTGGAAAGCTTCCATATTTCCAGAACCATGTCGACGGATAATTGGTCGCTAATCCGTCGCTAGTCCGTCGTCATCCTCGACAGATTAGCGACGGATTAGCGACGAACTATCCGTCGCTAAGTCTCTGGAAATCTACCATATTTCCAGAACCATGTCGACGGATTCGCCGTCGCAAGGCAGTCGATATTCCGTCGCTAATATTAATTGTGCCCAGTTAGCGACGGAGATGTCGTCGCTATTGTGTCGCTGTGTCGTCGCTACCTGCAAATTTATTTCAAACCTTTAGCGACGGATCAGCCGTCGCTAGGTAGCCGCTAGGTCGTCGCTAACTGCAAAATATTTACATCACCCAGTTAGCGACGGAAATCCCGTCGCTATACCGTCGGTAACTGCAAATATCCGTCGCTAGTTAGTCGCTAGTCCGTCGCTAAATGCAACATTAAGAAAAAAAAATTAGAGAAACATTCTATTTCACCAAATATCCAATATCCAATATCCAATATCCAATATCAAACAGAAATATCCAATATCCAAACATCCATGTACGATCAACAAATATCCAAATTCATAATATCCAATATCAAACAGAAATATCCAAACACAAATACACAAATTCATAATATCCAAACAAATTCATAATATCCAAACAGTACAAATATCCAAAAACAATACAAATATCATTGAGATGGGGGGGGTCGTCGATCGGCCCGGCGGATGTACTCTTCCACCATGTACGCCGGCACCTGGGACAACACATGCTCTGGAAGGTTGCGGAGCTGCTCTGCCGACATCATGTCCATGAGCCCAATGAGCGCAGTATCCGGTACCAGGCGGACCTCGGCATTACGGTCAAATGAATAACGTCCAGGGTCGGAAGGACCGGCAACCGCACTAGAAGGACCGGGAGCAGACGGATCTGGACCGGGAGCAGAAGAAGGACGCGGAAGGCGCTCCAGCACATCCGACATTAGACTCCGCATTTCCGACATATCGGAGGTGAGAGTCGCAAGCTGCTGCCTCATATCGTCCGACGGGGGCGCGGGAGGAGGCGGGGGCGGTGGATATCTCGGAGTCGCGCCCTGCAACGACGCCGCCATGGAACCTACGCCGTAGACGTGCCCTTTTTTAAAGCCGCCGACAGACTCTACGAACACGTCGTCGTAGCGAGCCGCCATAGAAGAGGGCGTCTGGGTGGGCGTCGTTTCGCCGACAACCTCGGCAGGGGGCTCAATCTGACTAAGGGCCTCACGATATGCAGCCTATCCAATGAATGTGTTTATACTATAAGTTTTCCTAAGTTATAATCTAAATCCTATGTTTCCCTAAATTATAATTTGAATCCTACGTTCACCTAATTAAGTTAACAATAATTATATTTCTAATATAAATCTCAAAAACGTAATTACTTACATCAGTCTCCCGGGCCCTCGCGTCGACGAAGCTCCCGTCAGCCCGCCTCTTGTGTGTATGCAGGAATACATCGTAGGCGGTGACCGACTCCGGCTCTCTTCCCTCCTTTACCGCCTGTCGTGCCTGCATACGAAATATACGTCGAATTTAATTAACTACGTATATTAATAGTACCGAATTTAATAGTGAAATGAATTTGCGGTATCTCACCAAATCTGCACGCGTCGCTGCGTGGGGCTTTGAACCTCCTGTATGCAGAGCAGCGACCTGTCTGCTCGCCTTCGCTTTCTCTGATTTCTCCTTGTACTGAGCAGTATTCATCTTATCCAACATCTGCTCGTAGTACTCCTCCCGGAGCCACTTCTTCCTCGAATGCGCCGTACGAACGTCGTACACCGCATCCCGTATCTTCTTCCCGGCGGCGGCTTTGTAGGCCTTGCGAATCAACTCCTCGCGATGGGGGGGCCACCAGAACGTCGTCTGACATAGAAATTAAATTATCACGTAATTAAAAAATTAGTGGATTAAAGAATAATTAATAATTAACCAAAAGATATATATATACCTTCATCTCCTCGAGCCAGACGTACTGCATGTTATGAGGCACCTCAGAAAAATTGAGGTAAGGGCCATGGTAGTTTTCCCGGATAATTTGCCCGAGTATCCGGGCAGCATCAAACGGGAAAAACCTACAAAGAAGCAAAGACCGGATTATTAACTTGAATAAATGAAACAAATTTAATAAATTAACTTAAATTTACTTACGTATCACCCGCGGGCCATAGCTCGCGTCGGTTCTCGCCTATCGGCCTCTCTGGAGGCGTCGGAGGATCCGCGGCTCCGCGGATGTACTCACCGGTAGCAGGATGAAGCTGAATCCGGGGGTACTCCGGAGCCCACCCTGCAGTAACTGATGGTGTACCCGCTGGTGCATCCGGGGGCGGAACGGATCCGCTAGCGGATGGAGTCTCAGGCCTCGATGAAGATGAAGGATGGGTCGCAGAGATAGATCGACGGCGGGAAGAGTCTGTGGCCGGGCTCTCCAGGTCGGGATCGGAGGACTCTATATCCGGGGTATGTGGAAGGCGACCACGACCGCCCCCACCACGACCGCTACCATCACGTCCACGGCCGCTACCATCACGTCCACGGCCACCGCTACCACCACGCCCACCACGGCCAGTACCGCCACCACCAGCACCACCACGGCTACCACCAGCACGAGTGGTAGTGACCATGACCTGTAAATAGAACACATAAATATAATTAACAATATAGAAGTATAAATGAATATAAAACTGAACTAAAATATATATACCAGCAGGGCGGCGAGTGCCGTCAAGACAATGAGAACTAAGAGTGCCATCTGTAAAAAGAAAATCATACAATAAGTAGATGATCGAACGACAAAACCATAAACTGAAATAAGAATGTGTCCGTCTAAACTGAATTCACTAAGTTAGTTGTAAGTGCTTCTAATATATACCGATATTTAATCTAATCATCGTTATCGTCCTCGTCCTCATCGTCATCGTCATCGTTCTCATCCTCATTCTCATCGTCGACTTCATCTATATCATCATCCTCATCGTCGACTTCATCTGTATCATCATCCTCATCCTCATCCTCATCCTCATCCTCTTCTTCTTCTTCTTCTTCTTCTTCTTCTACTTCTTGTTCAGGCTCAATACTTGGGACAAGACGCCTCTTTCTCCCCTGGTTGACAGCTAAGTCTTGTATATCAACCTCTTCCTCCCCTCTATTTTCCTCAGCATGAGGTATATCGACATCTTCCACGTCCATGGTATCCGACTGTTGTCCCATGTATTGGGGCTTCTCGATCTGGTCCTCTTGGTATGCTGGGTCTCCAACGTTGAATGTATTTCTAGATTTAATCTTGCATACTGCCCACCAGTCAAATCGATCTCTACGACGCCTTGGGTAGCTTGTATAGTAGACTTGAACAGCCTGACTTGCTATCGCAAACGTGTCGGACCCTCTATACCTCCTGCGATGATTTATATCGACGAATCCAAATTGTTTATCGATTCTCCAACCGATATTTGGTCTCGTATCGAACCACTCACATTTGAACATCACAATATGCATATCATATGGGCCACTATATTGTAAATCTACAATCTCCCGAAGCACTCCATAATAGTCAAAGTCCGGCTCGTCGTCATAGATGGTGCCTCTTATGCAAACACCAGAATTCTTGGTATCGAAGCCGTCATTGAGAAATTCGGCATTTATAGCATGCTGAGTTGACTTAAACTTGAAGCCATTAACGACATAGCCTGACAAAGTCTTTGCATGCTTCTTCGGTCCCAATGCCAAATAACGAATGCTCTCATTTATGAGTGTTGTTTCAGGCAATAAAACCTGTAAACATGTATTGATAATTTAAATATTTTAGCTGCATATATTTTAATGGTAGCCGCATAACATATTATCTCAGTTACTTACGTATTTACGAAACCAGGACGGAAAGGTACAATCAACCTCTCTTTGAAGTCCCTCATCTGTAATATATGGTGTCCTCATTTTGACTTCACCTCTAAATACACTGTTAGAGAGAATAAAAATAAGTGTAGTCACTTAATTCACCAAATTAGAGATTATAACGAGGCGTAGTCACTTACTTCTCCAAATCTCTCACTTCTTGTATGTCACAATTTAACAAGACATATCGGTGAGCGGTATCATACTCATCGTCGGTCAACCACCGTTTCTTACTAGCCCCAATAGGCTTGCCCCTTAAATTGAATATACCTCCATCCTCAACGTCTTCTTCATTCCTTTGAGGTCTATTTCGATTTGTCTCGACATGAGTATCGAAATAAATGGAGCAGAAATTTGACACCTCCTCGATAAGATATGATTCGCATATCGAAGCCTCTATATGAGCCTTGTTGCCAACTTTCTTCTTTAGATGGTGTAGGTACCTAAAGAGACAAATTATCTTGAGAATTAACAATGAATTGTAAAATCCACTTAAATTTCACTTAAATTATATCGGTTTTTATTTACCTTTCAAAGGGGTACATCCATCGATAATGAACAGATGCACCGACACGGGCTTCGTATGCTAGATGAATCGGTAGATGCTCCATGCTGTCGAAAAAGCCCGGTGGAAATATTTTCTCTAACTTGCAGATTGTTAAGACAATCTTCTCCTCAAGTTGTACCATATGTTGCACCGTCAGCTTAGTTGAACAGATATCCCTGAAGAATGTAGACAGCTCGGCCAACGGAACCCATACAGCAGAAGGCAACAACTCTCTCAAAGCAATGGGCAGTAATCTTTCCATAAACACGTGGCAGTCGTGACTCTTCATTCCCGTTAGCTTGCGTTCATTGAGATCAACGCATCTAGACAAATTCGAAACATAGCCGTCGGGAAATCTTAAATTAGATATCCACTTGCAGATTATTAATCTATCTTCCTTGCTCAATGTGTATGGCGCTATAGGCTTACTTAATTGTCCACCAGCACCCCTTTGTATCAAGTTCAGATGAGGACGCTTGCATATCTCGGCTATGTCTTGTCTTGCTTTTGGATTGTCCTTCGTCTTTCCTTTAATATCCATGACGGTATTGAAGACATTATCGAACACGTTCTTTTCGATATGCATGACATCAAGATTATGCCTTATAAGATTATCTTTCCAATAAGGCAAGTCCCAGAAGATACTCCGTTTGGTCCAGTTATGGCTTTGTCCGAACCCCTCGACACGATGGTTCGATGGATCTTCCATTGCGGTGGGCAATTCCTTTACAGCTTCCCAAATATCGTATCCCGAAAATCTGGGTGGAGGTTGAGAAAATTCTTGTTTTCCATATCTGAACGCGTCCTTATTCTTTCTCCAAGGATGGGTCGCGGGCAGAAATTGACGGTGACAGTCAAAGAAAGAAGTTTTTCCTCCATGCCTAAGGCGGAACGCCTTACTATTTTCCATGCATATCGGACAAGACATGTTGCCGTGCGTACTCCATCCCGACAGCATACCGTATGCTGGAAAATCATTGATTGTCCACATGAGTGAAGCTCTCATCTGAAAGTTCTGTTTCCTGGAAATATCATAAGTCGTGACACCGATCTCCCACAGCTGTTTCAGCTCATCCACCAACGGCTGTAAATATATATCGATGTTCTTCGTCGGATTTTTAGGACCGGGTATGATAGCTGTCAGAAACATATAAGGAGTCTTCATACACATCCATGGTGGCAGATTGTAAGGGGTAAGAATGACCGGCCAGCATGAGTACTGAGATCCCGACTGTCCGAAAGGGGCGAAGCCATCAGCACATAGCGCCAGGCGTACATTTCTAGGCTCTGCAGCAAAGTCTGGATGACACAAATCAAAATGTTTCCACGCCTCTCCATCCGAAGGATGTGACAATTCTCCTTCGTCCTTTATGCGTTCTTCGCTGTGCCACGTCATGTGTTCTGCTGTATTTAGAGACATATACATCCTCTGCAAGCGCTTCGTGATCGACAAGTAATGCATATACTTGTAAGGACGTCGTTTTCTAGTCGACTTTCCTTTTCCCTGTACTGGCTTGTAACGATCCGCATTACAGAAGCTGCAACTTTCTGATACGCAATTCTTTTGTAGTACAACATGCACCCGTTGCGACAACAATCTATCTTCTCGTACCCCAGTCCCAGTTGTCGGACCATCATCTTTGACTTGTAGAAGTTTTTTGGTAGCTCTTTTGATTCCTTCGGTAACACCTCCTTGATTACTTCTGTGATCCGATTATAGCAAGCTTGTGGCAAGTTAAAATCAGACTTTATGTTCAACAACCGCATCGTCACTGACAGTGCGGAATGAGTCTCACAACCAGGATATAGAGAAGTATCTGCGTCCTGAAACATGTCATAGAACTCCTTCGCCTCGGGATTAGGATCCTCCGGATCAAAATTAGGCCCTGCCGCATCATACACCATATCTCGTGCAAGGTTCTGCAGATCTCCATAATCAACAGAGCATCCGTGGTCTTCGATGACATCCGTTGCAGCATTATCATCAAAAGCATAAGTAGCAGCTTCCGCAGCCTGTCTTTCCGAATATAGTTCACCTTGCGATGACCACAGGCCGTAATTACGTACGAAACCCTTACGGGTCAAATGATCTCTCACAGTCACCACTTCTTCGTAACGTCTATTGTGACATTTAACACATGGACACTTAATTTTGTTACCGTCCATGTACTGAGCTTTGCTCATTGCATAATTAAGAAATACTTCCACGCCTGCCTGAAAATCGTCACTCACACCAATTCTACTCTCGTGTTGCCGTTTGTACATCCATGTACGATCAACAAAATAACGACTCATCCTCAATTTGGATGTGAAAATCTGTATCGTAAGACAAACTAAACATAAGAATAGGATCAATCTTCAAATCAGTCTAAAAGGGATGAATCAATATCAACTATTAAGGAAATGAAGTTAATTCTCAGTCCACATTTCACATACCATTCCTCATTCGAATCTCAGTCTAAAGAAAGGAAATCAATTCCCGATTTTGTAATGACAGTTTAACATTAACCAAGTTCGAATCAAATGCAAATCCGCCCTTCATTACCCCTTGACTGGACATAAAGACTTGGGACTGAAATATGTATACTAAATTCCTTTCTCTGCACACACACCATGGTGATCACAACCTACACACACCAAGCACATACACATATACTTCCACACACACATCACTCTATATTCCCTTTTCACGTTCCTCTCTAATGTAGGTGCACACACCATATTAGGTGGATACACCTATACAAGTATCTGCGTGTTCCCCTCTACCTCAAGTGCAACCATTCACAGGGACCACTACCCCTATCAGTTGTTGTTTCTCTTTCATTCCCTCCCTCTATCCATGCTCTTTTTGCTACTGCAGGTCCCCTGTCTGCTCTGCTGTGCAAAGGCAGGAAGGGCCTGCTACTAGTCGCTTACAGGACAATTCCTGCTCCACAGGGGCTAAGACCCCTTGTACCTGTGTGTATTGCACACTACACACAATATAGTCCAAAACAGTCCACCTATCAAACTCTAAAACAGTCCACAAGCTCCCCATCGAAGCAAAATCACATAATACTCATATATAACACTAAACACATATACCAAATGATAAGTTATGTGAATATATACTAGGAATAAGTGTCAAAACTGAAACCATCAATCTCCATTACCCACCCCCCCCCCCCCCCCGACCCCCCTGCCCCCATTCCCCACCCCCCCGACCCCTGCCCTCTCCACCCCCCGCCCCCCGACCCCCCTGCCCCCATTCCCGACCCCCCCCCCGACCCCCTACCCCCCCGACCCCTGCCATCTCCACCCCCCCCCCGACCCCCCTGCCCTCTCCACCCCCCACCCCCCCGACCCTCCTGCCCCCATTCCCCACCCCCCCGACCCCCCTGACCCCCCTGCCCCCCGACCCCCGACCCCCCTGCCCCCATTCCCGACCCCCGACCCTCCCGCCCCCCGACCCCCCTGCCCCCATTCCCGACCCCCCCCCCGACCCCCCACCCCCCCGACCCCTGCCATCTCCACCCCCCCCGACCCCCCTGCCCTCTCCACCCCCCACCCCCCCGACCCTCCTGCCCCCATTCCCTACAACCCCCGACCCCCTGACCCCATTCACCACCCCCCCACCCCGCCCTCTCCCACACCCCGCGAACCCGACCCCCCCCCCCCCCCCACTCCCCCCCCCCACGGCCCCAAAACCAAAAATGAGAGAGAGAGAGAGAGAGAGAGAGAGAGATACCTGGTAGAGAGAGGGAGAGAGAGAGCCGCGAGAGAGAGAGAGCCGCGCGCGCGAGAGAGAGAGAGTTTTGGGGGGAATGAAAAATTCCCCCCCGTCGGTTCAATTTAAGTTAGGGCACAGAACTTAGCGACGGAATAGCGACGAAATAAATCCGTCGCTCATCCGTCGCCAAATAAAAGAAGTTTTCCGACGGATGTATCCGTCGCCCGTTAGTCGATAAAGTTCCCGCCAATGTTTTAAAGATTTTGCCGCCAACATTTGCGACGAACAAGCGACGGAAAAACAATCCGTCGCTAACGTTCGTCGACTGAGCGACGGAAACCCGACGAATTTTTACATTTAAAACTGTAAAAAATTATGTTATGTTGTCTGCCGCTAATCCGTCGCTAAGACGTCGGAAACTGGTCGCTATTAGCGACGGAATCCATCCGTCGCTAAACATCCGTCGGTAAAGTGGGGTATTTTAGTAGTGCAAACAATGGCCTCAAGTCACTTACTCTTTTGAAGACGGCCACGTCAAGCCTATCTTGGACATGCTCATATAAGGAGATAGAATTCAGCTTCCTCCACCAAGACGGGAGCCTCGGCCGGCTGATCTGGAGAACCCAAAGTTCTGCCATTACCACCGTTATGTACACCACGCTACACACGACTGCTACCAACTGAAACGGTACATCGAAAGCCTCATCGATTTGAATGCTCTGGCCATCGATTTCGAAGAGGTAACCGTGACAGCCAATATGGTGTCCGTACAATTCGGCAGCTTCCCTCCGACGGAGACTCAAGACGGGGTGATCCCCGTCCCTCTAGTGACAATGGAGATTACCAATCTTCCACCTCCCCGAGATCAGGCTGCCGGTCTAGTACCCCTCACCACATCACGAAGGGAGGTCATGTAGATCCATCCAGACTTGGTGTCAGAAATAACTCGGCCCACACCATCTACCACCGATAAAAAGAAAAGTGGAAAAGTCAGGACCTGCCACACAATCTCGGCAGACAACAAGGAAGCTACAGCCGTCGTCACGTGGTCCGGAGCACAATCCCAACCTGTGGTTGACAATCCAGCCGAAAATCATCAACCCACTACAACTGATGCTCCGGGACCGGCTCAGCCTTCGACGACCGACAAGCCTAGGCCGAGGGAGACTCGCTTCGACAAATCCCTCCGAAAAGAGGCAACCCAAGGACTAGAGAGGCCCTACAACTTTGACATCTTAGCACAATTGGCTGACACACCGGCCAAGTTGTCACTGTACGAACTCCTAAGGCTCTCCAAGGACGTTCGTATTGTATTAAGCGAAGCACTCCAAAATGCCAATGTCTATCTGGCTCAATCCAACCTCACCGGGGAGGACTCACCCACGGATCTCCAAGACAGTGCCTGCACGGGAGCAATGCCCAATATTGTCTTCAATCCGCAGGACATGCTCATCAAAATCAACCTACACGATCGCCCGCTATACTACACGGGGTACATCGACGACGTGAAGGTGGATCGGATGCACATAGATCCTGGCTCTTCCATAAGCATCATCCCGAAGGGTCTGCTACATCATCTCCGTATCCCAATGCATCGCCTGACACCTACAAGCACCGCCATCAGCGGTTTCAATTCGGGCAAGAGCTACCCTATTAGGAAGATTCGTCTGAAGTGTCAAATTGGCGACCTCCAATCCGAAGTCACCTGCTACGTCATAGATGCAGACACTTCTTATAACATCCTCTTGGGGCACCATGGATACACGATTACATGATCGTGCCTTCCACGCTACACCAGTGCTTCAAATATGTCGACAAATACGGCTTCGTGAAGACAGAATTTGTTGATATCGATCCCTTCAAAGGGGTCGAATCCTACTACTCGGACTCCTGCCTATACGAAAAGTCAAAAAGGTACCTTGATGAAGGAAATGAACAAGCTAGCACCGAAACGGCCATGGGATCAGAAGGACCCCTGACGATCCACCTCCAAGCTTGCAAACCGGGCAAGTCTGCACCCCTTACCGCCACTCTGCGGAAGGACACAATCAGCCTCTCAGCGCAGGAGGAGCAGATGATAATCCGGCTGCCAAGGTTCGGCCAAGTACCGAGACCCACAACGGGGCCACTAACAATCAGACTGCCGAGAGTCAGTCAACCCCAAACAGAGAAGCTCAACCCATCCGACAAGCCGCTGACGATACGCCTTCCCAAGAAGGGTTGTCACCCTGATGCAAGGCCCGGGACTTCTAGCGAACCAACCACTCCCCGCCCCACATCAAGTGCCAAACTGGGGGTCGCTAGTCTGCCAACAACTCCACGCTCTGCTCCATCAACTGAACCACTGACAATCAAACTTCCCAGGTCGTCCTCTCAGTCTTCGTTCACACAGAGGGTAGCCGAAGAGGAACCGGAGCTAGCCAAGTATGTGGCCGTCCACACTGATGTTCCCTCCGTAGATGATGTAATCCCCCTAGAAAAGATACCTTACTTCATCAATAAAGGGTTATCTTTGAACTACACCGAGCTCAATAAGCTATGTACAATGTATGCTATGGAACACGGTATAGGCACTCACCTACACACACAGGTGACAAATGTGCACACCGCAATCCAGCTTATTCCAGCAGAAGATGCTTACCGCATAATCGAGAGAGGGGACCATCCAATCATCTTCGGCCGGAAGGACGACCCTCATCCCTTCACCATAAAGGAGGCTGACCTCGGGTCAGACACCGGAAGATTACCTCTATATCTTTATAGCCCCCAATCCAAATATCTCATACAGAAACAGGGATATGATCTGGAGATGACGCCAGGTTTGAACTACGGCACTGGGCGACGATTACCTTTGAAGCCACCAGTCCCGGCGGGCAAACCACGAGACTACTATAGCAAAACTCGACGTGGGTTAGGGTATGTAACGCCTACTACAACCCCTGAGAGTTCAGATGAAGAATGTGACTGGCAGTCACATTCAACCGGGTCACCAACCTCCGACTCGGATACCAGCATTGGAGACATATTTAGACAAGTCCTGTCAGTCAATATGGCATTCGCCGACGCTTACGAAGAAGACGAAGACATTCCCGAAATCCTCGAGCTAGAGCCGTGGGCCCAACAGCTGGATGCACAATGGGAAGAGCGATTCAAGCAGAGAGAACCTCCTACCGAAGATGAGGTTATGCAGGTCGACCTCGGCTGTGAATCCTCTCCAAAGCCAATCTTCGTCAGTAAAAGCCTAACAGACGAAGAGCAAGAATCGCTGCTGAAACTTGTCAGAGAATATATTGATGTGTTCGTATGGAGTTATGAAGACATGCCGGGGTTAGACCCCGATATTGCCCTCCACAAGCTCAACATACGACCGGACGCAAAACCAGTCAAGCAGCAACAACGACGCTTCTGCCCAGGCGTCATGGACGCGATTGAAGCCGAAGTCAACAAACTGATAGCCAGCGGCTTCATCCATGAGGAGCAATATCCCGACTGGGTTGCCAATATAGTACCTGTCCTCAAGAAGAATGGGAAAATTCGAATCTACATCGACTTCCGCAACCTGAACGAGGCGTGCCCCAAAGATGAGTTCCCCCTTCCTATCACAGACATCATGATTGACAACACATGCGGCTTCGAACGTATGTCATTCATGGATGGATTCTTGGGGTACAACCAAATCAAGATGTCTCCTGAGGACGAAAAGCATACCTCATTCCGAACACCAATTGGCACGTACTGCTACACGGTCATGCCTTTCGGTTTGAAGAATGCCGGCGCCACATATCAACGAGCCATGAGTATCATTTTCAGAGACCACCTACGCAAGACAGTGGAGTGCTATGTTGACGATATAGCCGTCAAGAGTCGCTGCAAGGGAGACCATCTGCAGTATCTAAGGACGATATTCGACCTAATGCGAGCGCACAATTTGAAAATGAACCCTACGAAGTCCTTTCTGGGTGTATCCAGCGGGAAGTTCTTGGGCTTCATCATCACTGCATAAGGTATCTATGTAGACCCTGAGAAGACGAAAGCAATCATGGAGATGGGTCCCCCGAAAAATCTCCGCGAACTCAGAGGCCTTCAAGGGAGGCTAGCTTACATCAGAAGATTTATTTCTAACCTCTCCGGACGATGCCGACCGTTCACCCACCTTATGAAGAAAGGAGTCTCATTCGTATGGGACGAGGAATGTCTGCGCGCCTTTGACAGCATCAAAAAATATTTGTCAAACCCTCCAATTCTGGTGGCCTCGGTTTCTGGAAAACCATTTCTGCTCTATGTACGAGCAATGGAACATTTCCTCGGGGCTCTGCTGGCACAAAACAATGACGTAGGCCATGAGCAAGCCATATACTACCTCAGCCGAATGATGATTGGGCCAGAGCACCGATACACCGCTGTGGAGAAGGAATGCC
This sequence comes from Iris pallida, assembly GCA_029216955.1. Classification (NCBI taxonomy): domain Eukaryota; kingdom Viridiplantae; phylum Streptophyta; class Magnoliopsida; order Asparagales; family Iridaceae; genus Iris; species Iris pallida. The sequence goes on along the minus strand of JANAVB010040218.1, from coordinate 17,687,836 downwards.
TCGCCCTGGTATTCGCTATTCAGAAAACGCGACATTATGTCACCGGACAAACGATACATGTGATCTCACGAGTCAACCCTCTCCGGGTCCTCATGACTAAACCAGGGGCACTCAGCTCTCTACTCGCTACATGGGCAATATTGCTGTCCCCTTATCATATGATCTTCGTCCCCCAAAAGGCAGTCAAAGGTCAAGCCCTGGCAGACTTCTTAGCAGCCCACCCAGGCTCGGAGTCCTCCAAAATATATGAAGAAATCCCAGATGAGGTCGCCGACTCGCATGCAACCTCTCACGAGGCTATATGGCGAATGTTCTTCGACGGTGCTTCGAGGACCGAACCTAAAGGCAATATAGTCGTCGGGGTCGGGATAGTGCTGGTCTCCCCTTCCGGATTGGTGATCAACCGTGCTTATTCCCTCACAGAGCCCTGCTCTAACAATGTGGCCGAGTACAACGCTCTGGTCATTAGCCTCCAACTTGCAAGAGAGCTGGAGGTAGAATACCTTGAAGCATACAGCGACTCCCAACTAATCGTCAATCAGATCCGGGGCTCATACGAGGTCCGCCACGAAGACATGATCCCTTATCACCAAATAGCGATTGACATCATCTCATCGTTCGAAGGGTTCTTCATCGAACATGTCCCCAGACTCTAAAATATCGAAGCCGATGCCCTAGCAGGCCTTGCCGCTTCCTTAGCGGTGCCGAACCACGCTCATCATTCGGTTGACATGATAGGCCACGAACTGGTCTGTCCCAAGAACAATGTGCAATTCGTGGTGAGTTATTCCGCACAGACGATCGAGGATGCCCCAGATTGGAGACAACCATCCATCGACTTCGTCGTCTACGACATCCTGCCCGAGAACCCAAAGGAAGCCACTTCCATCAGACAGCGTTCTCTCAGATTTTTCTACGATACAAAGACAAAAATGCTGTATCGTCGCTCCTACGACGGATTACTGCTCCGGTGCTTTTCGAACGCAGAAGCCAAAGAAGCCGTACGAGAAGCTCATGATGATATCTGCGGGGCCCACCAGCCTGGCCCAAAACTGTAAGACCGCCTTCGCCGAATGGGCTACTATTGGCCCACAATGGTGGCAGATGCGATAGATTATGCCAGAAAATGCAAAACCTGCCAAGTCCACGCGGACTTTATTCACCAACCATCCGAGTTTCTACATTCGACAGTGGCGTCCTGGCCATTCGAAGCATAAGGAATGGATATCATTGGTCCAATCACCCCACCTTCCTTCCGAGGACATCGCTTCATACTTGCAATCACTGATTACTTCTCCAAATGGGCGGAAGCTGTCCCACTCGCAGAAGTTAAGACTTCAAACGTGATCAGCTTCCGTAAGCATCACGTCATCTATCGCTTTGGACTACCCCGAAGGATCATCCATGATAATGGTCCACAGTTTGCAAGCCACGCATTCTATCGGTTTTACGATAAGCACCGTATTCAGAATGTCGCTTCGACACCGTACAACCCAGCAGCAAACGGGTTAGCAGAGGCATTCAACAAAATAGTCATCAAACTCCTCAAGGCCTTTGTCTCCTCCAACAAATGCGACTGGAATGAGAAGCTCGGCGAATGCTTATGGGCTTATCGTACCATAGTTCGAACAGCCACCGGAAATACGCCATTCTCCCTAGTGTACGGGAGTGAGGCAGTTCTCCCATTAGAGACTCAAATACCCTCACTCCGTGTCGTCCTCACTTATCAATTGACGACGGATGACAACTACCGACGTCGACTACAAGAGTTGGAGGCCTTAGATGAAAAGCGCCTCCTAGCTCAGCAAAGGATCGAGCTATACCAAGCACGCATCTCAGGAGCCTTCAACAAGAAGGTCAAAATCAGAACATTCCAAGTGGGCGATCTTGTTCTGGCAGTCCGGAGGCTAATGGTCATGACTCACAAGACCGCCGGCAAGTTCCAGCCAAAATGGGAAGGTCCATTTATCATCGAGGCCGTGTTCTCCAGCGGTGCTTACTGCCTCGCTAAGCAAAATGGAGACTTGCTCATATTGCCCGTCAACGGCAAGTTCCTGAAGAAATATTATGTCTAAACAATATTCCAGATTATCGAGTCACGTACCCGCTGGTACCTTTGAACTCACCATCACAACATTCCAGATTTTCGAGTCATGTACCCGCTGGTACCACTGAACTCACCCTTATAGTTTTCTAGATTATTGAGTCATGTACCCGCTGGTACCACTGAACTCACCCTCATAGTTTTCCAGATTTTTGAAGTCATGTACCCGCCGGTACCGCTGAATTCACGTTCACCATTCTCCAGATTCTCGAGTCATGTACCCGCTGGTACCTCTGAACTCACATCTCGGTCACTCTTCCAGGTAGCAAGTCATGTATGATCATACCTCTGAACTTTCTTCTTGAAGAAGATCCTCCCTCATGATTTAATACCCGCACTACCAGTGCACAAAAAGGGTAATCGATCCACAAATTTTCAAAATGGCCATGTCCTCATTACCTCTGAGTCGTTCCACTTCCGCCAAAAACAAATCACCCCTCACATAGAACTTCCATGTCCTCATTACCTCTGAGTCGTTCTATGTGCCCTCCTTCATTGAGCCCACTCCTGTCATGTCCTCATTACATCTGAATGTGAAGGCTCCGTCGAAGAAACCTTCATACTTGCCATGTCCTCATTACCTCTGAGTAAGTATGATGATCCCCTTTCGACCTATTATCTGTACCCACAACCGGAGTACGCCAAGGGTAATAGGTCCACAAATGTCCTCTGTTGACCATCAATATTCTCCGTCGAGTTCACTCCTGCCATGTTCTCATTACCTCTGAGTAGAAAGACTCTACGTTTAAAAAACCTTCCTACATGCCATGTCCTCGTTACCTCTGAGCAAGTATGTCGGTTCCCCTTCATCCTATTATCCGTATCCTAAACCAGGGTACGCCAAGGATAATAGGCCCACAAATATCCTCAGCTAAATTTCTCAGCACAAACCTATCACCTCATCATGCCCCAGGAGCCCAGCTGCTCTACGGCATTCCTTTTCTCAATACCAAGAGCACCCATGACCACTTTGCTATGGCTGCTTCAGGTACCCTGACCAAAACTTGTTACCTCTACCTAAAACCAAGGTACGCTATGGGTAATAGGTCCACAAATATATCCCCTATGCGGGGGAAAACATTACCATAATATCACAGGCACAGCAGGCAATACAAATGAAGGGTAGAACTGAAAGTACTCTTTATTTGAAGGAAGAAAAAGCATTACATATTTTGGGATCATGTCCCCTTCAGAAAGAGAGAAAATAGAAACAAAACAAGAAGAAAAGGCCGACTACATTTCAGCATTACTCAATTCTAGGAGGCGGTTTCTTACTGAGGTGGTCCCCCGTTCAATCCGTTGCCGAGCGCGACGCTCGGCCTCCTGGAGTAAATGCTCCTCATTGTCCAAGCCCAGGAGCGCCTGACAGTCATCTTCCAATTTCTTCAAGGCAGTCTCCAGGTCAATCGAAGCTTGAGTAACCATGTCAGCCTCCTGAACAATTAGTCCCCTATCATTGCGGGTAGTCTCGAGTTCAGACTCCAAGAAAGTCAACTTCTTCTGAAGCGCAAGGATCTGCTCCCGCGTCTCAATAATCTCACGAGAAACAGATTCCTTCCGAGCCGTGACATTTTCATTCGCGTAACTCAATTGATCATATCGGTCAGATAAGTCGCTGAGATCCTTCAATATGGCCGGTCTGGTCCTATCCCGAGCATCTGTAGTCCTCTCTATAACAGCGATAAGAGAATCCCGCTCCTCATTTATAACAGCAGATAGATCAGCCTGCCGCAATACTCGAAGCTCGGCCACCAGCTGATCAGCCTCCAACAATTTCGCCTCCAGAAGCGAAGCCACCCCTGCATCACCAGGAAGATCCCTAAGGATATTTACTTGACCCTGGGCACATTGTCGGGCCAAGGTGAAGGAGGTTCCCCTTTCCACAGCAGCCTCGATTCCCCTACTCAAATGACGATGAAAACTGGCAACCACGTCCTGTAACGCGTCGTCCAGAACTTCAGCAGAGGATGGCGTCAGGGGAAGCAGGGACGGCAACGTCGGAGAAGTAACGCTAGAGCTCGCCACCGGAGGAACGGAGTCCGAGTAGAACGATGCATGAATAGCGGCCAACTCATCTTCTGCCGCCCGGAAAGCTTGGATACTCGGTAGGGCAGAAAGGTCGATTCTCGGAGCCACCGGAGCAGAGGATGATGCAAGGACCATCGTTCCCTGCCCCGACTGCCCCGATGACTGGCCCGCTAAACTCGAGCCCCCAGAAGGCCCATCAAGACAAGTCGGACGGTGAGGAGGTACACCCTTCTCCACCAATGCCCCTTCGGTTGGGGTGGTCCCAACAACGTCCGTCCTCGGCACCGGAGGGGTAGGACCTGTATGTCCAGAATAACAATCAATCGACGTAACCCGAAGGACGTGATGATAGAGCAGATAGGCTTCCTCACAGGTCAAGATTCGGCTAATCTTACCAGGGGAGGGGCATGAAGGCTGCAGCTCATCCATAACTGGCGTGGTCCCCTCACCCGCGATCCCCGAGTTAAACCCAGTCACGTCCTCTGTCCCCGTCACCTTGAAGGGGGATACAGATTGATCTGCCTCATCTTGAAAAGGAACAGGCTCGTAGGAGTCCCCGTCATCCTCGGTCACCGCCTCGACATCTTGAAGCTCTTCTTCTTCTCCTGACACCTAAAAGAGAGAACGAAGACGATTAGAATTGAAGCTCGAAGGAAAGAAGGAAGAAAGAATTGAGAGCAGTTTTGTTACCTCTGACGCAGGGTTGACTTCTTCTCCACTTTCTCTTATGGCTAGCGGGCGGTGCCTAGTCGCAACCAGCTTCCGGGATCGAAAAACACCGCCAACAGGAGAAACTTGCCTGCTACATTTCGGAGTAGGACCAGGCGCAACGAGGGACTGATCCTCCAACGTCTCATCTGACGAAACAGGCGGTTGACCCACCTCTGCATCGGCCACTGGAAGGATAGAGTCATCTTTATCATGCTCGTTGCCTTCGTCACCCTCAGCAGCGGAGTCCAAATCTGGTATTTTGGCTCTGGTCTTTCTTTTCTTGGCCCCTTGAGAGCCTTCCTCCAGACCGGTACCAACAATAAAACTGGTACCTGGGTTCAAACCGATCGGGGATTTGTTCGCCATGACATGATACAAAGCCGCCATATACAAGATCTCTACTGACTCCTTAATAGCAGGGACCGAGAAAATGGTACGAGTATGGAACGAATCATAATATTGCCAAGCTCTGATACCATCAAGAAGGCTACCTTCATAACCCAGACAAGAACTGGGGCTGTCCAGACAAAGTTGGCTGTATCCAAACTGTCGGGCAAACCTGCTAGGCAGATAAGGCTCCAGAAAGACAGTATTGCGATTACGATACACCAGATGTGCGGGACGAATGTTACGCAGCCATAGGAGCATCTGGCCATCCAGAAGCTGAGGGGGCACGATACCGTCAATATGTACAGCCTCTATGTCCCTGGCAGTAAAGCGAGGGACGGATACGAAAATATGATACTTATCTGCCCTCGCCAATGCCATCCGGCAAGCCCGCATGGTTTCACATTCCCAAGGCTCGTCACGATAGCGGAAGATAAATGCATCATCATCAGTCACACCATCTTCAGAGCCCGGCCTCATCAAAGACGGGTAATGTATCAGCAGCCACCCCATCAAATAGTGATAGGGCAACTCAGTTCGTTTAAAATCCTTGGTCACATCGCGAGCAATGACTTTGGATGTGAAGGTACGAAGGCCACGGTATATGCTGCACACCATGGCCGGGAGGAGAGCTAGCCTGATTCGTAAAACTAACTTCACAGCCGGAAGGATGAAGTTACGACTAATTCTCTCAATAGAACCGGCTCCTCCCGAGACTATACAATTTCGTAGCCAGATCATCAAAAATCCTACTAGAAGCGCTTTCTCGGATAGCTCTTGAGTATCCTGGTAAAAGTAACCGAAAGTGTCAGTCTTGCTCCCTAATCCGTCACTGGTAGTGGCCACTCTCTTAGCCGACGACACCAAGTCCTTAACCGCTTCCCGAGATCGAGGGCGACGAGAGGTGACTCGACCTGAGGCATCTATCGGGAAGAGATAGTGCACCCAATCCTTGGTATAGGGATCATTCCCTTCCGAGTTACCAGCCTTTCGGGTTATTTGATGGCATGTGTTATAATGGCACAATATCTCCTGGTAAAGAGCCACGAAGCCAGGATATCGTCGTTCCAAATCCTCGAGTTCCTCATTAGTGGGAGTATACGCTTCAAATGCTTCGTCCCCCCAAGGAAGCTTGGAGACCGCGTGCATCTCATGGAGCGCGAGTCCCATCTCCCCTACAGGTGTGTAAAAGGTCCCCGTACGGCAATTATACATTTCCAGCAGAGACATGAACAGCTTCTTGTTTATGGACAAGCCATGACTAGTACCTCGGATAGCGTGGTAAAGGCCAATCTCGCACAAAAAGACCTCATTCTTCTGCAAGATCCAAGTAGACAAATTGATCCATGAGGGAATAGGGTGTACCCAACCAGGGAACGTCAACCGACCAACGGGATAGGAGCCTTTCCGAGCAAGCTGATTTATAAAAGTATCGGCTGTAGAGAATCTGAAGTTAGGGCCCGCCACATTCAGGAAAGAACCTGGGACCAACCCTATCACAGAACAACTAGTATGCACTTTGTCGGCAGTCACGGACTTCAGATTGTTATTATAATGGATGTTCTCCACAAACATCCCACTTCTGGTAGGGGTTAAAGTCTCCCCCATCTTCCGGTCCAACGGGAGCATATTGAACCAAGATAATGGAAAGTGTCGCTCCATCTGGGGGATGCGGATCGCCATCCCGTTAGAAACAAAACTCCAATCCTTCGACACCTCCAGAACATGACCGTTCTCTACGGTCAAGGCGTCTCCAAAAAAGAATGCAGGCTTCAAATACTCCCCTTCAAATTTCCCGGAGTTCATCATAGCATTAAGGAAATGGAAAGACTGATTCTTGATGGCATTCAATCTAGCCATAGGCTCATCGCTCAGAAACTGGTCCGTCATATGCTGAACAATATGGTCGTACCTATAGCCGAGAGCAGCTTGAGCGCTACCCACCAAGAGTTCTCCAGCAGTGTTAACCGGCAGATTCACTAAAGAACAGACAGAGAAAAGTAAGTTAAACGGAGGGATAAAAAGAGCTGATTGGGTGCTTTCAAACCCCAGGCGGCTCAAGAAAACATCCATGTGGCCCCATGAAGCTCTCATAAGTCTTATGCAGCTCCAAAAAGCCTCATGTAGCTCAAGCCCAGAAGAACGCTTATGCGGCTCCGTACAATAAAAGTCTATGCGGTTTAGCGTTACTTATGCAGCTTTGCCGACAAGGCGCGCATACAGACACGGTGGTTTTCTTATGCGGCTCGCAGCTCAGCCGTAGGGCGAACATGCGATTTACAAAGGCTCATGCATAAAGTATGCGACGTAGCCATGGCAGTTGGGGTTCTTTAACTCATACATTGTCCTTACCAGTAATGGGAGGGCGAACGTCAGGATGAACATCAGGTACGACGACCTGCGGAGTAGCAGCCGCAGCCGAGGCGGAAGTGGAGGCCGCCTTCTTGCCCTTTGCTGCCACGGTCTTTTTGGGAGCCATTAATTATCGAAGAGAGGAAGGGCACTCGAGATAGGGAAGTTCTGAGGAAGAAGAAAGAAAATAAAGAAGCCTTCTCTCTCTTCAAAACTTCTCCTATTTATAGAAAGACGGAAGAAGGAGGACACGTGGGCCAATGACCGACTCATGAAGAATGAAACCGACTCCTTGGATTTCGTCTCCAAGATTCACCCAAGACGTCAAATCCGAAAGATTTAATGAGCTGACTCTTGGGATTCCCCCTACAAAGACGACGCTGAAACGAATTTGAGGCAATTAAAAACCTGCACACGTGGCGAGAAGCTATGCGGCTGAACAGTCTCCTGCGGCTGAACCACCTACGCGGCTGAACAACCTATGCGGCCAAGATCTCTATGTGGTCAGGGTTTCATATGCGGCTAGAAGAACACAGCCATGCTTCTTATTCAAAGTAGTTCAATTTTGCAAATTGAAAACTTTGAAGGGGGTCTTGTAGAAGCATGGAAAATACTAAAGAAAATGACTCATGCGGCCAAAGAACCCCATGCGGCTCAGAAAGCCAATACGGCTCGGAGAGTCATGCGGCATAAGGGACTATGCGGTCTAAGACATCCCATACGGCTCAGAAAGACACGTGGTAGGATAGCCCTCTCCTCTGCCCTCTCGCATTAATTGCTTGACGGCTGACAACTCTGAAAAAGTGACAGCCCTGACACAGAAAGAAGTAATTATGACTCTGTCATAATAAGAAACTCTAAGGAAGAGAAAAGAGATCTCTGACACAAATCTCCCGAGAGCCATAAAAAATGTCACATGGCCTTGCCACGTGGGCGTTCGTATGCGGCTCACTTCTCATGCGGTTCAGAGTGAATCCGTCCTATGTGGCTCAAGCCGAGAAAGCCTCATGCGGCTCGAGCAAAGCACTTCTCATGCAGTTCAGAATGAATCCGTCCTATGCGGCTCAGGCCGAGAAAGCCTCATGCGGCTCGAGCAAAGAACTTCTTATGCGGTTCAGAATGAATCCGTCCTATACGGCTCAGGCCGAGAAAGCCTCATGCGGCTCGAGCAAAGACTTCTCATGTGGTTCAGAGTGAATCCGTCCTATGCGGCTCAGGCCGAGGAAGCCTCATGCGGCTCAAGTAAAAACTTCTCATACGGTTCAAGAGGATCATCTCCATGCGGCTCAGGTGGATGTATCCCTATGCGGCTCACAATGATTACCTCCCTGTGGTTCAAAGGCTCAAGGGAGGGCCACTACCCAGACAGCCCTGACACGTGGCCTTAACCCTATGCGGCCCAAAGTCATATGCGGCTCACTCATCATATGGTTCAGATCCCCCAGTGGCTCCTAGGACACGTGTCCTAAGCCGATTAATTTCTCAGATTTACTGCCATCAAAGATTGGGTCAAATCCCAATAATCTGGGACACGTGGCAGGAGAATAAATTTAATTTATTCACAGACATCAGAAGATCATTATGAGGAAAATTTATTCCAATCAGCATTAATTGCTAATGGGATTTGGTGTAATCTACACTCGATGGCTCGGATTCGTCACAATCAAAACTGAACGGCCTGAATTGACCAATCTACGGGCCATCGCCAGATCTCCAAGAGCTAATCATTGGCAACCCTAATGATCACATCCCACTATTATAAATAGCAAGGTGCCATTCCCTTGTAAAGGAGACAATATCAGAGAGAAATACGCATATACAGAGAGACTCCCCAATAGTCAGAAAGAAAATACACAGAGAGAGAGAAGCCAGAAGGGCAACAGGAGGAGAGCAAGAAGAGCATTTCTTCACCAACGCCAACCATCTTTTCACAAGGAGCCAAGGCCGCATACCAATCGTCCAAGGAGTAAGGCAAGGCTGCCGTCGCCTTCCCGAGTCTCTACCGTCATCCTCCAGAATCTAAAATAAACAATTGTACTTAGACTGCTGTACCTAGATTTTCGTCCCTAGGCTTTCTTTGTACAAGTGAGTTTGTAACGTGAAGTAAAAGTCCGGTCCTCCGATAATTGTTCTGTTCTTTTATATTTCATGGCAAACAAAAATCACAGGACAAACAGGGCCCTCAAAGCAATCAACTAAACAGTCACGAGAGCCTGTCGCATGAAGAGTAGCCCCAGTATCGAATATCCAAGGGACAGAAGAATTCTTACCCATCAGACGATCAGAGTTTGAAGAACCAGGGTTAGAAGAATTGTCGTTATCCAGCAATCTCATCAGTTTATGCCATTGTTCACTTGAGAGTGGTGAAGGATACCCGCCATGCATCATATTCGTCGAACTTTCAGCAAGACCAGCAGGGACACCATGACCAGCAGCGGTGACATGATGAACAATCCCTGCTCCACCAGCACCACGTCCCCCATCACGTCTCTGCGGTGGTGCCGGGCCTCTGCCACTACCAGCACCACGTCCACTCTCACGCCGAGGACGAGTCTTCCACCACTATGGATAGCCAATCTTGGCAAAGAAAGTTACACCATCATGACCTATTTTCTTACAATGAGTGCAGATCATACCTGATTTGTTCCTGGAATCTAAGGTCCTACTATTAGAAGTAGAAGACGGACGAGGTGAAGTCTTGATAGCCAGCGTCAACACCTACTCAGCAGCGGAGTGGACCTGAGTTTTTTGCATATCCTCCTTCTCACGGACTGCCTGGTATGTCCGATCTAAACTTGGCTGAGGATCCTGAGCCAGAAGAGTAGATCGGGTATGACCATACAACTCAGCATTCAACCCATACATAAAGTCCTGAAAGTGGTCTTCATCCCTCATAGCCTGTAGCTTTGCAGCAAGTTCACCACAGGTACAAGAAGGCAATGGAAAATAAGCAGCTTGTTCATCCCACAAAGACTACAAATTTTTAAAGTAGGTTTCCACAGACATCGAAGCCGTCTGTTTACACTCAGCCAAAGCCACCTTAATTTGTTGTTTTCGAGTGCCATTGCTAACAACAAATTTTTTCTCCAACAAGTTTCACAATGGATAAACCTCCTCAAAGTACGGCAAAGATTTTTTCAGAGACGGATCAATGGTATTAAGAACCCATTGAACCAATAGTGCTTGCACGCATCTCCAATCAAGTAATTTACTAGCATCATTAATAGGTTTGACTTCAGTACCTTCCAGAAAAGTGATCTTTCGCCTAGAGATCAGGGAGAGACATATCGACCGAGACCACTCAGCATAGTTCGGTCCACGAAAAATAATAGTAGTAATGATATTTCCTGGTTGATCAGCAGAACTCAAAAAATATGGATCCTTCGGATTAGGATAATTTGGGTTGTGTGCACCGCCACCGCCAGTCGCGACGGAGTAGCTAGACGCAGCATCATCTGCCATCATAGATGGCGGGTGTACAAAAATTTTGTACAACTCCGACGAATCAGCCGCTGATGGACGGGGTCGGCGACGAATCGGCCGCGATCAGGGACGCCGAATCTGGCGCGTAGGGTCGAGCGAATGTCGGATGTACAAAATTTTGTACAACTCCGACGAATCAGCCGCAGTCAAGCGTCGGGATCGGTGAGGAAATTTTTGCTTTGCTTAGTACAAAAATTTCTACTCACCTAACTCAACGCTTCTTTCTCACAAACCGAAGAAACTTTTGCTTTGCTTTTTTATATAAAAAAAACCAAAAAACTTAAAATATCTCCCGAAGCAGAGATATTGTAAGCTGTTTTCTGATGGATGGACTTAAAAAAACTTTTGCTTTGCTTCCCAATGCTTTGCTTTGTTGCCATATATTTTTAAAAAACCAAAAACTTAAAATAACTCAACGCTTCTTTCTGATGGAAGGGAGTTGCCACTCTAAATAACTCGGATCGACGCTGTCAGGTCGGGCGTCGGGATTGGCGCTGTCAGGAATGGCTGGCGCGTACGGCGGCGGGTTTGCGGCACGTACGGCGGCGGGCGCGTACGGTGGCGGGCGCGTACGGTGGCGGATCGGCGCTGACCGGCACGGGAGCGGTCAGGCGTGGGATCGACGTATCATCGCGGATCGACGGACGACTCAGTCGGAGCCGGGAGGGGAAGGGAGATGTAGAGTCTGGCGGCTAGAGTTTTTCGGGAGGCTCTGATATCATGTAGGAAATAATAATGCCTTGTTCTCATTGATAGGGTTTGTTACAATATATATAGTGTCTACATTTGGGCTTGGGCTTATGGGCCATATTTATATTACAAATATAATCTAACAATCTGATAAATATAATTCTATCCAACTGGATTGGCTAAACAAAATCTAAAACAAACTCTAATAGACAAACTCTCTTGTGAAACACCAAACAATCTTCCTATGGATATACTTTACCCAACAAAATTGATAACTTTGTTCTTATACCACAGAGATATAACAAGAATGAGGTACAACCGAACTATGAGTACTTAATTATTTGGAAATTGGATTTTCATTATACTTTGTTGGTTGACTCATTTATGCCCAAGTAAAACATGATTAACTATAGCAAATGTTTCCCTTTCTTCTTGTCTAGAATATTAACTTGGTTACAATAATTAAAAAGGCTTCTGTGTCACTCCGTGTACATGCATACCAAATTACAAATGATGTGTCCTAATCGATTGCTTACGTTTTAACAAATAAAGAGATTTAGAATCGATACTCATAGTTTGTAGTTGGGGTGGCATCCATGGAACAAGATTCGGTCAACTACTCCATGCATGGTCGGTCTTGAGCTCATGGGGACCCAGGACGAACTTTTAAAATAAGGCCCCCAAACATAATGTTAAATATAGTAATTGTTTTTTTAAAAAAAAGCTACAACACCTTAGGATCTTTTGTAAGTAATCTAAAGTACTAACCACTACACCACATTAACTTTATGTCTAAGAGGGCCCATGGTACATACTAGTTCTATATTGAGATACAAAATTATTAACATATTTATCTTTAAACTATTTGTTGGGCCTTCATGATCCAGGGGCACTGGACGGTCGTCCTGGCCGGCCCTGACACCATGGAGCTTACGTAACATAGAGTCAAGCTGCAAGACATTTTGATTAAATTGGCAAAAACTTTACTTGTTGATGACAACAATAAGTTCGTTAAATTACAGAACTAGAATCAAATCTAACATAATGAGCCAACAGACTTAATTTCAAGCTATCTTAAACCAGACTCGAACTGATCGAACATGGGAGACTATAACAATCAATCAAGAATAAGGCAGGTGCATGCAAAATAACATATGTTGCCAACTTCGAGAGTACTATGTATTGCTCCATATGAATATATATTAGAAATATACAACAAGAATAATCCCTTAGATTGTTAGAAAGATTACCTTGATTCCTGTAAACAAAATAACCAATGGTTAGAGATATCGATCTACGAAAATTCATGCAAGAAGCATTATTCTAAGAGATTATCGAGGTCTATGTGCAAACTTGTTATTGAATCCTCCTAGCTAGGCAAAACACTTGCTACCGGCTTCCATTGTTGCACACAACTTCGAAAGAATGACCCGAACTTATCTCTTGTCCAGAGTAGAAGAGATTGTAATAGAAATGAAAAAGAATAAACATATGATTATGATTTTTGGAGGGAGGAGGAATGGAGATATTTTCTTTTCTTTATTCATTATACAATACTATAGAAGAGTGAAATATATAGGTGTAAGGCCTTTGACGGAGAGTTAAGACACTCTATTAATAAAAATTTAGGGCTAATAATATAGCCATTAGAAAATGATAAATAGGCCATATTTGTAATACCTTGCTCCACATGTTGCATTATGCTGAGTCATTGACTCAAAAAGTTGTGTTGACCGGGAGAAGTATCGATGCGAATCGATGCAAGAGTTATGTTGGCCCGAAAGAAAAAACATTGATTCAGTTCGAAGATATGATAAATCGAACCTATGCAATGCATAAATTCAATTTGGACAAATAATGATTTTAGTTGGTTTCATGTGCAGACTAGTTTTACGCTGAACTATAAAAGGTCGATATTTTGTCTCATTTACAATGGAGTTGTAACTCTCTAAACCCATTTTTGTATAGTTTGTATCATTTTTTGAATTTTATGTTTTAGAAAATATTAGATTTTTATTAAAACCTGGTTTGGTTTATAGATTCAACTTATAAGAAAACTAAACCTTTTTTTCAATTAGTATTATTAATCTTGAGTAATATTTTTGTTATCAATTCAATTTTAAGTTAAATTATTAAAACTTGTTTTGATTAATTAAAGATCTAGTTTGATTATTATGAATTAAATTATACTTTGAGTGTTATTTATTAATTAATTTTTTGAACTGTTAGTGTTCTGTTTTACAAATTAGGCTGTCATTTTACTTTCAGTTGTTGCTTACTATTGGCTTTTAACCATATTACTAAAGAGAGAGGGATTAGTACTATTCCTTATTTCTAGTTAGATGTTAATTAACTAATTAGTTGGTGAGTAACTAAATTAGTTAGTTGGTTACAAAATCTGTTACTATTTTATGCTATATAATCCCAGATCTGATGTTAATTACAGAGGGTGCCACTAGGGCTGACTTAGGGAGCTCACTACTAATTAATATAAATATTGGGGATGTTCCCCAGTTATTTTATTATTACAAATTTTTTTTGACACAAATCATTCTACTATTACACTCTCATCTGCTGTCGATCGCGCCGCGTTCCGTCGCCGGACCACCACAATTGCCGCCCGTACTCCAACAAGCACCGCTGCTCCGCCAATCGGTACCCCGACTACTACCTCTACTGTCCCCATCTCCTCCATGGGACCATCACCACACAGCTCATCCCGATCACGTAAACTCCGGTCCTCCACGCCGTCTCCTCCTGGTCATCCGTCCTGTACTACCGCGAGATCACTGTCCCACCACCATAAAAACCAGCTCCTCATCTCCATGCCAACCACTGGCAGAATTTAATACCGCAGTTCAACTCACTGAACCGAGTTCACGTCCGGTCATCGAAGGCCGCCTCACTCTCCTCCACAGATGAGGCATCAGACCCCTGACTCACAGCCGCATCTGTGTCCGACTCATCCCCTTTGAGTGTGTTGGAGTGGGTGAGGTTCCCAACCTATGTGGAGAAGATCCCGGAGTGCGGCGAGCGCCGTCCGATGTCGGAGAAGCTCGGGAGTAGTTGTTACTGCTGCTGCTGCCCCAAAGGGGGTTCTGGACCAAGTCTGCCGAGTTCGGGCCGAACTCGGTCCCAGGCCGAGTTCTGGCCGAACTCGGTCTGGCCGTTCCAGGGTTTGGCCATCCAGTGCTGGTTGCTCCACACAGAGTTCTGGCCGAACTCTGTGTGTCGGGGGGCTGAAGCGGATTTCAGGATGAGTTTTCATCATTGGATCTAATCCAACGGTCCAGGTTGGTTGCGGGATTAGGGAGATATATTGAGTTTTCTCAACCCTAATTTATTATCGATAATCGCATTGGACAACACAAGTTTGAGAGAGAAGGAGGCAAGAGTGCCATTACAACTTCGGAGAAGAAGACGGAGGATTGAAGGTCGCCATTCGAAGGAGATCGTGTTCGGGTAATCTCTACTCGTCGTTCTCGCTCTTCGTAGCCTTGTAATCATTGTTCTTATCTCTGAGTGTTGTGGGGATCCGATTTGGATCGGGAGGAGTTTGTAGAGGGTGTAATTCTTCTATTCCATTAGTGGAGGCTTCTCAGGGTTGGACTCCGATCGTCCCGTGGTTTTTTTCCCACAAGGGTTTCCACGTCAAAAATTCTCTGTGTCTGCGTGATTGTTTTTTTGTGTGGCTATTTTTGGGTTCGTGCGTTGTATTGCTAGGTCCTCTCGCAGGTACTCTCCGGTTTGGGGAAAGATTTCCGCGCTTCTTTCCCAACAGAGTGGTATCAGAGCTTTGGGTTCAAAGGGTGTCAGGAGTTGACAGAGGAACCAGAGAGGAGAGATGGACGCGAAGCCGGTGCGCATGGTGAACCTTAATGGCACAAACTATCATTATTGGCGGAGCAAGATGAAAGATTTGCTATTTGTCAAGAAGCTGCATCTACCCGTGTTTGCATCCGAGAGGCCCAGTGATAAATTCGAGGAGGACTGGACGTTCGAGCACATACAGGTGTGTGGGTACATACGGCAGTTTGTTGATGAGAACGTGTACAACCACGTTGCCAATATTGAGCACGCGAAGACGTTGTGGGATAAGCTGGAATCCTTGTATGCGAAGATGACCGGGGTAAACTATTTGTTCCTGATCCGAACGATGATGGGTCTGCGATACAAGGATGGGGCGTCTATTTCGGATCACTTGAGTGAGTTCCAGGGTGTGGTTGACCAGCTATCTTCTATGGGAGTCAAGTTCGACGACGAAGTTCAGGGACTGTGGCTGCTGTGTACATTGTCAGACTCGTGGGAGACCGTACGAGTATCTATGATCGCTTCTGCTCCAGAGGGCGTGGTCAGTCTGGAGTTTGCCAAGAGCGGGGTGTTGAATGAAGAGATGCGGAGATGTTCTCAGGGCACTTCATCCACATCCCACCACTCAGAGGCACTTGTTTCAGAGAGCCGCAGAAGGGGCAAAAGCAAGGGTCCAGGTGGTGGCAGAGACAAGAGCAGGGGGAAGTCCAAGGGTCGTTACGAGGACTCAGAGTGTTACCATTGCGGTAAGAAGGGCCATATCAAGCGGAATTGTTTCGCTTGGAAGAAGGAGAAGAAGGGCGACAAGGGAAAGCAAGAAGAGAACACTACAGCGGCGGCCTCGATGCATGTAGGCGATGTGATCGTTATAGGTGATGAGGTCATTACTAACCTCGCCTGCGATGACAATTCTTGGCTGGTGGACTCAGGGGCTTCAGCACATGTATCTCACAATAGGGCACTGTTTGCCACTTACACGACAGGCGACTGTGGCGTGTTGAAGATGGGCAACGGAGATGTGCCGAAGGCGGTTGCCGTTGGAGATGTGCATTTGAGAACGAAGATGGGTGCGGTTCTTGTTCTCAAGGATGTTCGTCATGTCCCTGATATCCGTTTCAACCTGGTGTCGGTTGGAAGGTTGGATGACGAGGGATTCTTCAGTCTCTTCGGGAATAGTCAGTGGAAGCTTTCCAGAGGTTCGATGGTGATTGCCAGAGGAAGCAAGAAGTCCGGTCTCTACTATATGGAGGGGAGCGCAGAGGGGGCACAGGAGGTGAACGCAGTCAGTGATGCATCTACCGAGTTGTGGCACAGGCAGCTCGGCCATATCAGCGAGAAGGGGATGAGCTACTTGGTGAACAGAAAAGTGATTCCGGGGCTCAAGTCAACAAAGTTGGAGAAATGCACGCACTGTTTAGCTGGAAAGCAAAATAGGGTGTCTTTCCAAAGTTACCCAAGTTCGAGGAAGCCGGCGTTGCTCGAGTTGATTCACTCGGATGTCTGCGGTCCTATGAAGGTAAAATCTCTTGGTGGTGCTTCTTACTTTGTGACTTTTATTGATGATTATTCCAGGAAGGTTTGGGTCTATGCCTTAAAGACCAAGGATCAGGTGCTGCCTACTTTCAAGGAGTTTCAGGCCTCTGTTGAAAGGGAGAATGCAAGAAGTTGTTGTGTGTTCGGTCCGACAATGGCGGCGAATACATCGGTCCCTTTGATGCGTATTGCAGAGAGCAAGGGATACGACACCAGAAGACTACGCCAAAGATACCTCAGCTCAATGGTGTAGCGGAGCGCATGAACAGGACACTGATGGAGAGGGTGCGGTGTTTGCTGTCAGAAGCAAACTTGCCGGGCAGTTATTGGGGTGAGGCTCTTCTCACAGCTGCTTATATTATTAATTTGTCTCCTAGTGCTCCTTTGCAGGGTGATGTGCCTGACAAAGTATGGTACGGCAAGGAGCCGTCATACAGTCACCTGCGGGCGTTTGGTTGTAAGGCCTTCGTGCATGTACCGAAGGACGAGAGGACCAAACTTGAGCCGAAGACGAGGCGATGCGTCTTTGTCGGCTACGGTCGGGATGAGTTTGGCTATAGACTCTACGACCCAGTGGAAGGAAAGCTCTACAGAAGCAGGGACGTGGTGTTCGTCGAGGATCAGACCATGACCAACACTCAGGATTTCGAGACGCCTTCTGAGGCTGAGGAATTGCCTGAGTTAGAGTCATTTCGCTTCGAGCAGTTTTCAGAGGACATCGCAGAGGATCCAGTTATGGGGGAGCCGGTACATGGAGTTGCTCCCAACCTTGATCATCAGCCTGCTGATGGTGGTCAGGGTGTCCCTCAGGAGGATGAGCATGCCGGGGAGGCAGTTCCTGAAGGGGAGGAGGCTGTCGGTATACAGCCAGCACCAGTGGCTCCACTGAGAAGGAGCAACAGGGATCGTCGACCATCTACGAGATACTCGCCGGATGAGTATGTGCTATTGACTGACGGAGGAGAGCCCGAAAGTTTCGCAGAGGCTATGGAAGACGAACACAGGCATGAGTGGATGGTAGCTATACAGGAGGAGATGAGTTCCTTGCACACCAATTCTACTTATGATCTGGTGCGGTTGCCAAAGGGCAAGAAGGCTTTGAAGAATCGATGGGTGTTCAGAGTGAAGCAGACGGATGATGCTACTCGCCCTCGATACAAAGCGAGGCTGGTAGTCAAGGGCTACGGTCAGTGGAAAGACGTGGATTATGATGAAATCTTTTCGCCTGTCGTCAAGCATTCGTCTATTCGGGTGGTCCTAGCATTAGCAGCCAATTTCGACTTGGAGGTCGAGCAAATGGACGTGAAGACGGCGTTCCTCCACGGTGATCTTGAGGAGGAGTTGTACATGGAGCAGCCGGAGGGATTCTGTGAGAAGGGCAAGTCACATTTGGTCTGCCGGTTGAGGAAGAGCTTGTATGGTCTGAAGCAGGCTCCGAGGCAGTGGTACAGAAAGTTTGAGTCGTTTATGGGGGAGCATGGTTATGCACGGACGACGTCGGACCATTGTGCATTTGTGAGGTACTTTGCCGATGATGATTTTATCATCTTATTGCTCTATGTTGATGATATGCTATTAGTGGGTCGGAATGCCACTAGGATAGCGGAGTTGAAGCACCAACTGGGCGCAGCCTTCTCTATGAAGGATTTGGGCGCAGCGAAGACTATTCTTGGGATGGAGATCAGCCGAGAGAGAGAGTCCAAGCTGCTACACTTGTCCCAAAAGAAGTACATTCACCGGGTACTTCAGCGTTTCGGGATGGACGGGTCGAAGAAAGTGAGTTTCCCCCTCGCGGCTCACTTTAAGTTCACTGAGGAGCAGTATCCATCTACCGAGGACGAAAAGGAAGATATGGAGCGGGTTCCATATGCCTCAGCTGTGGGAAGCCTTATGTATGCCATGGTGTGTACGAGGCCAGATATTGCTCATGCAGTTGATACGGTTAGCAGGTATCTTTCGAATCCTGGAAGGGTACACTGGAGTGCGGTCAAGTGGATTCTATGATATCTTCAGGGCACTGCTGGTTGGAGACTTTCCTTTGGTGGTGACGAGCCGAAGCTGGTTGGGTATACCGACGCTGATATGGCTGGAGATGTAGACACAAGGCGATCGACTTCAGGCTACGTGATGATATTTGCGGGAGGAGCAGTGTCGTGGCAGTCGCGATTGCAGAAGTATGTTGCCTTGTCGACGACGGAGGCGGAATACATTGCGGCGATGGAGGCTTACAAGGAGCTGTTGTGGATGAAGAAGCTGTTGCAGGAAATGGGACTGAAGCAAGAGCAGTATACTTTGCTTTGCGACAGTCAGAGTGCTATCCATCTTGTGAAGAATCAGACGTTTCATAGCCGGTCCAAGCACATCGAGACTCGGTATCATTGGATACGGGATGTGGTTGAAAAAAAGGACGCGGAGCTTGAGAAGGTGCATACAGATGACAACGGAGCTGATATGTTCACGAAGATTCTACCAAGAGGGAAGTTTGAGTACTGCAGGCAGATCGTCGGGATGACGATGTCCTCCCCATAGTTGTGAAGGGGGAGATTTGTTGGAGTGGGTGGGGTTCCCAACCTATGTGGAGAAGATCCTGGAGTGCGACGAGCGCCGTCCGATGTCGGAGAAGCTCGGGAGTAGTTGTTACTGCTGCTGCTGCCCCAAAGGGGGTTCTGGACCAAGTCTGCCGAGTTCGGGCCGAACTCGGTCCCAGGCCGAGTTCTGGCCGAACTCGGTCTGGCCGTTCCAGGGTTTGGCCATCAGTGCTGGTTGCTCCACACAGAGTTATGGCCGAACTCTGTGTGTCGGGGGGCTGAAGCGGATTTCAGGATGAGTTTTCATCATTGGATCTAATCCAACGGTCCAGGTTGGTTGCGGGATTAGGGAGATATATTGAGTTTTCTCAACCCTAATTTATTATCGATAATCGTATTGGACAACACAAGTTTGAGAGAGAAGGAGGCAAGAGTGCCATTACAACTTCGGAGAAGAAGACGGAGGATTGAAGGTCGCCATTCGAAGGAGATCGTGTTCGGGTAATCTCTACTCGTCGTTCTCGCTCTTCGTAGCCTTGTAATCATTGTTCTTATCTCTGAGTGTTGTGGGGATCCGATTTGGATCGGGAGGAGTTTGTAGAGGGTGTAATTCTTCTATTCCAATAGTGGAGGCTTCTCAGGGTTGGACTCCGATCGTCCCGTGGTTTTTTTCCCGCAAGGGTTTCCACGTCAAAAATTCTCTGTGTCTGCATGATTATTTTTTTGTGTGGCTATTTTTGGGTTCGTGCGTTGTATTGCTCGGTCCTCTCGCAGGTACTCTCCGGTTTGGGGAAAGGTTTCCGCGCTTCTTTCCCAACAGAGTGGTGTGTCTTCCCCGAAGTGCCTCTGCCACCGCTCAAACCTGGACGAACGGGTTTAGCCGCCGCCGCTAGATCCGGCCATCACCAGCATCACCGCCATGGTCGAGCCTTCGACCGCCTCTCCCCAGATTCTATCGATTTTGCATCTCGACGTGGCTAACAAGAGCGTCGTCGTCCACCGCCTTGTCCTCGAGCCACGTATGACACAGCATGTGACCGGATCCCATCGCTTCCTGGCTGAGCTCTGGCACCGCTGACCGAGTCTCGTGGTAAGCTGTGATCCGCCTCCTTCTCGAACCTCTATTATCCTTCTTTCTCCTTCGTTCCATTTCTCTATAGAAATTTTGTTTAGAATGGCTGCTGTCATTCTCTCTCTCTCTCTCTCTCTCTCTCTCTCTCTCTCTCTCTTCAAGGACGAGGTTAAACCTAATCTAGGAATGGGCTTGGGTTTACTAAATTTTAAAGTTGGATGGATTTGAGTGAGGACTGTAGGCCCAATTCTATGGCCAGGGAGCAATTGGACATTACTAGGCTCCCTATAATTAGAATAGATTTTGGACGACCCTTACTTATAATAGTTTTGAAACATCATACTGTAGACCGAGCCCAAATAGCTTAAGGTAATTGATTAGAAATTGCTAAATTAGACATAGGTTTTGTTTAATAGGATTTAAGAATGGTTTGGAAAGTATAGATTTAAATAGAAATTGTGGAATATTTTCTAAACTAATATTTGTGCCTCATTGACACAAATTTTTTGGACATTGGATCTGATCCTACAACAAAGCAAGACAAGTACACCGACTTAAACTTTTACTTGGTATTCCTGTCATACTTCATGTTCTCATATTGGACACGAGATTCACATGATTGTATTGTGCCTTGTTCATCATATTGTGTCTCGTTGTTTCTTGTGGGGATTGGAAAAATATTGACTAGTGTGTGACCACAACCCTAGCTAGGTTTTGTGAATAGTCTAATCGTACACCTCACGTACGATTAAGTCGAACCTTATTGTGATATTGTGGTTCAGCCGGTCACACATTAGTTTAATATTTCAAATTCACATTTGCATTGATTGTCCTGTTTATTATTCCAGTTCTTGTACTATAGTTTCATGTTCCAGTTCTTGTACCATTGTTTCATATTTTACTTTATTCCATATTGTTATCCGTGTATATTTTAGATTATATTGTAGATTGTTTCTTGTCGGGGTTGTATTTTGCTCTTTTTCTAACAGGATACATTACAGGTGAGCTTGAGGCGATATTGAGCAGGATGTCATCATTGGAGTTGCAGGATCTAGTGCATTTCTTAGATTTGTTTAGACTTTACTTCTGGATATTGTACTGAGATTTCATAGTTATACATTTTATTCTTTTATCAGATTTGTCTCCGGATGATTTTGTATAATTATCTCAAATGACTTAGTGGATTGTGGTGATATCTTACGAAAATATTTATAGATGTTGTGGTGTTTTATATTACCATATGACTTGGAGTTTTCCTTAGACTTGTACAGCTTACTATGTTGCGTCTTCCAACGTATGCTGGGTGTGTCCGACTCGTATTCGATTATTCGGAAGCGGGTCGTGATATAGTTTTAGTGGTGGCCTATGCACGTCAGTCCTAATGGTACTTAGGCTATAGAGTACTATTAGGGAACCTTCTAGACTAGGAAAAACTCATCACAGCATAGGATCCGTGGAAAATAGTTATGGGTATAATTTTATTAAGTTTGCTTATTATCCTATAGTTAGGCCATATCTAACTAGTTTCCTATTTTTCAGAGTGGTTCAGACATGCAACATCAAGATTATCGATTTTCTGCACTTGAGGCTTCTGTAATTATACAATAATTTTGTATTAATAATATTTGATCTTTCCTTAAGATTTTTTCTTAGCACTTAGATTTTCTAAAACCTTCTTGTTGCAATTCGAGTCATTATTACCTATTCAATATTTGTTTCTGTAGACTCCTTATCCTACTGTTTGTTTCTTGGTACCTAACAAAACTCCTTGAACAGATAACTTCACTTTCCATCATGATTAGGACTTAGAACTCGTTGAATTTTCATAAAATCTTTTGGAATTCATATAGATAAAGTTGAGAGAGTATTCGACGACAGACTATGACGTAGCATATGCGCACTGCGGTCATTTATCTGATTTATGGATACCATAGGTTCATTGTATCCAACTGCACACTAGTGAGACATGGGCTCTAAGTCGAAGTAATTTCAGGTATTTATAGGTTCTCAGATATTATTGAGGCTATGTCCTAAAAATATAATATTTTGATCGCTTCAGTTGTCCCGATAATATGGATAAAGTTGATAGAAACATTCAATGATTTATCATTATTCAAGTCATGGAGTCAAATGTTCACTGCAGCCAGATGTACACTACATAGGAGGGGCATGAACTCTAGGCAAAGTGATTTCAGATATATATTGTTTCCGGATACTATTGAGACTATGTCCGTGAAATATACCATGCTTGATCTTTTATTGCCATTGACGACTTACTAAAAATTATCTTGATTTGTTTTTATTTTTTTGGCCTTATTTAAATGTCGTAGCAGCTGATCCAATTTTCAGAAATTATTTTGTTACCCTAGGTTTCCTATAGAAAAATTTTCTTTGTTTTCCTCAAATTTATTATGACCAAGATAATGAACATACCTATATGATTTTGATTCCTGAATGGTTTTGTCCTAAATGATTTTTGATCATACTAGAATTTGATTTTGCTAAATTTGATTTCTAGTCAAGTCCAAATTTTTAAAATCCTTTATTTTATTCTTAGTCGTAACATCTTTCTAGTTATTGCACTTATGACTTTAATAGTTGTGATTACATCAAGCTTAAATAATTTTGACCATATATTTGCTAAATTGTGTTTAAATGATTTGAATTTTAGTCATAATTGTGCTTGTCATGCCTAAACGATTTTTGGATTTAGGTCATAATTTTATGACTATGTCATTTTGATGATATTCTATTATGCGTAAATTTTAATTTTTCTCTTGTTCAAGATTTATCATGCCTAGGGCTCGTTTGGTTTGCTGGGTTGGACAATGTAATGTAATTGACATTACGTCGTATTCTTAATTACGATGTTTGGTTGGACAATTTTTTTCGAGATGTAATGTAATTCCAATTACAAACTTGATTATATTACATCTATTCCTATTCAAATCAATTACATCAGAAAACCTATGTAATCCTAATTACATTACATCCTTAATTCTTAAATTACAAGTTTGCCCTTATAACAAATATCAAACTCTCTCAATCCCGATCTGAAGAAACAAAACCTAGAAAAAAATTTACATCCCCTCCCTCTCCGTTCTCTCTCCCCGCCGCCCCCTCTCCTCTCCGTTCTCTCTCTCAACCGCCGGCTGCGACGGACGATGACCCCCTCCGCCTCCTCCTCCTCCTCCTCCTTCCTCTGCTTCCCATTGGCACCACCTCCTCCTCCATTCTCCCAATAGTAGAGAAGGAGAAGAACTCATGGATGGTTTAACCCATGTCTTGATTAAAGTAGCACTTGGTAGAGGAGAAGAACAAGATGATGATGGTGGCAACAAAGCCATCGAGTCTTCTTCTAGATCAACTTGGGCTGAGGTCAGTCCACTCCATCCACGTCTACTTTGTCTCCAAATATTCGGTTGATGCTCGCTCTTCTTTGAATGCTTGTTCTTGTTTCTTGCTGTAATTCTAAAGGTTGTTTCTTCTGGGCGAGAGAAAAGTCGCCATTCCAGCCAATGGGCATCGAGAAAGGTTTTTTTTTTAATTTATTATTATGCTGCTTATTTTAAGCAAAATAGTGGAGAAAAGTCGTGATCTTGATCATTGCTTTTGATGCAACAAATAGGAAGGGAGGACTGATGCGCATCACCATTCAGCTTCAAAAAAAGTGCTTCCTTTGTGCTTTCTCTCCGTTCCTTTCTTTCAAACGGTTCATAAAAGCCATGATTCTGTAATTTTTAGGACGACAAAGAGGTAGGAAAGAGATCCGATCGCCATTCTAACCGTGGGCATCAACAAAGGTTGTTATTTTCGTTGTTTTATATTTCTTACAGCTTGAACGGTTGGTACAAAAAATTGCGATCTTGGTAGTGTTTGATACTGAACAAATTGATCTCATTTGGATGAGTTGTTATTAAGAAGAGGAAAGGCTGACGAAGAATAGGAGACTATTGGGAAGAAGCAGCAGCAGCACATAGCACACTTTTTTATTGGTTGTGATTCTAGCAAACTCAACTTGTTTTTTAGTCTTTCTGATGAAGAGAGAAAATTTGGTGATAAGTCTTGTAGAGTTTGCGGAGAATTTGGTATATTTTATTTGATTACCGGATATGTCAGTTACTTAATACGATGAGATATTATTTTGATCATTTGTTATATGATACTATATGAATGTTCTGGTTTATAACTATTTGAACTTTTTTCTGAGATGGAATGAGATTTATTTTATATCATTGTTATTTTTCTATTTTCTTACATGATACGATGTGATGTTTTATTTTATTTGGTTATCGAATTTGCTTTCTGAGATGGAATGGAGTTTATTGAATATTCTAGTTTATATGATATTTTTTTTTTAACTTTTTACATGGTACGATGTGATATTTTATTTAATTTGGTTATTGGATTTTTTTTATTATAAAAGTAAATTTGACCAAAAAATATACATATAAATATTAAGGGTATATTTGTCAAAATAATACAAATAATAATTATTATTCGATTACATTACATGGTAAACCAAACACTTGAATGTAATTGGTATTACATTGCATGGTTTAATTACATGTTCCAACCAAACATGGTAATTTAATTGTAATTCCATTACATTACAAACACAATTACATTACAAACTCAATTCCATTACGATTACGATTACATTGCAGTGAAACAAACACAACCCTAGTTTTTTTAACTTTGATCATTTCTGGAAAATAATGATTTTGCTAGTTGTAATGATTCGGATCCTATGTTTACCTAACTTTAATCATTTTCAAGTTTTCGTATTTGGACAATCTTAATAGTGTCTATTGCGCCATTTGAAATTTCGAGGACGAAATTTTTGTAAGGGGGTAGATTTGTAACTCCCTAAACCCATTTTTGTATAGTTTATATCATTTTCTAAATTTTTTGTTTTAGAAAAGTATTAGATTTTTATAAAAACCTGGTTTGGTTAATAGGTTCGACTTATAAGAAAACTATAATCTTGTTTTCAATTAGTATTATTAATCCCGAGTAATATTTCCATTATCAATTCAATTTTAAGTTAAATTATTAAAACTTGTTTTCATTAATTAAAGATGTAGTTTGACTATTAGTAATTAAATTATACTTTGAGTGTTATTTATTAATTAATTTGTAACTATTAATATTCTGTTTTACAAATTGGGCTGTCACTTTTACTTTCAGCGGTTGCTTACTATTGGCTTTTAACCATATTATAAAGAGAGAGGGATTAGTATTATTCCTTATTTCTAGTTAGTTGTTAATTAACTAATTAGTTGGTGAGTAACTAAATTAGTTAGTTGGTTACAAAATCTGTTACTGATTTATGCTATATAACCCCAGATCTGATGTTAATTACTGAGGGTGCTACTAGGGCTGACATAGGGAGCACACTACTAATTTAATATAAATATTGCCGGTATTCTCCAGTTATTTTATTATTACAAAATATTTCTGACACAAATCACTCTACTGTTACACTCTCCTCTGTTGCTAATCGTGCCGCGCTCCGCCACCGGACTGTAGCAATTATCGATCGTACTCCAACAAGCACCGCTACTCCGCCAATCGGCACCCCGACCACCACCTCTACTGTCCCCGTCTCCTCCCTGGGTCCATCACCACATATATAGCTCATCCCAATCACCCAAACTCCGGTCCTCCCCGCCGTCTCCTCTCGGTCATCCGCCCTGTACCAACGCGAGATCACTGTCCCACTACACAAACACCAGTTCCTCATCTCCACGCCAACCACCAGCAGAATTTAACACCGCAGATCAACTCACCAGAGCCGGGTTGACGTCCGATTGTTGAAGGTCGCCTTACTCTCCTCCAGATTTGAGGCATCAGACCCCTGACTCACAGCCGCGTCTGTGTCTGACTCCTCCCCCTCGAGCGACGTGTCTTTCCAAGTGCCACTGCCACTGCTCAGACCTAGACGAATGGATCTAGCCTCCGCCGCTAGATCCGGCCGTCACCGGCATCACCCCCACGGTCGAGCCTTCAACCGCCTCTCCTCAGATTTCGTCGATTTTCTGTCTCGACGTGGCTCACAGGAGCATCGTCGTCCACCTCGTTGTCCTCGAGCCGCGCATGGCACGGCATGTGACCGGATCCCATCGCTTCCTCGCTAAGCTCTAGCGCCGCCGACCGAGTCTCGTGGTAAGCTCTGATCTGCCTCCTTCTTGAACCTCTGTTCTCCTTCTTCTTTCTCCTTTGTTCCATTTCTTTGTGGAAATTTTGTTTAGAATGGCTGCTACCATTCTCTCTCGCTCTCTTCAAAGATGAGGTTAAACCTAATCTAGGAATGGGCTTGGGTTTACTAAATTTTAAAGTTGGCTGGTTATGAGTGAGGACTTTTGGCCCAATTCTATGGCCAGGGAGCAATTGGACATCAATAGGCATGTAATTAGAATGGATTTTGGACGGCCATTACTTATAATAGTTTTGAAACATCAGACTGTGGACCGAGCCCAAATATCTTTAGGTAAATGATTAGAAATTGCTCAATTATAAATAGGCTTTGTTTAATAGGATTTAGGAATGGTTTGAAAATTATAGATTTAAATAGGAATTGTGGAATATTTTCTAAACTAGTATTTGTGTCTCATTGACACAGATTTTTCAGACATTGGATTTGACCCTACTATAAAGCAAGGCAAGTACACCGACTTGAACTTTTACTTTGTATTCCTTTCATACTTCATGTTCTCATATTGGACACAAGATTCACAAGATTATATTATGCCTTGCTCATCATATTGTGTCTCGTTGTTTCTTGTGGGGATTTTTGAAAAAATATTGACTAGTGTGTGACCACACCCCTAGCTAGATATTGTGAATAGCCTAATCGTACACCTCACGTATAATTAAGCCGAACCTTATTATGATATTATGATATTGTGGTCCACCGGTCACACATTAGTTTAATATTTTAAATTCACATTTGTATTGATTGTCTTGTTCATTGTTCCAGTTCTTGTACCATTGTTTGATATTTTAGTTTAGTCCATATTGTTATCCTTGTGTATTTCAGATTACATTGTAGAATGTTTCTTGTCGGGATTATACTTTACTTTTTTTCTGACAGGATATGTTGCAGGTGAGCTTGAGGCCATATTGAGCAGGATGTCATCATTGGAGTTGCAGGATCTAGTGCATTTCTTAGATTTGTTTAGACTTTACATCTAGATATTGTACTGAGATTTCATAGTTATACATTTGTTCTTTTACCGGATTTGTCTTCAGATGATTTTGCATAATTGTCTCAAATGACTTAGTGGATTGTGGTGATCTCTTCTGGAAATGTTTATAGATGCTGTAGTGTTTTGTATTACCTTGTGACTTGGAGTTTTTTAAACTTTTGCAGCATACTATGTTGCGTCTTCAAACGTAGGTTGGACATGTTCGATTATTTGGGAGCGGATCGTGACAGGAGTCTGCCAAACCAAAGTATTGCCTTGCAACTTACTGAGGCATGGATACAGTAGGCCAAATCAGTGGAATAGTTCAACGGAGCACGAAGTGCTCGCGATGGCTAAGTCAGAAGAGTTTTCCGTGCAACAAAGTTATGAAATTGAGTCGCATCGGATCGGCAAAGCAACAAGACGTATCGGCTTAAGGTGGGAGGACTTTGACCATTCTTTTCTACTCTGTCGTGCCTAATTAAAATGTACCGTTATATGCTAAGTTAACCTATCGAGTCCACGAGTGTGGTTCGATTAAGAGAAATTGTAGTGTATGTCGAACACTAAGATAGAACAATTGAATTGAAACGTACATCAAATGTATGACTAAGTAAGCAGTTGTGGCACAAATGCCACGAAAATTGTCAAATGTATAGTATGTTGTCTGGAGAATATTTAGGACCTTCGGGTCGTTCATTAAACATTGAATCGAGGCGACGAAACGTCGAAAGAAAGAATAAAATCGTACAAATTAAGAATGTGAGAAATGCAAGATGATGTGAGAAATGTAAAATGATGCGAAGTATGAGTTTCAGACTCAGACTATGTTTGGTTGTATTAGTAGATGCATATTGCATGATCAAATGAACTTTGAACATAACCCGTGCACGGTTTTGTTTTCTCGAACATGATCACCGGGACGCTGGGACAATTCGGCCTAGGAGGAATGGTTATCGCGCCAAGGGAGCGCGAGGCATTATGGGACCTTCAGTAAGGATCGTAACCTAGGCTGAATGGGTGGCTTAACGATGCCAGTTGAAAAATATAAATTCATTATGGAATCATCAATGTCAGTGAACTACATACAAATAGGGGCTGGTGGGCTGAACGTGCAGGCACACGGAGATTATGCACAAAGATCACTCTCCCGTGACAGGGAAAGATGGTAGGCATATTCACCTCGCAATGGCGCGGTGGTGAGTGCGTCGATATTGATAAGAAGTCACCACAAAATAACAGGAGATTGTTATATGTTTGCCTGCTTGCTTACGTGAATAAATGATAACATGCTTGCCATAAAATAACATGATTTACTGCTCACACTATGTCAAAAAATTAATTTTAAGACAAAGATAGAAAGATCACAAGTTAATTAAGCTACATGATTCATATATTTACTTAATGTCGGTTTAGTAAAGAGGGTCTTATCAGTACGCGAGATGATTTGTACTTATCCCCCACCAGATTGCTTGGAGATGCAGGAAATGGATTCCTCGGGGCGGAGGTTCACTTGAACCTGCTGAGGCATGGAATGTCATAATGTTTTGAGGCGTGCGACCGCATTAACACTCGGAGTTGCAACAGGATGATGCGACCGAGATATACAAGACATGATGTATGGAACAACAAAATTCTTTGTGGGCAAGAGAGAACTTGAGTGTTGTAAGCCAATCTGGCAGATTCATTTGGGCTATTGAAAGCCTTTGTAATTCCCCTGCTTATTGAATAAAAGAGAATTATTTCGTATACTCTTTGTAACTCGTGACTCTGTTTCTTCTTCTGCGAATATCAAATTGAGATAACCATTTATAAGCACTTGTCATCTTGTCTTGTATGAGTGCAACTTCAGACTCGTACTACAACATGTCTCAGCGAGAACGATCGATTCAGATTAAATCGATGCGAGGACAAACAATTTTTCGGGTCGGGACGTGACAATATTGATGTTAAAAGGGGTCAAGAATTAAGTACAAATTAATGAGAATTGTAAATTAGTTTTTTTCTACCAATAATAACAACACTTTGGCCAATAGGTCAGCCGCGCCCTGCACTGCGCTCAAACATCTGATTTGGTTTAGCATTAGCATTGCTTGAGAAGAAAAATAAGCGGATCAAACCGAACACTAACTTTAAGAGGGCCAGGGGATATATGACTTGTCAGCTAAATAGGAATAGAAAGAGAAAGTGATGTTTATAGGCATGCAATCTTGACTGCAAAATATTGACAATATATAACATTCAAATCTTAACCGTTGATTTACCAATGGTTAAGATTAGATGACTTAAAGCACATCCAACGGATGTGAACATGGGGATGCATGGGGATGCAAAAATTGTGGGGATGCCTATCCTTCCTCATATATATAGTAACAAAGTCAAAAGCTTCCAATATGTTGTCATCGAGCGCAGACAAAGTCGGTCAAGAGCCGCGTTCTTCCTTTGAAATCTTCCTCACAATTGTAATTTAAATATAGGCGATGGTATTCTTCCAAACCAGCGTGCATTTATCCGACTGATTAGAAACATACATGCATATATGACATTTACCCACATATTATAAGTAAAACAAAGGCCTTTGCCAAAGACCATACCGACATGATGTGAAGCCTTGATCTGAAAAAATGAGGCAAATTAATCTATGGGAGGACAACTAAAACCAGGGCTGGTCCAGAGGGTTGGGTTGTCTTAGCCAGAGCTAGATTTAGTTGTCCTTTGTCATTGACTCCAAAAGAAGATATCAAAAATTTGATAACGAGTGGGGTTGGCAGCGACGTTGAAGTCTCTTGTTCTGACGACATTGTAGAGCTCGGATTCCGAGTTTATCTCCTTGAACTACTCGAGGTATTCCCAGTAGAAAGTCAAAATATGGACATGGTGGATTGCTAGTTTAACTAACGCAGAGGAGTTAGGGTGGACCGTAGAGACTCTATTAGTGGAGAGGTGGAGACTTAGAGGTGAGGGGTTGCCCTGACCAGATGGGTTAGTCCAAGTCCGATGGCTTGTCCGGCTTAACCCAAGGGCCAACCCTAACTAAAACCAATTCTAAAATTAATCACCTTCAAGATGGCCCCACAATGAATTCACGATTCATGTGCACCTATATATATATATATATATATATATATATATATATATATATATATATATATATATATATATATATATATGTCAGGTACATCTGAAACTACTACTCATCTTCTGCTACATTGCCCTTCCACAGGTATTTCATGGCAATATCACCCAGAGATACTACCTCTCATTCAAGATGACTCAACCCTTTCATCAATTATTACTTCTCTTCTAAAGGAAGGAGATAAAGATAAAATTTCATCTTTTTTCTATCAACTTTGGAGCATCTGGAAAGCAAGGAACAAATTTGTATTTTGATCATCATCAGATTGATGGAAGACGTATCTTTGAAGATGCACAAAGCCTAAAGAAGAAGATTGATAACTGCAATATTAGCCTTCCTGCTATGAACATCGATCCAATCACGACTGACTATACTGCTACTTGGAAACCTCCTCCCCCCAATCAATGGAAGATCAACTATGACGGCGCTTGCCTAGATGGAAAAATGTCGGCAGGAGCTCTTCTACGTAATTCTCATGGCCACTTCCAGTTAGCTATTTTAAAGACTGAACTTGGAGGATCTCCCTTAGAAGCAGAGGCAATGGGAATCCGCTTGGCCCTTGACATATGCAACAATGAGTTCCTAACAAATGTTACTATTGAAGGAGATTGTAAGCCTCTTATTGAGGCAATCAATCTTGTTGATACATTCCCTCTTTGGAGAGCTCGTCATACCATTGAAGATGCTAGAAAGTCTCTGAATTCTGATCTGAATATAAGTTTTGCTTTCATTCCAAGAAGCGCTAACAAGAGTGCTCACCACTTAGCTTCTTTTGCTTTACTTTCTAACTGTTCTACCTTATTATCTTCGTTTGAAGATCTTCTCTCTTGTATTATTCCCTATGTCATTCATGACATGAACTCTTACTCGTAATGTTAATGACAGTGAGTTTTATTTTTAAAAAAAAAATCATGCATGTTTATATATATATATATATATATATATATATATATATATATATGTGTGTGTGTGTGTGTGTGTGTGTGTGTGTGTGTAAGTAGGAAGATTGTCTTTGCGACACATGCATTGGAACTTTCATAAGTGTGTAAGTGTGTGTGTGTTAGGGGGGGGGGGGGGGGGGGGGGGGGGGGGTCTACTTGATTTTGATAGTCTCGCGAGAATTGAGTCTAGATTTTGATAGTCTTCCTATGAACCATTACATACATAGATTTTTCCTGATTGTACCAACTCTAAAGTTGGAAAAAAGCTTCCTTAGCTAATTATCATCGATGCATGCAGTAGTATCTGACCGGCCAGAAATAGCTTAGCTGATCAACTATAAAGTTGGAAAAAAAACTTCTTTTCTTCACATCACTATAACTTATGTTGATGATATTGTGATAATTATAGAATAAAATTCTTGAGCACAAGTAATCCTGGGGCTAGGTACTTACTATTTACCCGATTTTTTTTTTTTTCTCTTTCAAAAAGGACACATTTTGAAGATTAAAACAATAAGAAATTAGATTAACCAAGCTGATTCCATACTAAAATTTCATGGCTTGCTATATTCTGGTTAAAGATGACGTGCTCAATTATTTAAAATCTTAGCTAATCTTTTCTTCTGATTGATCCACCTCATATGAACTCTTAAGTCCCATCATACATTTTATGTCTACTAAGATTCTTCTATTATACTTAATAATAATAAAAACGAAATTGCTCTATGGCTAGCTTAGTACTAGCTCACTACTAGCAAATGCTGATGTGACGGAAAGAGGTAACCAAGTTCACAGGTTTAGCTGGTTAACATTAATATTAGAATTAACATTAATATTAACTTTAACATTAACATTAAAATTAATATTAACATTAAATTAAAATTAGCATCAACATTAACATTAACTTAATACTAAAATTAATATTAACTTCAAATTAACATGAATATTTATATTAACATTAATTAGCATTAATATTAATTTTAACATTAACATTAAAATTAATATTAACATTAAATTAAAATTAGCATTAGCATTAATATTAACAATAAAGTTTTTGGATAATTAATTTTTGGGTTAAAACATGACATGTCATCTGTCATGTTACTTTCCATGTCAGACGCCACAAAATG
This sequence comes from Iris pallida, assembly GCA_029216955.1. Taxonomy (NCBI): domain Eukaryota; kingdom Viridiplantae; phylum Streptophyta; class Magnoliopsida; order Asparagales; family Iridaceae; genus Iris; species Iris pallida. Next base: position 17,654,741 of record JANAVB010040218.1, on the reverse strand, counting down.
GAAGATGTCATCACCCAAAAATTTTTGAAACCAATTAACATAAGAGAAATGTTTAAAGAATATTTTTCAAAAGCTGTTGACCAGCTAAACCTGTAAACTTGGTTACCTCAAGGGCGGCCCGAAGGAGGGGCAGACAGGACTTGCGCCCTGGGCCCCAAATTCAAAGGGGCCCCAATTTTTTTTTAAAGTTAGTAATAGTAGTAAATAGTAAAACATTGTTACTCTGATTTCTTCTTCGAAGTCCAAGGTCCGAAGAAAATCATTATAGCAATTCAACAAATAGGACATGGCGCATGGGAATTGGATAGCCGTCCGACTCTTTAATTTCAAAGAAAAAAATAGTCTTTCCATCGCTTCAGATTTTCGTTTGCATTTCAGAGGAAAAAAAAAAAGTTCTTCACGTTCGCTTCGATTCCAGACGACTAGCAATAAGTTTTTTTTTTTTGAATTTGTTCATTATAATTCTTTCTTCATTCTCTCTTTTGGTTATAATTGAAACACAAATTTTCTAATTTTTTTTAATTTCTTCTCATAGAATCCTTCACAAGGATTCTGCGATATAAGACTACGGCAGACAAGCTTGTGCTTGAACCTTGACCCGAAGAGGAGACGAAAAGGTGAGATAGGAGTATCAATGTGAACCTGATATTTTAGCAAGCCTTTCATTTTGAGAATTGAAATATTTTGTAACTTTTGTTGATGTTGGCTTTATTATTATTATTTTTAGTTCCCTCTGTTGTTAATGAGGACAATATCTTTTTCGAAAGTTCCAAGTTATATTTACATATAATCTACTTTGCACAAACTTGAAATTTTACATCTTTTAAAATTTAGGATACATATTGTTTGTACTAGATTTTTGATCTTCCTTCGTAATATCTCTATTTATGCACATTTTCATAGTAACTAAGTTTCAGTCAGCTTCTATAGTATATTTAGCTCACTACATGTGAGTTATAATTGATCCCACGTTGGTGTTGAATACCGATGAGCCAATTGCGATTAGTCTTTTCGTTTATCTTTGCACTTAAGATTTCACACTTAAAATTATACGTTGTTTCTAGTGTTGAATATATTTTCGTAATCTTTGCACTTAAGATTTCACAATGATTTGGTTTTCAAACTGGAATATTTTGTAACTTTTGTTCCTCTTATAACTTTTGTTCCTCCTGATTTTGGTTTTTTTTTTATGTTTCTTGAGTTTCTGTTGCATCGAAATTTTTTTTTTTTAACTACAACAACAGTATTGCCATTTGCCAGGATATATTCCTGATGCAAAATTTTAGGTTAGCTGGCATGTATCAGATCCCAGTTTAAGAGGGTTCACTTTGGTTTATTGTATCATGCAAAAACAAAATGATACTTTATTTTCAATATATTTTTTGAAGAAGGGGCATCATTTTATATTTCGTCCTGGGCATCAAAATATTCCGGGCCGGCCCTGGGTTACCTCTCTCCGTCACATCAGCATTTTCTAGTAGTGAGCTAGTACTAAGCTAGCCATACAGCAAGATTAACTACGGTGAGAATATGGTTTAATGTGTATGAATATGAACCGACTACGTAGGTATGAACAATATATTAGCTCCTTACATACGTACTTAGAAGATACAACATTAATGATTATTTATAGTATGCATGCAGTATACCGTCCGACTTAATTAATAACTAATATATTGGCTAATATGTACTTAAATATTTTATAATTTTAATATACACTTAAATATTTTAAACTTTTATTTTGTACATAAATACCTTAAAGTAAATAAGTTTACACTAATAGAATAAATGTCAAAAGAGAAGCTCGTCATCTATACATTCATAATGTTATACCTAATCTCATCATCTTTCTCTAGTTTAAAACCCATATGTTTTTCCCCTCTAATTAATCCCAAACTTAACCATGCACCATCCATTGGCGATCAGAGGAACAGATCTTCTGTCCCAACTCCTCACGTCCCAATTCTATTTCTTTTCTTGTAAATATGATTTATAATATCCATAATTATTTAATTTTTAAATAAAAAAAAATATTAGTCACATTCACAAGAGAGGAGACAAGATTGGAATATGAGGAGTTTGGGACAGCAAATTTGCTCCGGGGATCAGTTGTGGCCTAATTTATTGTTTAGTAAGTACACTTTCTTTCATTTCCCCCCACAACGATGTTGGGACGATAATTATAGTTTGAGAAATGAAACAAATCACATATTTTGCAAGAAGGGAGAAAAAATTGGAAATTGCTGAGAAATTTAATTTCGGGGTTGGTTTGTATGAAAAATCCACCTGCATGATGGATGTCCAGAATTATATATTTTCACGTTAAATATTTCAAGATTTCCTTTAAATGTTCTGTATTTACAAAATTGTCATCTTTATAATACCAGAACTACCTTTCGCACAAACTCAGATTTGGATTGCGATTTTCATCTTCTTCACGAGAGATCCGAATTCCATTACTCTCATCTTCAGCAGAGATCGCAAAGATCGTTCGTAGTTCACTGTGTTTTTCTTCAGTCGAGTTCCGATCATCGCTCATCATCATCATCATCATCATCATCATCATCATCATCATCATCATCGTGGAGAGATTTGAAGTTTTCCGGCGATTAGGTCAATTGTGGAGAGAATATCTTCTTCTTCTTTTCCATAAGAGTTAGCATCGTTTTGAAAGAAGAACGAAAATTCTTGAATTTTTGTTCCTAACAAATTTTTTTCACAAACAAAAAACAAAAAAATAGGTTTAAGGTTTCTGTCGAATGTTCTCCATCATTTTTCGTGTTAAAATCACGAAGAATAACCATTCTCCGTGCTAAAACCACGGAGAATAGTCTTATCCATGTTAAAATGATGGAGAATGGGCATTCTCCGTGTCAAAATGACGGAGAATGATCATTCTCCGTGTTAAAATTACGGATAATGGTCATTCTCTGTGTTAAAACTACGAAGAATGACCATTTTCCGTGCTAAAATGACGGAGAATGACTCCGTGATAAAATGACTGAGAATGGTCATTCTTCGTCATTTTAACACGGAGAATGGTTATTCTTGGTTAATTTAACAAGGAGAATGGCCATTCTCCGTGGTATTAGCACGGAGAATGACCATTCTCCGTAGTTTTAGCACGGAGAATGGCCATTCTCCTTGTTAAATTGACGGAGAATGGTCATTCTCCTGTGTTAAAATCACGGAGCATGACCATTCTCCGTGCTAAAACCATGGAGAATGGCCTTATCCATGTTAAAATGACGGAGAATGGCTCCGTGATAAAATGATTGAGAATGGTCATTCTCCGTGTTAAAATGACGAAGAATAGCCATTTTCCATATTAAATTGACAGAGAATGGCTATTCTTGGTCAATTTAATAAGAAGAATGGTCATTCTCCATGGTTTTAGCACGGAGAATGGCCATTCTCCTTGTTAAATTAACGAAGAATGGTCATTCTCCGTGTTAAAATCACGGAGAATGACCATTCTTCGTGCTAAAACCACGGAGAATGGCCTTATCCATGTCAAAATGATGGAGAATGGCCATTCTTCGTGTCAAAATGACGGAGAATGGCCATTCTCCGTGTCAAAATGACGGGAAATGGCTCCGTGATAAAATGACTGAGAATGACCATTCTTCTTGTTAAATTGACGGAGAATGGCCATTCTCGTCATTTTAACACGGAGAATGACTATTATTGGTCAATTTAATAAGAAGAATGGTCATTCTGCATGATTTTAGCATGGAGATTGACCATTCTCCGTGGTTTTAGCACGGAGAATGGCCATTCTCCTTCTTAAATTGACAGAGAATGGTCATTCTCCGTCATTCTAACATGGAGAATGGCTATTCTTTGTCAATTTAACAAGAAGAATGGCCATTCTCCGTGGTTTTAGCACGGAGAATGATTTACCACGAAGAATGATCATTCTCCTATATTTTATGGCCAGTTGAAACTTTGAAGGGCCATAACTTTTGACCAGAAGGTCGAAACGAGGCCCGTTTGTCGCAAAAGAGGCGTATTTTCAAGAAGCCGAAGATTAACAGCTTCTTCATTAGTCGGCCCTTCGAAATTTTAGAATCGCAAAAAAATGATATTTGGACCTCCGTTTTAACAGTTTTACCGTTTGTCGACCTTTTTGAAATTTTTCGACGAGTTTTTAAAGTAAGGTTTGAAGATTTTTGAGAAGAAAACCTAAATTCGAAAGTGAGTAGCGTATGGAAGAAGATGAAGTATCGAAACATTTTTTAAGAGTAGTTTCGTGGGTGTTTTCAATAAATTAGAAGGTAGGGCAAAAAGGTCATTCGGAATCCCCTTTATATATTATTTTTCCTAATTTTGGGCACGCGATGAAATGTTATTGTGCGGTGGATTTTTCATAAAACTTTTTCGTTTTTTGGGAATTTCATAAATTTTCCCAAAAAAAAAAAGAATCAATGGTTATATTAGGATCAACTGAAATGTAAGAACACAAAATTCAAGCAAAGATATATAAATCCAAAAATTTTGTCGCTAGTGATCTAAGTTGATTTTGTTGTAGGTGAATGTATCTGAAATGTCCGAAGTATGCTAAAAAAAATGAGAGTGTCATTCTATTGATGTAGGAATGGAAAGGTGCCCAAGCCTAATCGTCAATTAATGCTTGCAAGCGAGAAATAAGCTATGTTGCAAAAAAATATTTAGTTAACCCACTGCTGCAACTTGTAAACCCTCATTTTGGAAATATGAATTTTTTGGAAATTATAAAAAAAATTTAATTATTTTGGAATGTTTCAAGAGAATTTAGCGCCATAAATTATTTTAGCTACAATCTATTTGGACCATGATTTATTTAGTCATGACTAAATTCACTAACGCGCTAAAGTCCATAAATTTAGCCATGATCAAAGGCACATGGGTCAATTATCCTAAATAGTTCATTGTCTAACTAATTGTTTGATTAACTAACTAATTGATTAGTTATGGTTAGAAAGTTCAAGAAGCTTCTTCTAGCCACCTCACCCATATCATGCCCCAAATATTCTCATTAATTATAAAACTTTGCCATGATGGCACACCTAAAAATAGGACATTCTCCATTTCCATAAACTCATGTATGTTGTAAACTAGAGAGAGAGCAACAAGAGAAAATGGAAAAGAAAGTTGTGTATATCATTCATCAAATATGGCCTTTATATAGGCTTACATTGCCATGTCAAGGGACAAACATTTCATAGGTTATGAAACCAAAGGGCATATGTTACATATGTTATGAACCTAAAAGCCATAGGTTATAGAAACCAATGGACATCCATTTACAACACTCCCCCTTGGATGTCCATATGTATGGAATATGCCTCGTTAAAACCTTGTCAAAAAAAAATCCAATGGTATAAAAACTTGAAGAAGAAGAAGAAGAAAGAGTACATATCCATATAAAATGAGTAAGCGTGATAAACTGCCTCATTAAAACCTTGCCAAGAAAAACTTAATGGGATAAAAACTTGGTCGAAGAAAAAAGAGTACAGTTTGAGAATAAATGATCACGCTCCCCCTGATGCTGGCAAGAGATCCTTTAGCTGACGCATCCTAATATTCTGAATCATCTTTCTGAATGTTGTGGTTGGTAATACTTTAGTGAATAAATCTGAAAATTTTTGCTTGATTGTATCTGCCGAACGTCAATATCACCATTCTTCTGTAGCTCGTGAGTGTAGAAATTTTTTGGTGATATATGCTTCGTTATGTCGCCTTTGATGTAGCCATTTCTGATTTGTGCAATTCAAGCAGCATTATCTTCATACAATATTGTTCCAGTATTCTTTGTTGAAGATAACCCATATGATTCTCGGATATGCTGAGTCATCGTTCTTAACCATATGCACTTTCGACTTGCTTCATGTAAGGCCATAATTTTTGAGTGATTAGAAGAAGTTGCTGCTAATGTTTGTTTCACTGAGTGCCATGATATTGCAGCACCACCACAAGTAAACACATATCCACTCTGAGATCTTCCTTTATATTGATCAGATAGATAACCAGCATCATCATAACCCACAACTTGTGATTCTAAATTTTTTGAGTAAAATAAGCCCATATCGGTTGTTCCACGAAGATAACGTAATATATGTTTAACACCATTCCAATATCGTTTTGTTGGTGCTGAGCTATATCTTACCAGTAAGTTTACTGAGAATGCTATATCAGGTCTTGTACAATTTGCAAGATACATCAAAGCTCCAATAGCACTAAGATATGGTACTTCTGGACCTAATAATTCTTCATTATCCCTCTCGATGACGGAATGGATCTTTCTTTACATCTAAAGATCGAACAACCATTGGGCTACTCAATAGATGAGATTTATCCATATAAAATATTTTTAAATTTTTTTTACATAGGTAGATTGATGGATACAAATTATATTTGATAAATGCTCGATCTGTAGGCCGAGACAAAATTTTGTCTTTTTGAGATTTTTTATCTCAAATTCTTTCATTAGATAGTTAGCAGTTTCTGTGAGCTCTTCGAAGTTCCGACAAGATTTAAGTCATCAACATAAACTGCAATAATTGAGAATCCATTTTTAGATCTCTTGATGAAGACACATGGGCAAATTGGATTGTTTATATATCCTTCTCTAACAAGGTACTCGCTAAGGCGATTATACCACATTCTTCCAGATTGTTTTAATCCGTATAGGGATCGTTGTAACTTGATTGAGTATAACCCATGAGATCTTTGGTTATTTGCTTCAGGCAATTTGAATCCTTCTGGAATCTTCATATAAATGTCATTATCCAATGACCCATACAAATTATATGCGGTAACAACATCCATAAGCCGTATATCAAGTTTTTCTGTGACTGCTAAGCTGATCAAATATCGTATTGTGATTGCTTCGATCACATGGAGAATATGTTTCATCATAATCAACTCCAGGTCTCTGTGAAAAATCTTGTGCAACAAGTCGTGCGTTTTATCTCACAATTTCATTTTTTTTCGTTTTGTTTTCTTACAAATACCCATTTGTATCCAATAGGTTTTATACCTTCAGGAGTTTGGACTACTGGTCCAAATACTTTGCGATTTTCTAAGAATTTTAATTCAGCTTGTATCGCACCTTTCTATTTTGGCCAATCATTTCTATGTCGACATTGTTAAATAGATTTTGATTCAGGATCCTCATTTACAATATCAAGTGCGACACTATAAGCAAAGATATTGTCTATAGTAATTTTCTTTCTATCCCAGCTTTCCCTTGTACTCATATAATTCAAAGAGATCTCTTCTGAAATATGTTCATTATCATGTGCCTCTTCAGGAGTTACTTTAGACTGATTAGTCAAATTTTCTATAGCGCTTTCATGTTTTGAAACTATTTTCTCTTTGGGAGTAATAACTTGTACCTTTTTCTTTCGAGGATTCTTATCTTTAGCGCCAACTGGACGTCCATGTTTCATGCACGATTTTAATGTGCCATCATGTTGTCCTTCAGGGAATCAATCCATGCGGGTACGTTTATAGCCGGTACATAAGATTTTGTTACTTTCTTAATATCAGTGAATGCATCTGGCTATTGATTTGCAATATTTTACAAATTGATAATTCTTTTCACTTCTTGCTAACATCTACTTGTGCGTGGATCAATAAAAGATGATACATTCCATGTAATTTTACGTCGTTCTACAGGAAGTGACGTTTTATCTCCCCCTAACTGGCGGGAAAACTGACTCATCAAAATAGCAATCAGCAAACATTGCCTTAAATAAATCGCCCGTCAGGGGCTCAACGTATTTTATTATAGATGGTGAGTCAAAACCAACTTAAATTCCAATACGCCTTTGTGGGCCCATCTTTGTTCTTTTAGGTGGAGAAATGGGAACATAAACTGCACAACCAAAAAATTTTAACTGAGAGATATCAGGCTGCTAGCCAGAAATAATTTCCAATGGTGAATGATGATTAAATGAACTTGTTCGAATACGGACCAATGCAACTGCATGTAGTATCGCATGTCCCCAAACAGAAGTGGGTAAACTTGACCTTAAAAGTAAAGGTCTAGCAATCAATTGCAATCTTTTAATAAAAGACTCTGCAAGTCCATTTCGAGTATGGACATGTGCAACTGAATGTTCAACAGTATTCCCAATTGACATGCAATAGTCATTAAATACTTGAGATGTATATTCACCGACTTATCAAGACGAATTGTCTTAATAGAATAATCAGGGAATTGAGCCCTTAAATTTATAATCTGAGCAAAAAGTTTGGCAAAAGCAACCGTTCTTGTTGACAATAAACATACATGTGACCATCTAGATGATACATCTATCAAGACCAAAAAGTAACGAAATGGTCCACAAGGTGGGTCAATAGGTCCACAAATATCTCCTTGCATTCTTTGTAAGAACATAAGTGACTCAAGATTAACTTTAATCGGAGATGGTCTTATAATTAATTTTTCTTGTGAGCATGCAGCACACACACAATCACGAGGTAAAAGAATCTTCTGGTTCTTTAAAGGATGTCCTCTTGAGTTTGTAACTATTCGATGCATCATATTAGAACCAGGGTGGCCAAGCCGATCATGCCAAAGCATAAAAAGTTTTGGATCATTGAACTTCTGGTTTATCACAGTGTTAGATTCTATGGCACTTATTTTTGCATAATACATTCTTGATGAGAAAACTGGAAGTTTTTCTTTCACATGCTTCCGACATGACTCATTGGATGTAATGCATAGATATTCCATATTTTCCTCATTTATAGTCTCGATATGGAAACCATTGAGATGTATGTCTTTGAAACTTAGCAAATTTCTTTTTGACTTGCTTGAATACAAAGCATCTTTTACGAAAATATTTGTTCCACCCGGTAATATAATATTTGCTCTTCCAGAGCCCTCAATTAATTTTATAGTACCAGAAATTGTACTAATATTTGCTTTTGCCAAATTTAAGTTCGAAAAGTATTTTCGTTCTCGAAGAATAGTGTGCGTTGATCCACTGTCAACCAAACATATATCTCCACCGTTGGAGTTATTCACAAGCATCATTATTTTCCATATTTCTATAAACACAAATAAGTTAAGTAAGAAACATTTAATTTATTGATAAAAACCAAAGGTTAAAACAAGCATAACAACGGATACTTAGAAGCATGATAAAATAAACATAAAACTAGAACTAAACTGGAAAAGTTCAAATAATCTCAAATTCAACTTAATTATTTTTGATATTTTCGTTGCCATCATTAGCATCATCACCCCAAAACTTAATTCCTTCCACTTGGCTCGTTTAAGTAATCTTCAACATCCAAATGAGTAAATTCCATTGGATCATTTTCATCTTCAAGAATGTTGCTGAAATCTACAAAGTTGATCTCTTTCTCTTTTCCTTTACCCATGATAGATGTTTGGTAAAGGTCAATTAGGTGCTTTGGTGTACGACAGGTACGAGACCAATGCCCTTTTGCTTCACATCTGTAGCAAGCTTTTTCATAATTCTTGGAAGAATCAACTTTTGCACCCTTTTCTTTATCTTATTTTTCGTCATTTTTGTTCTGCTTCAAGTGGTATGGCCCAACCTTCTTGTTGAAGGGTTGATGGTTAGGACCACCATGGTTTTGAATTTTACCATGACTATAACTACGACCATGACTGTGACCACGACCGCGACCATATCATTATCCATAGTTATTTGCATTCACTTCAGGGAATGGCTGTGATCCAGTAGGGTAGGAGTTGTGGTTTCTCATTAGGAGCTCATTATTTTGTTAGACAACAAGAATACATGAGATCAATTGAGAATATTTTTAGATCCCTTTTCACGATACTGTTGCTGCAGGAGCATGTTCGTAACATGGAAAGTAGTGAATGTCTTTTCTAACATGTCTTCTTCAATAACATTATCTCCGCATAATTTTATTTTAGACGCAATTTTGAACATTGCAGAGTTATATTCGTTTACTGATTTAAAGTCTTGCAACCTCAGGTGCATCCAATCATAGCGAGCTTTTGGGAGTATCACTCTCTTTTGGTGATCATAACGTTCCTCTAAGTTTTTTCATAGAACGGCTGGGTCTTTCACTCCAAGGTATTCGAATTTCAGCCCTTCATGGAGGTGATGTCGAAAGAAAATCATTGCTTTTGCTTTGTGTTGTTCGCTTGCCTCATTTTTCTCTTTGATTGCACGTGCAAGATTCTTTGCACTCAAATGAATTTCTGCCTCAAGAACCCAAGTTAGATAATTTCTTTCGAAAATATCAAGAGCAGCGAACTCAAGCTTGGTGATGTTTGCCATTATCTGAAAAAGAAAATTTATTTAGAATATAATACACATGCTCAATTCTACATGTTTGAGTTCTATCAATTACGCTTCAAGCCTAACATATTCTATTTTTGGGCTTCAAGCCTTTTATTCCTTCAAATTTTTTTATGAAACTTCAGGTTCATAAAGCTGTAAAATATTTGTCATATTGTAAAAATACAAAGCTCCAAGATGGTTGCTCAATTTGCTGTGTTGCTAAATTAACTTCACCGAACTTTCTTCCAATCACTTTAGAAAAATAAAAAGAAATACTTAAGAAAGTTCGTAGAGAAAGGTTACTCATCACATTTGTTATGAAAATACGTGCCTGGGAGTGCGGACGATAAGTTACATTTGTTAATTGAATGGAGAATATGCATAATAATAGTTGTAGTAGAGTGTATTCTCAGTTTCCTACTATCCTTCCATTCAAGATTAATATGTTTCCTGGTGATATATTTCATGGATGCAAAGTGATATAGAATGGAAGGGAAATTCTTTTTCAGGTAGATAAACACATGTAAGATATTAAGATTTTGACACATCAAGTAGACGAACTAGTCATATAATGTTAATGTTTTGATTGTTGGCAATTGCAACTTATGATACTTATGGTAAAACTAGTTTTATGCAAATACTGGTAAAAGAAACTAATTTTTTTTACAACAAATGATTTTGTACATAATATGGGAAAATTATGAGTTTAGTTTCCTTCCAGGAAGTCTTTTATATTTCTCATGTTAGTAATCTTGTAAATGTATGTCTCTTGAGCAGATGGACAAATCCAAAAAATTATTCAGCGGGGTCTTGAGACTTGAACAGTAAGAAGAAAATAGAGAGCTCAATTAGATTTTACTTTTACATCCAAATTCTGGTTGTTATCAGCCCAGGCATCAAAACAAATTAGAAACAAATGAGGATGTCAAATTAGAATATCTAACATTGTTACAGTATCTAACAGAGGCGTTCAGTACATAAAACCAAAAGTATATGTAGCTATATAAAATATGCTCGTAACTACAATCAAAATAGGAAAGCAGAACTGAATTTACCCACTAGCTAATGGACAAAACATTCATGACAAAAATAATAAAAAAATCAAAAGAATGATGGAAGTTATACTTACAATTTTTGAGAGCAATTCATGCTGATAACGTGTTGTAAACTAGAGAGAGAGCAACAAGATAAAATGGAGAAGAAAGTTGTGTATATCATTCATCAAATGTGGCCTTTATAAAGGCTTACATTGCCATGCCAAGGGACAAACGTTTCATAGGTTATGAAACCAAAGGGCATATGTTACATATGTTATGAACCTAAAAGCCATAGGTTATAGAAACCAATGGACATCCATTTACAACAATATAAAATTATATTACAACATTTTACATAAATTCCTACTTCTAAACCACAACCATCTTCCCGACCTCGGCCGACCAGGCCACTCCGACCTCCCCCTCTGCCCTCCTCCTCCTCCTCTTCCCCTGCCCACAGCACACCACCGCCGCCGCCAACATATTACACCACCACCACCGCTTCCTACATCACCACCTCCACCACATACATCTCCACCACGACTGCTAACACCAAAACCTCCGCCTCTGCCACCCGAACAACTAGATGACACCATCCCGACCCTGCTGCCACCATGCGTCGGTGAATTTAGTTCTTTCTGTAGTGTCCCGTCCCTACATCGTGCCCCGTTCTCTGTCTACGGGGTGCATAAGAAAGTGTAGATAATAATAGTTGGATTAATTTTATTGATGGACTACTTCACTACTTATAGGGAGTCTAGCTCCTCTACATACTACATATTCCGATGTGGGACTAAAAGTCCCTTATTGATTCTCAACACCCCTCCTCAAGATGGGAGATAGATATTGATCATCCCCATCTTGTTACATAGCTTCGACAGACTTAATGAACTAAGACCCTTAGTCAAACAGTCTGTAACTTGTTCTTCTGAGCGGACATGGTCAATCTTCAGTATCCCTTGTTCCAGCTTCTCCTTGATGAAGAATCGATCAATCTCGATGTGCTTCGTTCTGTCGTGCTGAACGGGATTGTTAGCTATACTTATTGCAGCTTGACTATCGCTCAGAAGACGTAATGGTGCTCCCTTGTCTAGCTTTAACTCTGACAGCAACGCTTTTACCTACAGCAATTCTGACACTCCCAGAGCCATTGCTCTGTATTCTGCTTCAGCTGTCGACCGTGCTACCACAGACTGTTTCTTGCTTCTCCATGAGACCAGATTTCCTCCTACAAAAACACAATATCCCGTGGTAGACCTTCTGTCGTCTATGCAGCTCGCCCAGTCTGTATCACAGTATCCCTCAACTTCTATGCGTCCATCCTTCTTGAACCATAGCCCCTTTCCCGGCGTTCCTTTCAGATACCTCAAGATCTAAATACTGCTTCCATATGACCCTTTCTTGGATCATACATGTAGCGACTCACTACACTCACCGCAAATGAGATATCAGGGTGAGTGTGTCCCAGATAAATCAATCTCCCTACAAGTCGTTGATATCTTTCACGATCAACGGGCTCTCCCGCTTCTGCTCCCAACTTGTACTTCTGGTCAATTGGAGTGTCCGCTGCTTTGTATCCCAGCATCCCTGTCTCCTTCAGCAGATCTAGTGTGTATTTTTCTCTGTGAGAGAACAATTACTTGTTCGCCTTCACACACCTCGATACCTAGAAAGTACCTCATCGCTCCTAAATCTTTCACTTCAAACTCCTTTGCGAGTTTTGACTTCAGTTTAGTGATTTCGACTTCATCATCACCTGTGATCACTATATCATCCACATATACAACAAGTATCATGATGTGGCCTCTTGCATACTGAAGGAAGACCGTATGATCTGTATTTGTTTGACAGTATCCCATGCCTGTAACAGCCTTTATGAATCTGTCAAACCAGGCTCGAGGAGATTGCTTTAGCCCATATAGTGACTTCTTCAGTTTACACACCTTTCCTTGCGACGTCCCTCCGTTTGATTCCGTCGCATAGAACCCAGGCGGGAGCTCCATGTATACTTCTTCTTGCAGATCCCCATGAAGAAAGGCATTCTTCACATCCAACTGGTACAGCTTCCACCCATAGTTCGCTGCAATGGAGACCAGAGTTCTCACGGTGCTCATTTTTGCTACTGGGGCAAAAGTCTCATCATAGTCTATTCCATATGACTGTGTGAATCCTTTTGCAACCAACCTCGCCTTGTACCGCTCTACTTTTCCTTCTGGCGTCTCTTTCACTGTGTACACCAATTTGTATCCCACAGCTTTCTTCCCTTTGGGTAATGGAACCAGCTCCCATGTCTTATTTTTCTCCAGTGCTCCAAGTTCTTCCATCATTGCAGCTTTCTACCTTGGATCTTTCTTTGCTTCCTGCCAACACTTGGGCAACGAAGTAGAGTCTAACGATGCAATGAAGGCTCGATAATTCGAAAGAAATGTTAGAATAAGACAAGAAGTTGGCAATGTCATGTTCGTAATCATCAAAACGAGCAGGAGCCTTACCCGCATTGATGCGAGAAGATCTCCTTAAGGGAGCAATAGGTGGTGGAGAGATCATACCATCCGAGTCGGAGAGATCCGTATCAGAATCCGAGTGATTCAGTATGGAGGACAACATCTTCAGGAGTTGGAGCAGGAGTAGATGAGGGACTTGGTACAGTAGGCACAGGGCATGGCATAGGCACAGTACTGGACTTCTGTTGTCTTCTTCGGTAGACTTGGAGCTCATTTTCCATTGTCTGCTGCTCCCCCTGCGTAACATATGGATCTTCCTCTTATTTTCTGTATCTGAGTCACTGTGCTCTCCCCCTTTCGTCCAGTTTTCTACAACCGGACACGGAACCGATCCGATGACCATATTTGGGCTTATTATCTCCCCCTCACATCGAACACCATCTGTGTTAGGTGTATCACCAAATGCGAAAACTTCATTCCGAACCATAGTATGGTTCGAGTTCTCTGAAAGTAACGTCCATGCTGACAAACATCTTCTGCTCGACTGGACTCCAACAGGCATAACCCTTCTGAGTCGTCGTGTAACCGACAAAGACACATTTAACTGCCCGAGGATCCAGTTTGCCAACGCCTGGCCGATTATCCTGGACAAAGCATACACATCCAAAAACTTTTGGTGGAACAGTGTATGTAGTTGCTCCAGTAAGCATCTCCAATGGTGTCTTCCAGTCCAATACCTGAGATGGCATTCTGTTGATGAGATAAGAGGCCATCAATATAGTCTGCCCCCATAAGTGTTTCGGGACATTCATAGCCAGCATCATCGTCCGTGTAATTTCCAGCAAGTGTCTGTTCTTTCATTCCGCCACACCATTTTGAGCCGGAGTATAAGCACATGAAGTTTGATGAAGTATTCCATGAGTGGGAAAAATACTCAGCAACCCGCTTATTCGTATACTCCGTCCCATTGTCGGATCGAAAACACTTAATTTTAGCGCCATATTGTGTTTCTACTCGACGATGAAAGTCCTGAAAGGCCTCAAGGACGTCACTTTTATTCTTCAGAAGGTAGACCCATGTCACACGGGTATAACAATCAATAAAGGTGACGAACCATCGAAAGCCGTTAATCCTGGTTGTAGGACAAGGGTCCCAAATGTCTGAATGTATCATGTCAAAAGCAGCTGAACTCCTATTCCCTGTGCTCACATACGAGCTTCTGGTATGTTTTCCTAAAGCACATGCATTACAAAATAACTTCTCTTTATTAGCCCTTTGATATAAGGACGGATACATTCGACCAATAACCAGAAAAGAGGAATGACCGACACTGCTGGTAGTGAAGTAGCAAGTCGGCTTCAATACTGCGACAGAAAGCTTCTGGTGGTGTGTCTGCTACCAAGGATGCTAATGCTTTGTCCAGTCTAGTCCTGTCTAAATACCACAGCCCCTTATGCCATGTGCCAGTCCCAAGTCGTCGTCCTGTCCCTTTCTCCTGAAAAGTCACCTGTGGAATGTCAAAGGAAACAGTATAGTTAAGATCAAGTATAATGGCACTAATGGATAGAAGATTGACAGGAAAAGATGGAGCATGAAGGACATTGGTTAGAGTGATGGAAGGGGTGCATGCTACAGTGCCTTTACCCATTACAGGGCTGGATGTACCATCAGGGGTCTGAATACTCTCCGGCAATGGTAGGGGAGCATATTCCCGAAATGCACCACGGGACCCCGTGACATGGCGAGGTGCCCAGAGTCCATAATCCATCCTGGCTGATGGATAGATGCAAGAGCACGTGCAGAATCATCGGTGCTGGTTTGGGCAAAGCAAGTAAAGTGATCTCCCGAGGTTGAAGACGCCCCAGGACTGTCGGCCGAACCCAGCTTTGTGCCACGCAACCTCTCAAGGAACTTCCGCTCAAGCAGGGTTATTTCAGCCAGTTGATGCTCTCCCCCTTCTTTCGCCAGATTTGCTTTGTGGCCACCTCTTCTACCAGCATATCCTCCTCTACCACCACGTCGGCCTCCACGACCCCGTCCTCGATCATTAGACTGATTGCGCAAGGGTTTTGGACAAAATCGGATGTAATGTCCGGAGTCACCACAATTGTGGCAAACACCACCTACAGATGGAGGTTGATTGAAGGCAGCAAGGGCAGACTTGTCAACTGAGGCTTGCTCCCCCTGGTAGGATCCCTTATTGGGCATCAACTTCAGTCGAGCTTCTTCCTGTGACATAACAGCGATAGCTTCTTCCAAGGTCGAAAGCGTGGGTTGGGATAGGAGGATATTCCGTCTTTGCTCAAATACAGGGTGTAGTCCCTTCAGGAATTTCATCATACGTTGCCAGGAAATGTAAGCCAGGAACGTCTGAAAGTACTTTGCGAATATCGGTTCGACTTGTGCATCGTCCATCCCAAGAGGATCATAATGATCCAGATCAGACCAGTACTTCTTCAACAGGGTCGCGTACTCAGAGATGGTACATTTTTCTTGGGCCACCCTATCGCGTTCATCTTGCAGTTGAAAGACTCGCATAGGGTTACCGGAGCCGGAGTACATATCTTTTAGAGTTTGCGATATATCAGCAGCAGCCTCCATTGCCTCGACATTGCTCGATACCTGGTCGGTTAAAGAGGCAGTCAACCACCCAATCCACGACATTGTTGACAATCTTCCATACAGCAAACTCCTTGGTGGAGTGATCGGCTGGTGCCTTGGCCTGGCCAGTGACATAGCCAACCAAGCCACGTCCCTTCAGTGTCCGTATTACCTGCCGCGAACCACTTCAAGTAGTTGGACGTTCCTTCCAACTTCGTCTCCAGCTTCTTCAATTTCCCTATTTTGTAAGGGAACGGATCTACATCAGTATGGATCACACGTGGGGTTACCTCGGTTAATCTTTTTAACAAGATATCATCAACCAAGGCCTTCATCTCGTCGGCCGTCAGTTTGCCACTGATCGAATCCATGGCTTCGTCAACTGTGAACCCGGTTCGTCGTCTTCGTCGGCTTCTTGGACGTTTGAGTCGGCAACTTCTTCAACTTCGTCGTCTTCTTCGGCTTCGTCGTCTTCAGTCGACGTCACAGACTTTACGAATGCGCTACTAACTTGGCCAGCACCGGCGTGCACATGTAAAGTGAACACGTCAGGACACCAGAGAAGACATGATCAGTCTCTGTATAGATCCCGATGTGAAGGAGGAATAACAACATAAACATGTGTTAGTTTCAAACGACGCAATCGAGGAACAGAGTCGGTGCAAATAAAGAATTCGACATCTCGACTTGTCTTCGAAATACGCCAGAGCGGCGAGGGAAGAGGGGGGGGAACGGCGGGGGGTCGGCTAGGAAGGGTGGAAAAAGGAATTTTTTTTTTGTGTGGAGAGAGAGAGAGAGAGAGTTATGGCTCTGATACCATGTAGATAATAATAGTTGGATTAATTTTATTGATGGACTACTTTACTACTTATAGGGAGTCTAGCTCCTCTACATACTATATATTCCGATGTGGAACTAAATTCCCTTATCGATTCTCAACAGAAAGAAACATTGTCGCTATCGATTCGGTCAGGACCGATCAAATCGGTCGAACGAAAATGATTGAATTAAGATCCTTTTCTCGTTATGGAAAGGCTTCTTCGGAATCAAGTCCCATATTCAGCGGGTTATGCCTCAAGGATAGACTCTGCGGCTGAGTCGGAAGAGACCTCTCGTTGCTCTATTTATACTGCCGCACTTGCGTTGATTTTTGCTTTGGTTTTCTAAATACATTTCGTGAATGTTTTCGTGAATGTTTCCATGGCTTACATTTCGAACTCGCATTTATATATCGAATTCCTTGAATAATATAGTGTTCTAGTCAGTTGTTTGTTCGATTTCAGGTAATCGCATAGGCAACGTCTAGCGTGACCAACCAGTTCCTCACCTCAAGTAAGACTAAGGTGAGTGGCTGACCCTTCTTCCCTCGACCCATTTTTCCAATGTATTATCGATACCAACATATGTTATGCTAAGCTGTAAATGCAACAAAACAAAGGCCTATTCTAATAAACTGGTGTATGACATTTCACGTATACGGACTATAGAACTGTTCATATGCTTGTTTATAATATGCTTTCCATCAAACTATGTTAAACAAAGAAAGGAAATGAATCAACGAACGTACAATGCAAAATGACAAGGCGAGATACGCCGAGTTTGGTTAAGTTTGCTATGAAACCTAGACCATGCTTGAATAACTAGTTTAGTCTGGCACAGTTATGGACAACTTGTATACAAGGGCATTTGTTTCCTCGAACGGTAACCCGAGACCACGGGACCACTTCGGCCTAGGAGGAAATACGGTATAGCCGAGCTGGGTTTAAGTAATGGGTAATTCGGGGACTTGCAACGGAGCTCGCTACTTGGGTTGAAAGGACCCCGTTTAACCAGGCTATGTCCAGGATGGCTAGTTAATGCCAGTGACCTCCACATCTTACACTTAATATGAATTGATATGAAATGACAAGAAAGGCATTGGTAAGTTTTATGTGCACTGTACGCTCGGCCGTGGATAAGTTCTAGCATTAATTTATCTTGTTTACTGTTTCGTCAAACTGCTTGCATAAAACTGACTAGGATGGCTAGAAAGTTCACTAAATATACTACATCATTCACCTAAATTCGTGAACCAAATGAGAGCATGAAAACTAATTAGCCACTCGCCAG
This sequence comes from Iris pallida, assembly GCA_029216955.1. Lineage (NCBI taxonomy): Eukaryota > Viridiplantae > Streptophyta > Magnoliopsida > Asparagales > Iridaceae > Iris > Iris pallida. The sequence continues at coordinate 17,636,273 of JANAVB010040218.1, read as the reverse complement.
TACACATTGATTGTACTAATCCTCGGTCTCTACAGGTGCTATAAATCAGGAGGAGTGTGTCGCAGTGACTGAAGGCAGCGCTTGTGCATTTTAAAGCTTCGTCTGTGCGTGAGAAGCCTTGAATAAATCTCATTTTGAAGACTCCGCGACTGTCAAAGCTGATATGTCTCGACTCTTCCCTATCCCAGGTGTCTGCATACTTTGGTTGTATAAAGGGGTGTGATGTATGGAACGGCTATCTCATCGACGTTCATTTTGTAATGGAGTCAGTTTGTAACTACCTGCAACACCAAGGAGTTCCAACTTTGAGGTGTCAAAATTTACGAAAAATTGTCGTACATCCTTCTACAGTACTTAAGACCCTTCTTTGGCAATCGATTAGTTGGAGGAGTTGGAAGACCGGTTCGAACTCTTAGACATGGATGAGTCCAAGAAAGTTGCATGTGCTCAACTTCTACTCCGATTGAACGCGCACGACTGGTAGGCCATACAAAAGCGAACGATCCGACGGGACGATGAGACAGCAGCAATTTCTTGGGCCACCTTCCAACAGGCAGTTCGAGATCGAGTACCAACCTACAGTCGTTCGACAAGAAAATGAGAATAAATTTATGCAGTTAAAGCAAGAGAATATGACGGTGCGGACAGTATGCAGCAGAGTTCAATAAACTGGCCAAATTTGTTGGATCGTTCTTACCTACGATGGGGAGTCATGCTCGATAGTTTAAAGTGGGTCTGCGGCCCTCTATCTCTACACATGTGTCAGTTCCGGCCAACAAAACAATGGGCGAGTCCCTGAACCACGCTCTCCGCCTTGAACGCTAGTATCCCCCAGCTGCTGTCGGCGCTGTGCATACATACAATAACAAATGTCCTAGCCTTGTCGGAGAAAACAATATGACCAAGCGCCCAAATAATGGGCAACAAGGAGGATATCAAGGGCATAATCCATGACCTTGATGCACCCGATGTCACCGGCTCGGTCACACTATCAACGACTGCCAAATACCGAAAAGCGGATGCTGAAAGTATGGTAAAAAGGGCCACATTCGTGCTGATTGTTCGACCAGAAGGTCGAACCCAACAGTGCCCCAACATCAACAACATCGTCCAGGGAACAGGGTCCAGCGCCTCGAACCCAACAACCCGTGCCGCAGAATGGCTGAGACCGTCGCCCCAATACACAGGACCGCGTCTATACCATGACTTGAGATGAGGAGTTTGCCTCTGATACAGTCATGACAGGTATACTACTCTTCAATAATAAACCTGCACGTGTACTGTTTGACTCTGGTGCTACCCATAGTTTTATAGCAGCAAATTTCATTGATGAAAACAAATTCCCTATGGCACCATGAGGCCTTAACCTTAGCGGTAGTACTCCGTCGGGCACAAAAATCCTTATAAACACTATCTGTAGAGACGGCTGCATATGTATAGGTGGGAGGAAATTGACTCTAGATGCGATAATTCTGGACCTTAAGGACTACGACATCATTATGGAGATGAATTGGCTCGACGCTTGCTCGACCAATATTGATTATGCAGGAAAGAAGGTCACCTTTTATCTACTGAAGAAGCCTGAGTTCTGCTATTCGTATGGCGAAGCGTCGATAACCTGCGTGGTGATCTCGGCAATCTCTATTCGGCGGATGCTATATTTCGGATGAGAATGCTACTTGGTGTCCATTCGAGACACATGATAGGATGGTACAAACGCGGATTAAAACTACGTTGTGGCAGAATTCCCAGACGTGTTCCCGGACGAGCTATCCAGCATGCCACCGATCGAGAATTTGAGTTCACTATTGACACCTTTTGCAACACTCGATCGATTTCTAAGGCCCCGTATAGAATGGTCCCTGTAGAATTAAAAAAACTTAAGGTACAATTACAGAAATTACTCGACAAAGGGTTCATTCGTCCTAGCATCTCGCCATGGGGTGCACCTGTGCTATTTGTCAAGAAGAAAGACGGGTCGGTGAGGCTCTGTATCAACTACCGAGAATTGAATAAAGACCACCGTCTAAAACAAATACCCCCTGCCCCGCATCGACGATTTGTTTGATCAGCTCCAAGGTGCCACTGTGTTTTCGAAGATTGATCTTCGATCAGGTTATCACCAGCTCAAGGTCAAGCCAGAGGACGTGCCGAAGTCTGTCTTCCGCACTCGTTATGGCCACTACGAGTTCTTGGTGATGACATTCGGCTTGACAAATGCTCCTGCCGCCTTTATGGATCTAACGAATCGAGTGTTCTGTCCATTCCTGAATAAATTTGTAGTAGTCTTCATAGAAGATATCCTCGTCTACTCGAAGGATCGAGCGCAATATGCAGAACATCTGCGGACCGTGCTCCAGACCCTCTAAAAGAATTAGTTGTTTGCAAAGAGGAGCAAATTTGAGTTCTCGCTGAATAGCATATCTTTTCTTAGGCACTTCATCTTCGCTGAAGGTATTTCAGTCGATCCGAAGAAAGTTGAGGCAGTTGTTGATTGGAATGACCTGCGTCTGTCAGTAAAATTCGAAGCTTCCTCGGTTTGGCAGGATACCATAGATGCTTCGTGAAAGACTTCGCGAAGATCACATTGCCCTTGACTCACCTCACCCAAAAGGGAGTCGCGTTCGTATGGTCATACGACTGTGAAGCTTCATTCCAGGAGCTAAAATAGCAGCTCATTTTGGCCCTGATACTTGCTCTTCCTGAAGGGACCGAGAGATTTCAAATCTTCAGCAATGCTTCTGGCCAGGGTTTGGGAAATGTGCTCATGCAGCAAGATAAGGTAATATCTTTTGCTTCCAGACAGCTCAAGCCGTATGAGAAGAACTACCCCACTCATGACCTAGAATTAGCGACAATTGTGTTTGCGTTGAAGCTGTGGCATCACTATCTTTATGGCGTAGAGTGCAGGATTTATACAAACCACAAGAGTCTCAAGTATCTATTTACCCAGAAAGAACTAAATTTGTGGTAGAGGTGATGGCTGAAACTGATTAAAGACTACAACTTGTCGATCGACTATACGTCGGGTAAGGAGAATGATGTGGCAGATGCGCTGAATCGGAAGTACATAGCTTCACTATCCATCAACAGTCGACTGCTACATGACTTGGAATAAATAGGCATAGAACTCCGAGTTCAATTTGTGGGCACGCAGCTAGCACAACTGCGGCTAGAACCAAGCATTTTGGAAAAGATCAAGTCTGCTACGAAGGATAATCCATACCTGGAGAAGATGCGAAAGCTGATATTAATATGAAAGGCGTTTAACTTTGCAGAGGGCGAGTCGGGAACATTGTGAGTGAAGGACAGGCTATGTGTACCGGATAACCCAAAACTCGAAAATGAGATAATGTTGAAAGCGTATTATGCAAAATATTTCCTGTATCTTGGCAGCACCAAGATGTATAAGGACCTCCGTATTATCTTTTAGCGACATGGCATGAAGAGAGATATTGCTCTCTTCGTGTCTCAATGTATGGCCTGTTAGCAGGTAAAAGCTGAGCACCAGCGACCGGATGGGGAGATACAGAACCTTGTCATTCCAGAATGGAAATGGGATCACATCACTATGGACTTTGTTGTTAGCGTGCCGAAGACGCCGTAGGGGAACGATGTCGTCTGGGTCATCGTCGATCGACTAACCAAGTCAGTGCACTTCATTGTCATTAAAGTCACTTGGAACGTCGATCGTCTCGTTCAGATCTATCTTGATAAAATAGTTCGGCTGTACAGGATTCCAGTATCAATTGTCTCAGATCGGGATGGACGATTCGTGTCACGCTTCTGGTGCAGTCCTCAGTCAGCAATAGGCACCAAGTTAAAGTTTAGCTTGGCATATCATCCTTAAACCGATGGCCAAACAGAGCTGGAGAAACAGATTCTCGAAGACATGTTACGCCTCTATAAAATCGACTTGAAGTCAAGCTGGGACGTTTATCTAACGGGGGCCGAATTTGTATATAATAATAGCAATCAGTCCAGCATCCAAATAGCGTCGTATGAAGCCTTGTACGGTCGGAAGTACAGATCGCCCATTTGCTGGGATGAAGTCGGGAAACGGCAGATACTCGGCCCAAAACTAGTGGAGCAGACCATACAAAAAGTTAAGTTGATACGAGAGAGATTGAAGATAGCACAAAGTCGGCAGAAGAGCCATGCCGATACACACCGACGGGCCCTTGAATTCCTTGAGGGCGATCACGTGTTTCTGAAAGTCACACCTATGCGAGGAGTCATAAGATTTGGAGCTAAAGGAAAGTTGAGTCCATGATTTGTCGCCCTTTCGAGATATTGAAGCGAGTCGCCCCAGTAGCTTACTAGATTGCATTGTCGCCAGCACTGTCGGATGTGCACAATGTCTTCTATGTCTCTCAGTTGCGGAAGTACGTGCACGATCCGATCCATGTGGTAAACTTCGATCAGCTGAATCTGCAGGCAGACTTAAAGAATGTTGAAGAGCCTGTGCAAATCATGGAGCACAAGGATAAACTGCTTGAAAATTGTGCCATCCCTCTCATTCGCATGCTCTGGAAGAACCATGCGGTCAAAGAGTCGACCTAGGAACTGGAGTCAGAGATGAGGGAAAAGTTTCCCTTCTCTATTTTTTCTAGCGATAGGTTCTTTTCTTAAGTTTTAAGGACAAAACTTTTTCTTAGTTGGTTATGGTGTAGTGTCCCATCCCTATATCATGCCTAGTTCTTCATCTATGGGATGCGCGAGAAAGGAACACTATCGCTATCGATTCGGTCGGGATCGATCGAATCGATCGAACGGGAACGATTGAATTAAGATCATTTTCTCGTTATGGAAAGGCTTCTTCAAAATCAAGTCCCATATGCAGCGGGTTACGCCTCAAGGATAAACTCTGCAGCTGAGTCGGGAGAGGCCTTTCGTTGCTCTATTTTTTACGCCGCACTTGCGCTGGTTTTGGCTTTAATTTTTTGAATGTGTTTTCGTGAATGTTTTCATGGCTTACGTTTCGAACTCACAATTACGTACCGAACTCCATGAATAATACAATGTTCTAATCAGTTGCTTGTGCAATTTCAGGTAATCGCGTAGGCGACGTCTAGCACGACCAATCAGTTCCTCGCCTCAAGTAAGACTAACGTGAGTGGCTGACCCTTCTTCCCTCGACCCTTTTCTCTAATGTATTATTGATACCAACATATGTTATGCTAAGCTGTAAATGCAACAAAACAAAGGCTTATTCTAATAAACCGTTGTATGGCATTTCACGTATACGGACTATAGAACTGCTTATCATAAAACTGTTCATATGCTTGTTTATAATATGCTTTCCAATAAACTATGTTAAAAAAAGAAAAGGAAATGAATCAATGAACGTACAATACAAAATGACTAGGCGAGATATGCCGAGTTTGGTTTAGTTTGCTATGAAACCTAGACCATGCTTGAATAACTAGTTTAGTCTAACACGGTCATGGACAACTTGTATACAAGGGCGGTTGTTTCCTCGAACGGTAACCCGAGACCACGGGACCGCTTCGACCTAGGAGGGAACGTGGTATAGCCGAGCTTGGTTTAAGCAACGGGTAATTCGGGGACTTGCAACGGAGCTTGTTACTTGTGTTGAAAGGACCTCGTCTAACCAGGCTATGTCCAGGATGGCTAGTTAATGCCAGTGACCTCTACATCTTACACTTAATATGAATTAATATGAAATGACAGGGAAGGCATTGGTAAGTTTTATGTGTACGGCACGCTCTGTCGTAGGTAAGTTCTAGCGTTAATTTACCTTATTTACATTTCGTCAAACTACTTGCATGAAACTGACTAGGATGGCTAGAAAGATCACTAAATATACTGCATGATTTACCTAAATTCTTGAACCAAATGAGGTCATGGAAACTAATTAACCACTCCCTAGTACACGTTGATTGTACCGATCCTCGCTCTCTATAGGTGCTATAAATCAGGAGGAGCGTGCCACATGACTGAAGGCAGCGCTCGTGCATTTTGAAGCTTCGTTTGTGCGTGCGTAGCCTTGAAAAAATTGCATTTTGAAGATCTACGACTGTCTAAGATGAGATGTCACGAATCTCCCCTATCCCAGGTGTTTGTATACTTTGGTTGTATAAAGGGGTGTGGTCTGTGGAACGACTATCTCATCGACGTTCATTTTGTAATAGAGTCAGTTTGTAAGCCCGCGTGGCACCTTTGTATCGAATCTATAATATGATGTTTATTATCAATAAAGGTCAAGTTTCTTTGTATATAACATGTTCAATTTACTCTGTGTCCTCTTCTTGATGTTGTGTTTCGGATAACCTTATGACTAAGCCTTGTGCGATCGCAACTTAGGTTCACACGGCATCACACCCGGGGGACGATTATCAATTCTACATAATCGGGGCATGATACTTTCTTCGTCCGATCCATCTGTGCCGCCTCGTTTACCTCGCCGCCGGAACCAGCAGACCTCGTATCGACTACCACATCTTGTCGCAGATCCGGGCCGCCGTTGCTGCTTTTTGCCTCCGGAGGTGAGCTCCTCTGACCGACGCCCCTCTTTCCTGATCCCTATCTCCCGATCCCCCTCTCTCACTCTCTCGACCTCCCTCTAATTCTTCTCCTTTTCAATTCTCTCTTTCTCTCTCTCTTTTTCACTATATATATATATTCACTATATATATATATATTCACTATATATATATATATATATATAGCAAATGGTTAAGAAAGATGCAAGTGGTGGCCCACGCAGGTCTCGTAAATCAAGATGTGTGAGGATTTCACTGAATAGATGTCTCAATCAGCACTCGCCCTTCATCTCTACTCGTTTCATCTAATCTTTCTAAAATCTTGACCTGATCACGTGTTTATATCCTCGTTCTATCATGGTCCTTCCTTATTGATCTCCATGTCGTTTCTTCAGCGGCATTGTTCCTGGTCCTACCGATCAGCAAGGCGGAGCACCTCCAGTGAACCAGCAGCAACCTAGAGACCAAGTCCAGCATTCAGGAGTAGCCTCCAGAGTCATGCCTACCGGGGGTCAAGAGCTACCAGTTCAACCCGTCCAGCCTGCAGAGCCCGACAATGGAACCCTAGTGGGTCTCATCAGGGAATTGCTTGTATCTCAAGATCGTCGGGGCGATGCCCTACACCAGACAGTACAAGATACCATTAGCAGAGTTGGTTACCAAGGGAATAACGTGGCCAACAGCTTCAAGCATTTGAACCCTCCTTTCTTTGACGGCATTGAAGATTCTATTGCTGTTGATGCATGGAATCATGACATAGAAGTTTTCCTGGAGACATCTAGGATTCCTGAGGATGAGAAGGTGGCTGTTGTGCGCCTGCAGTTATTGGACTTAGCCCGTAGCCGGTGGGTGATACTAGCAGTTGGATTACCGACGCCTGTCTCATGGGCAGTGTTCAGCAACAAGTTCTAGACCAAGTACTTCGACGCAGTAGCTCGGTATGATCTGCAGACGAGATTCACTAATCTTAAGCAGATAGGCAGGACGATCGATGGATATGCGGCCGAGTTTTCTAGACTCAGTCGGTTTGCTCCCACCTTGGTGGCAACCGAATTGGATCGAGCCCAGCGATTCCAGCAGGGGCTCCACCTAGAGATTATCATATCAGTGGAGCAGTTTGAGCACCAGACGTTTGATGTCGTCTTGCGAACATCAAAGAGGCATGAGTATACCTCGCAGAGGATTATAGATAGAAGCGGAGGACGGAAGAGGTCTCATGGGCAGATGTTCCTGTCTTCAGCACCTGCCCCGGCAGCTAGGACTTTGACTATTGGAGCTCCTAGGCGGGCGACCACAGTTTCGTCGGTTCAGCACTCGACGCTGGCGTATCCTCAGCAACAGAAGCAGAAGCAATCTTCCGCAATGGGCTGCACTCATTATGGAAAGCCAGGACACGTAGTATCAGAGTGTCATAGAGCACAGGGATTATGCTTGGCTAGTGGGACACCGGATCACAAGATAGGGTCCTGTCCAAATAGAGCCAGTTCATCGTCATCAAACCTAACCAGTCCATCGGTTAGGGGTCCAACACCAGTACAGTAACAGTACCAACCTCCGAGGCCATTGCCGCCTCATGCTCAACAGTATCTCCAAGCTCAGATTCAGAACAGACAGAGAGATCACCAGCAGAGGGTACCAGAACCAAGAAGGTAAGGTCAGGCTATGGCTTTGACCATGGAGAAAGCGTTAGCTTCAGATGAGGTGGTGGCAGGTACCATTATCGTCAACTCTTTTCCAGCATCAGTATTATTTGATTCGGGTACATCGTATTTATTTATGTATGCACGATTCGCTATACGGATAGGACTGGAGCCCGAGTCATTATCAGTAAGGCTCAATATACTTACTGGTAACGGTCTTGTGGGAGTAGATAGAGTATTTTTTTCGTATCGAACAGTAGTTAGCGGTAGAGAGTTTTTCGCTAGGTTGATAGAATTCCTGGTGGCCGATTATGATGTGGTCCTAGGAATGGATTGGTTGAAGGAGCAATAAGCAAGAATAGACTGCCACATTGGCAGGATTATTTTTGGTATTCCCGGTAAGGCAAAGTTTTTATTTTTCAGAGACGAAGTAGAACCTTCTCTACCAGTATTGCGGATAGCAATAGCAGTGGCAGTTCAGTTTCCCAGAGTTGTTGAAGAGTTTCTTGATGTATTTCCCGATGAGCTTCCAGGCATGCCTCCAGAGAGAGAGATATAGAGTTCACCATTAATTTGCTTCCAGGGAAGGCACTAGTGTCAGAAGGAGTCTACAAGATGGCGCCTTCAGAGTTAGAGGTCTTGTACAAGATGATTGAAGAACTCAGAACCAAAGGATTCATTCGTGCTAGTAGATCACCTTGGGGAGCCCTGATACTTTTTGTGAAAAAAAAAGGATGGTACATCAAGGTTGTGTGTTGATTATCATACCTTGAACTCTGTAACAGTCAAGAACAGATGTCCTCTACCAAGGATAGATGATTTATTTGATCAACTCAGAGGAGCGACAGTATTCTCGAAGATTGACTTGCAGTCAGGGTACCATCAGATCAGAGTTAGAGAGCAAGACATCCCGAAGACAGCATTCAGATCCAGATATGGGTATTGGGAGTTCCTTGTTATGCCATTTGGAGCAACCAATACGCTTGCCATATTTATGGACCTCATGAATCGTATCTCCATACCCTATTTGGACCCGTTCATGATAATGTTTATAGACGACATCTTAGTCTATAGCAAGAATGAAGGAGATCATGAGCAGCAACCTCGTGTAGTTCTTCAGATTCTCAGAGAGCACCAGTTGTACGTGAAGTTTAGTAAGTACGAGTTTTGGCTCGATTGTATCTCATACTTAGGTCACATTATCACTAGGGGTGGAGTGGAAGTGGACCCCCAGAAGATAGTGGCTATACGGTCATCGTCTGTTCCCTATACCGTCGCAGAAGTTCGGAGTTTCCTAGGATTGGCTAGCTATTACTGGCGGTTTGTCTCAGACTTCGCTCGGATTTCAGCACCATTGAAGCAGTTGACCCGCAAGGATGTGTAGTTTGCTTGGACAGCAGAGTGTTAGAGTTCATTTGATAAGTTGAAGCAGAGATTGATGACGGCTCCCATTCTCACACTTCCAGATGGGACTGGAGGATTTTCAGTCTATTATGACGCTTTCGGCAGAGGATTGGGATGCGTCTTGATGCAGCATGGTAAGCTAGCCGCTTATGCGTTACATCAGCTTCGTGACTATGAAAAGAATTATCCTACCCATGACTTGGAATTAGCAGCAGTAGTTTTTGCATTGAAGCTTTGGAGGCATTATTTATATGGAGATCGGATGGAGATTTTTACCGACCACAAGAGTCTAAAGTATGTGTTTACCTAGAAGAATCTTAATATGCATCAGAGAAGATGGCTAGAGCTACTTGTCGATTATGACATCAACTTGCAGTATTATCCTGGGAAGGCCAACGTTGTTGCAGATGCATTGAGCAAGAGAGCTGGAGTTTATTTTCTAACAGCACAACCAGAGTTATTAGCGGATCTTCAGAAGATGGGTATTGAAGTTGTTCTTCCTACCAATGTAGCAATGATGGACAGTATGCAAGTTCAGTCCAGTATAGTTGAGAGGATTAAGTTAGCTCAGTCGACGGATTCTAAGCTTCAGTGGCTTAGAACAGAATGTGTAGCAGGACGGAGCCAGAGTTCTGTGTTCACAAAAATGGTACTCTCCGACATGGAAGACGTCTTTGTGTACCCAATGGTGATAACAGACAGGAGATCATAGCAGAGGCTCACAGTTCTCAATATTTAATTCATCCCGGTGGCACGAAGATGTACCAAAATATCCGTCAGCATTTCTGGTAGAATGGCATAAAGAGGGAGATAATCGGTTTGTCTCTCGTTGTTTAGTTTGTCAACAAGTTAAGGCTGAACATCAGAGACCAACTAGACTTCTTCAACCTTCACTAATTTTAGAATGAAAATGGGAGCACATTACCATAGATTTTGTAACTGGGTTACCTAAATCCCCAGCTGGAACAGATGCTATCTGGATTATAGTTGACATACTCACCAAGGTAGCTCATTTTTTCCCTTTCAGAATTGGTCAGTCGACGGAAGCTAGCAGAGATGTACCTCAAGCAGATTATCAGATTGCATGGAGTGCCAGTTAGTATCATATCAGATAGAGATTCAAGATTCATATCACACTTTTGGCGGAGTCTTCAAGAGAGCTTGGGGACTCGTCTCAAGTTTAGTTCAGCTTATCATCCGCAGACAGATGGTCAGTCAGAATGCACGATCCAGACTCTTAAAGATATGTTGCGATCATGTACACTCGACTTCGATGGTTCGTGGGAAGATCACCTGCACCTAGTGGAGTTCTCCTATAATAATAATTTCTAGGCAGTATCCAGATGGCACCCTTTGAAGCACTTTATGACAGGAAGTACAGATCCCCATTAGCATAGGACGATGTAGGTGACAGGCAGATGCTTGGTCCAGAGATGATTACGCAGACAATCGAGATGGTCAGACAAGTCAGAGATCATCTTCGAGTTGCCCAAGATCTCCAGCGCCATTGGACTGATTTTCATCGGCACCCCCTTGAGTTTTCAGTCGACGACCACGTGTTCCTTAGGATCTCGCCTACCCGTGGCATCATTCGATTCGGCATACGGGGAAAGCTTAGTCCTAGGTACATAGGGCCGTTCGATATCCTTGAGCGAGTAGGTGATGTGTCTTATCGTCTCGCTCTTCTGTCGTCGTTAAGTGAGGTACATGACGTATTCCATATATCTCAATTACGACGGTACATCCCGGATCCGAGCCATGTCCTTGATCATTCGAAATTGGTTGAGGGTATCAACCTTTCATATGATAAAAGGCCCGTATCTATATTAGACCGAAGGGAGAAGGTACTCAAGAACAAGACTATTAGCTTAGTCCGTGTTGCTTGGGGTCACCACTCTTTGGGTGAGTCAACGTGGGAGCGTAAGGATGATATTCGTTCGCGACATCCACACCTATTTGACTCATAAGGTATAATGTCTTCCTTATGCCTTATGCTTTTTAATTTCTTACTTGCATGAATGATTGCTTGATTGACTGCTAGTCGTAGCCTGCTTATGATTAATATAGCTTTCCCCGATATCTCTAGCCTCTTGATTAAATTCCGAGGATAAAATTCTTTTAAGGTGGGTAGATTTGTCACTCCCGTTTCCCGTTATACGTATTTTCGTATGCGTATACGAGATTTCGGCATTTATTAGGTGGGTCGTAGTTAGGCTTGTTTTGCTTAGCCTAGTCTTGGTTTAATCTTGACTTGGTTTATTTGATTGGTTTGGTTCGATTTGACTTGGCTTGGCTTGGTTTGAGATGGAGAGGGTTGATATATAACCCAACTCCTCTCTCTCTCTCTCTCTCTCTCTCTCTCTCTCCTCATTCACTTCTTCATTTATTTCTTCATCTTCTTTATTTACTCCTCCCACCTACCAAGTCCTAGGCAAGTACAACTTGCTTCATGGAGGAACTCTATTTTTGTTGTTCCATTGTCTTTCTCACGAGATTCTAAGACACTTTAGTACTTGGCATTTTTAATTTTTATGGTTTATTTATTGTAGATCTAAGTTGGTTGCATTTTCGATTTTCTTAGATTTTGATCTACCAAAATTTATTATTTTTAAGTTTTAATTATTTTATGTTGTAGAGAATTCAATTTTACCCAAAATGGACCTTTAAAAAGTTAAATTTTGACTTGTTTTGAGGAAGTTATGGCCAAAATAAGATTTGAACATTTTCTAGTTCATCTGTGCTGAATTTGGCATGAACGATGAATAGTGTCGCATAAATAGTGTCACAGTCGCAGGAATGAATAGTACTATATGAATAGTGCTGCAGCCGCAAGAATGAAAAGTACCGCATGAATAGTACCGCAGCCGCAGGAATGAATAGTGCCGTATGAATAGTGCCGCAACCGCAGGAATAAATAATGCCGCATAAATAGTGCCGCAGCCGTAGGAATAAATAGTGCCGCATAAATAGTGCCGCAACCGCAGGAATAAATAGTGTCACAGCCGCAGGAATAAATAGTGTCGCATGAATAGTACCGCAGCCGCAGGAATAAATAGAGCCGCATGAATAGTGCCACAGCTGCAGGAATAAATAGTGCCACAGCTGCATGAAATGAATAGTGCCGTATGAATAGTGCTACATGAATAGTGCCACAGCCGCAGGAATGAATAGTGTTGCATGAATAGTGTCGCAACCGCGTGGAATGAATAGTGCCACATGGATAAATAGTGACGCATGGCTTGCATAGTACCATATAGTGCCGCAGAAGGCTGCACAGTGCCGCAGAATGCCGCATAAGGCCTATTTTGGCTGTTTTAAGTCCTATTTGGCTGAATTATGGCCAGAATTTCTTCCAACTCCCTACATAAAATTTGTAGATCTTTTTCTTAGCTTCAAGAATATGTTACTAGCTATTTTATGCAAGTTTCTTTCATTCATGATAATGTAAGGATAGAACACAATAGTGGCCTGTTAAGGCGCACTCTTAACCAGTAACAAGTAACATGACATGATAGTGGCCCGTCGTGACGCACTCATGATAAGTAAACCTAACATGATAATATCGATATGCTGTTGTGACGGCTATCTTGACTTGCTAAGTAACTTTTGTCTTGACACCGTGGATGTTTGTGCTTATATAAGCTACATGTCTCGTCTTGTATCATGTCCAGGACATAAATTCTTGGTTACCACGGTCAGGGATTCATACTGAATCTGACTAGGATAAAGACTAGTTTGATCATGTAGTTCATGAAGAGATTTTCCAGCTACAGGCAGTCCCGTTATCTGGACGCTCTAATTGGACTTGTAGCCTGCCATCGAGTAGGGCACATTTCCAGTACATTATCATGTGTTGCACCCCCAAGTCACCTAATCCAACTCTCTTAACTTGTGATCGGATAACCTGGATTAAGTCTGCAGGACTTAGGGCTGTTGGAACATCTCCCTAATCCAACTCTCTTAACTTGTGACCGGATAACCCGAATAACCTGGATTAAGTCAACCTAATCCAACTCCCTAATTAGCTAAAGTATCAAGCCGTATTCATTGCTTGGCCTTGATTATTGGATGGAGTCCCGTCTAGTCTTGCCTAGGCAAGACCACTATATGGTTATTTTTGCACATTATTGTTATGCTTTACTCTTGTCGATAATTGGTTGGAGACTAAGCTCTGTTCAGGTGAAGGATTATAACCCCGGTCCTTGTTTGGTTTACGGGTTGTAACTTGGCTATCGGAATAGTCTCTTAGTTGTCTTATCGTTTATCACCTTGTCTTCTCTAACTCAGGTCTTTTATTATCCTTTATGTCTCATGTGCTAATGTGCTGGTTTTAGTTCTTAAGTGAAGTCTTCTTTGTGTCACTTGCTCTTTCTGGGGTCTGACCCAGCTGGTTTTGTATGGCCAGATTTTGGAGCAGCTCCCGAGGATCTCCCAGCCTTCCTACCAGATGGTGACCACTAGAAGGAACCCTGGCAACGAGTGGGTTTTATTTTGCTCTTCCACTCTATTGTAAAATTATTCTTTTGAGGCGTTTAGCCGTCGAGCAAGTGTTAGCTCGTGTTAAATTTTACATTCATGTATGTCTAATGACTGTAACATGATTAACATAATCCTAGGGTTGATCATGTATGACTTAAACTCTTGCTAGTCTTCGTATTTTGTATGACTAACTTCATGATCATCTGAATATGTAATATTTGGGACGCCTTACCTTGTATGTCTAATGATCTACCATCTTGTTACATTTACTTGCTTGCTTGATATTGAGACACTAGGCTTGTTCTTGACCCTAAGAGACTAATGGCGTGTAGTAAACCCTCATGCATCTAGACAGCCGTGACCGTATTACGAGGTGAGATTCACTTCAATCTACGTAGCTGGCTGTGTCTGTCCCCCGCTCTCCAGTATTCTGGTCCTGGGACGTGACAATGCATGCGGCCCAAGTAGTCGGAGTTCGAGCCCCAGTGGAGGCGAGTTTGCCACAATTACCCATTGCTTCAAAATATATATTTGTGTGTGTCTGTGCGTCTATGTTGGTCGGAGTTTGAGCTCCACTGGAGGCGAGTTCGCCACAGTTACCCATTGCTTATGTGTGTGTGTGTGTGTGTGTGTGTGTGTGTGTGTGTGTGTGTGTGTGTGTGTGTGTGTGTGTGTGTGTGTGTGTGTGTGTGTTGGTCCGAGTTTGAGCCCCACTGGAGGCGAGTTCGCCACAATTACCCATTGCTTCAAAATGTGTGTGTGTGAATAAACCTATATTCATTAATGAATAATATATATGTATATATGCTATTATATAAATATGCTTTTATAGATATATTGAATATGGGCTCTTAGCCTACATTTTTTATATAATAGTCAATTTAGACTTTTTAGCCCTACATTATTTATGTTCATCCCAAAAAGGGCTACTAGCCCAACATTTTTATCTAATTGTTAAAAAGGGCTTTCTAGCCCTAAATTATTTTAATTATTTATGTAAAGGCTTTTGAGCCTACATTAGTATTAGCGGGCTATTAGCCATAATATATGGTAAGAATTCGCTATATCGACTTCTAGCCCGAAATTATTTATCATCAAAGGCCAATGGCCAATATTATTTTATTGAACATTCTATTGTGCTTTTTGCCCAACATTATTTAAATATAGTGTAAAATGGACTTTGAGCCCTACATAGGGCCTTTAGTCCTAAAATTACAAATTCTGGACTTTAAGCCCTAAATTTAAAGTAGCAATTATTTATGAGTTTTTACTCTTTATTTTAATAGTCAAATAGTCTAATCAATTGACTAGATGACTATAAATAAATTCTTAAATAATTTAGCCACGGCTTTAAAAGCCTAATATGATACTTTTGAATTACTTGAGATTTATATAGCTCTCTAAATATTATATAGATATTACTAATAGTATATGGCTAAAGTATTCTAGTGCATGTCAATTCCTTAAACAATTTCCTTCGCGACTTAGGTTGATCATGACTAATCAAACGTTTTCTTTCTCTATTTTTGTGGACTTCTATCATAATTACGTTACATACGCAACGACAATTTTGGGATACTTTATACTTGGGGCAATCTCGGAATTCTCTTTGATCATCTCAGAATTCTATTTGTTGTGATCATCTCGGGAACGTCACGACTTTCGGCATAATCATATTTAGAGATTTTTATGAAAGTTAGCTTTTGATTATTTTCGTATTGTCGTTCACGTCGACTTAAATCACCCAAGGCAAGTGCTCTACACTATGTTTATCCATTTCATAAATATTGCTATAAATGCTTGTGTAGTTAGCATTAAATATTTTTGTGACATTTGTATCAAACACTTGGTACTCCATGACTATATTGCATGACTAGTGATTTATTATCATGATTAGTGACTTTACGTACCATGACTTGTGATTTGGAGTATTTTGGGCAAAAAATACTTTAGTACGCATGTAGGCTACCCCGAACTATCCCACTAGTCTTTACTTGCCTAATAGCAGGCACACACGACACGTGCGTCATGCCGGATCTTACCCCTAGCCGCCCACATATGAAACACAGTATTTCATAGCACTTAGAATTAAATTATTTTTTTTCACTACGTGTCATGTTTAGCCATGATTAGCCTAGTTTATCATGATTAGTATTTATTAGCCATTTATTTAAATGTTCACTACTCTTAGCTAGTTGCTTTTCATTTTTATTACTTACATGATTCTTAGATGCTATTTCCTATTCCATGACTATTACATGTATTTGTAGTTCATATTTCTGTCATGGCTAACATATGTGTACGAGTTTCTTGATCCAATCCTGACTAGATATGTTAACAAATTAGACAACCTTGAGAATTTTTGTCCGACTTATTATGGATCACCCGAGGAAGCTGTAGGAGACCTGGCCGCAGACACTCTTGGAGACACTGAGACCATCCCGTACGGAATTTGATCATCTTAGCTAGCATTTATGTTACTTTTCTAGTAGTTGCTACCAGATTTGTTCCCGGGAGACATCTTTTCAGTGTTGTAATAATTTATAATCAAACTCTTTGGATTCACTTATGTCATTACTTTATT
The DNA here is from genome assembly GCA_029216955.1 of Iris pallida. Lineage (NCBI taxonomy): Eukaryota > Viridiplantae > Streptophyta > Magnoliopsida > Asparagales > Iridaceae > Iris > Iris pallida. The sequence continues at coordinate 17,619,660 of JANAVB010040218.1, read as the reverse complement.
TGCTTATAAAGTCTAATTATCCTTTATATTATTTCTTAGCACTGTGATTGAGTAGTTATGTTAACCTATTCAAAACAACACGCTACGCCAATACTTTGGTGTAGGCGGGACGTGTTCCACTACTCGTATCCAGAGTATTCTGGGAGCGGGTCGTCAACTGCTATAGGTAATTATCTAACTTTTCATGTTGAATTTAATGAACAATTCCATGGGTAAGGATATTTTTGGAACAAACAATACGGCAAAGTTTTAAACTTTTTTCTATTGTGTAGTAGTATATGTATATAGAAAACCCATCCCCATAAATATAGCTTAATGGCAAGTATCAGAAATATTGTGTACAATTATAGATTACAGTAACTAGTATATATGCACGTGCGTTGCACGTATTTTATGCTAGTTGGAAAGAGCAAATAATAGTAGTATATTATTATTAGGAAAACTAAATGTCATCCACGTTAATTAGTCTAAACTTATTATTATATTTCTATCATTATATTATTTTATACATGCATGTAAGACTTTAGAAAGACCAAAAGACACCTCTCAAAATTAATTAGTTACCCTATTAACTTTAAATAATATTTTTAATTAGTAAATATAAGCAAGGGTATTTTTGGAAAGAAAAATTCCACGGTGAAGCCCAGCCTTTTGGCTTTATATAGTAGCATAGATAAACATATGATATTATCATTAATACATAAGCATTAATCTGGGCCAAGTCCAGTCAAACTGCACAAGGCGCTTAGCCTGGCCAACTTCCAGCACCCATGCCCTCATTGATCGTGTTCAAATATATTAACCTCTAAAATTGGAATGAACGACAGAAACTTAATATTTGTTTATTTGGTGGCCATTTGAACACGTACCAAGTCATTGTCTCTAATGTTCTAAACTCTAGAGATCTTCTATGACCAACAAAGAGAGATTGTCTAATGCTTCAAAATCAAACCAAAAGAAAGTTGTACATTCCGCGCAACATATCTTAGTAGGAAAAAAATCTAAAATTCATCGTGGAATTTTTATTTTTCAAAAATCCAGAAATCATTGTTAGAAAGATATTTGAGCTTGAGAAGTTGGATCCATTCGCCCTTAGGTTTTGCAAGAAATTTCCACGTCATGCAGGTGACAAGTGCCAAGTTAGTAATTTCAGGATCTCTTATTCCCAATCCCCCATTGATCTTCGACTTTGTGAAGATATTCCAAGCTCTGAAGTGCATCTTCTTACTGTCTTGAATACCACCACCCCACCAGAATTTACGATAGATAGATGAAAGAGTTTTGATAACTTTCTTTGGAATCAGGTAAGAGGAAAGGTGATAGACAGGAAGAGAAGATAAGGTGGATTTGATGAGGGTTGTCCTTCCCGCATGAGATAAATATTTACCTTTCCAACCCGATAATGTAGCTTTGTAAGAATCAATGAGATGTATCTCCCGTTAATTTTACATTTAGGATGTCAAGAAAAATTTATTTTGTATGAACATCAAGATTCCTCGAAAAGAAAATGGAAGATTTTTCATAACTGATCTGTTGCCCCGACCAAGATTCATAGGATGTAAAGATATTCTTGACCTGGAGGATATTATGAATGGTGCAAGAGCCAAATAAGAGTATGTCTCAGCAAATAGAAGGTAGAAGTAGGTAATGTTATGGTTTTTGTTCAATTTGAAACCAGAATATAACCTTTTCCATAATAGAAATGTGCTTGGAAAGAAGTTCCCCGCACATAATGAATAAATACGGGGATAGGGGGCAACCTTGTTGAATCCCGCGATTAGGGACAAACATGTCTGAAGGATTACCATTAACTAGAATTTCAAAGGTAGTTGTAGTAATGCATTGCATCAGTAAGGCATGGGAATTCCCAGTTAACCCAAAACCAATGATTACTTGGCTGATAACATCCCAGCTTAATATGTCATAAGCCTTAGCCAAGTCTATTTTTAATACAAAAGAACTGTTGGAATTATTGGACTTGGCAATGGAATGAATAACTTCATGTGCAATAGTGATATTGTCACCAATATGGCGACCAGGTACAAAAGCATTCTGAGATGGAGAGATTATTTTGTGAAGATGAGGTCAAAATCTATTGGCTAAGATCTTTGCAATGACCTTATAAATGACATTGCACAAGGATATTAGTCGAAAGTCATTAGGATTAATCGGATTACTTTTCTTGGGTACTAAAGCTATAAAAGTTTGATTAAGATTTGAAGGCAAAGTATTAGTGTAAAAGAACCTCTGGACGCGATCTATGACTTCAATACCAATAGTTCCCCAATAATTCTGATAGAACAGTGTCGGATAGCCATCAGGCCCTGGAAATTTCTTGGGGGCATGTGCCTAATTCACTACTATAATAAGTGATATTAGCGACGTCAAAAGAAGTCGATAATTAGGCAAAAAAAACATCACTAAAAGCAATTGGCGATGTTTTTAGCAACGAAAAAATGACGTCGCTTCATAGTCGCAGATGGTCCAAACGTCGCAAAACGTCGCAATGGAGACATTATTTAGCAACGTAATTGACGTCGTTTAAGTAGCGATATATACCGACGGAGCAGTTGTCACGACCCGCACCCTAGGTAGGGGTACAAGTGCGTGACAGCGCCCAGCCTACACCGTTAAAACGGCATAGAACGCTGTAGGTCTGCTAGCTAACAAACAGTATGTAATAACTTATCATCTTCGCACGGAGGAATATAGTATAAAATACTGATAAACTTAATCACAATGTAGAAGGAAGAATCATGGCATGAAAACTAGATAGATATAATCACAAAGTACAATATCCAGCTCAACAGAGAGAAAGAGAGTCACAAAGTAATATGGTTATACAATCCCAAAATATAATATATCATAACATAAGTAGCAAGCTGGAGACAAGGTCCAGTCCAAACGTCTACTCTAACTAAGCTAAGCTAGAGGCTCGTCGGGCGGAGCTAAGCCCTGCTGAACCAAGGTCTCCAAGTCTAAGCCCACTACATCATCTGGACCGTAGTAGGTACAGTAATCCTCCTCATCAGCATCTGTAATATTTTGTCAACATATCTAGTCAGGATGGAATGAGTACAATTAACTAACAACAGTTCACAAGATATGAAAAAAGCTCTAAGACTGTAAATAGAGAGCTAGAACAAGGCAAGTAAACTGATCATGGCATGTACAAGAATCATCTATCTAGGTGTGTGAGTACTAGCTTCGATATGTGGCCGGCTTGGGTCTGCACAAGGTCTAATGATCAAGCCAATCATACGTGGAGTGTAGGATTGGCATTCATAAGGTCTACAAGAATAAACAAGGTAGATAATGACCACACACCTATACTAGTACTCCATGTCCCCGACTGGTAGAGTGGATCCAAACAAGACACATCACGATGCGGGATTCTACGAGAAGGGAGCAAGTCTCATCGAGAATCAGCGTCCATATACTGCACAAGAACTACAAGGGGCTTGCACAAGACATACCAAGATAACAAGAAATAACATCTCATGTCGGGATCCATGAATACCAATCCGTGTGACCAATGTGTCAAGAACAATCATATCTACACTAATTACATGAATTATAATAATCATCGTAAATTGGAAAAGTTATCAGAGAATGTATACGCCTGTAATGTGATGGATAAGTCGACTGAGTCCAAGAACAGTGCCTCGAGGACCTATAGATGGAATACTGTATCAATATAATGGTTTGGAAGTAAAATCAAGTCATACTGAGTCAAACTAGGTTAAGACATGTCAAACTAGGTCAAACTAGATCGTACAAGGTCAATCTAAGTCGTATTAGGCCTAACAAAGTCAAACAAGGTCAATGCAAGTCAAACAAGGTTGATTTAAGTCAACGGTTGACTTATAGTTGACTTTTGATCAACTGGTCAATTCTGGTCAACCCTAGATCAACTTTAGGTCAAACTTGACTAACGTCGACTAACAGTTGACTTTGGGTCAACTGGTCAAGTTTGGTCAAGTTCTAGTCAATTTTAGGCTACGGTTGACTTTTGGTCAAAAATAGTCAACGTGGTCAATCAAGGTCAAAACTAGTCCAAGTCCACTATTACTGACCATTACCAACCATAAAATCCTAATTATAGCTATATCTTAAGGTATTAAACCCATATGTTGTGAAATGGGTATTATCCTAACTTATCCCGTTTACCCTTTCCAAGGTAAAACCCCACTTTAGCTTCTAACTCCCACTCTAGGCTTTCCTACCTCATTCTAAGCTTTCCTCCACCCTCTACTATAGTATTTTAACCCTCTCCTAGAATCTCAATACCGTATCGCGGTATCTTGATATCTAAAAATCAAAAAAGGTAAAATCTCATTACCTCATGGTAATGGATTTTCATGAGATACCAATTTGGTATCTCATGGATACCACATAAATCTAACTCTAACGCTTAACCAATCTATCTAAACCTAACTAGAACTCACTTACTAACTTATAACACCATCTACTCTTCTCTCATTCTAACTCACTATCCTACTATTTCCTAACTTATCTCATATTCCCCCAACCTCTAACCAATATCCCCCTCTTCTAAATCCTCACCAAGACACACTCTAACTCACTCAAATAGACCCACTTATAAGCCATTTAGGGGGTATATATATGGGTATATATAGGTTTATATATGGGTATATATATGAGTATTTATAGGGGGTAATTGGGGTTAATGGGGGTCAAAAAGGGGGCTGTTTTTGGGCTGCTACTGCTGCTTATTCCAGCTGCTACTGCTGCTAATTCCTGCTGTTTGGGGGGGGGGGGCAGCAGCCCCTTATCCCCCCCCCCCTTGCTGCTGCTGCTTTGCTCTCTTTCTCCCTCTTTCTCACCCTCTAATCTTCCGTCCTTCTCACCCTCTACTATGTATATATATATATATATATCACACACACACACACACACACACATATATAGATACATATATATACATAGACACACACATATATAGATACATATATATATATACATATAGACACGCACCCTCACATGAACATATATATACATATATATATATATATATATATATATATATATATATATATATATATATATATATATATATATATATATATATATATATATATATATATAGGCACACACACACACACACACACATATGATATATATGGACACACACACATGGATACATAGACACAAACACACATCCTAGTTCTCCTAGGAGTCTCCCATAGGCCTCTAACCTTGACACAAAGGGACACAACTATGGGTTAAATCCTATGGGTTCCAAAACTAATTAAAATTCATAGGAGAATGATTTAGAGAATAGGAAATTACCTATTAGGAGTGAATCCTAACGAAACTCTCTCCGACACGAAGATCCTTGTGGAAAGGATACTTTCTTGCACTTTTCTCCCAAACTTTGGTAGCACCCTCTCTTGATGGTGTAGAGAGGATCTATGGAAGAAATTTAGGGGAAAATAGAAGATTAGGAGATGAAATCACAAGTTTAGGTCTAGGTTTTGGGGAAGAACTCAAAAGGGAAAAGAAATTGAGAGTGGAGAAGAAGTGAATGGAGAGAGGGAGACCCTCCTATGTGACCGGCCATATAGGGGTTTGGGAGCATTTGGCAAATGTCCAAAATGCCCTCCAAGCCTTCTTTAGGCCAAAATTGACTTAAGCAAATTTTCGGGGTTGGAAAGGCCAAGTTAAAATATACAAATTGACCAATTAAGTCATGGAGAATTGTCTAAAAGTACCAGATTAATTTGTGAGATTTATGGGCCATGTCTAACTTAAGTTTGGGTCCCAATCAGAGTCTAAGCTACCCGGGTCTCCGGTACAAGTCGGAATGAGCTAAAATTCGAACCCGACTCTAAAAATCTCCAAATAACAAAATAATTAAATAAAAATTTCTAAAATTCCCATAAATGCAAAAATGACCATTTTACTCCTATTTATGAAAAGTGGTAGTGACAAGTCTACCCACCTTAAAAAAATTCGTCCTCAAAATTGAATGAGAAACTATCACAGCAACATGAATAGGACAAGGAAAGAAAAGAAAAATTTTACCTCAAGGCTCGAAGAGATATGGAAATCGCTCCCGTATGTTGTCCTTTCTCTTCCAGGTAGACTCACCTGGAGAGTGGTGCCTCCATGCAACACGAACCAAGGGAATGACCTGGTTCCGGAGCACCTTCTCTCTTCGGTCCAAGATCTCAACCAGCTTCTCTGGATAACTGAGAGTCGATCCCACTTCGATCTCGGAGTGGTCCAAAACGTTACTGGGATCTGCCATGTGCTGCCTCAGCTGCGACACATGGAACACGTTGTGCACTCCCTCTAGTGCGGACGGTAACTCCAGTCCGTAAGCCACTGCACCGACCCTGTCCAAGATACGGAAAGGTCCGATGTATCGTGGACTAAGCTTCCCGCCTCCACCAAAACGAATCGTACCACACGTCGGAGAAATCTGCAGAAACACAAGATCACCAACCTAGAACAAAAACACAAGTCTTAAAGCTTGATCTAAAATAATCACAATCAGACTCAAATACTAAAAAATCTAAACTATACCTCAAACTCCAACGGCCTCCGGTGGTTATCGGCCCAATGACGCTGCCTGTCCTGCGCCACCCGAAGTCTATCTCTGATAACCCTGACCTTCTCTGCAGCATCCACTACCATTTTAGGGCCAAGCAAAACCCTCTCGCCGACATCATCCCAAGACAAGGGAGTACGGCACCTCCGTCTGTATAGAGCCTCGAAAGGTGACATCTCTATACTGGCTTGGTAGCTGTTTTTGTAAGCAAACTCTACCAAGAGAAGGTAGTCCTTCCAAGATCCCCCGAAGTCCAAGATACAGGTACGAAGCATATCCTCGAGGGTCTGAATCGCCGTCTCCGACTGTCCGTCTGTCTGGGGGTGGTATGCGGTACTGAACTTGAGCGATATGCTCAAGCTAAGCTGCAAACTCCTCTAAAAGTGGAAAGTGAATTGGATGTCCCGATCAGAGACTATGCTCATTGGAACTCCGTGCAAACGGACTATCTGCCGCACGTACATCTCGGCCAGCCTCTCCGTAGACAAATCCACCTTGAAAGGGAAAAAGTGGGCCGATTTGGTCCATCGATCAACAATGACCCAAATTGCATCCTTTCCTCCTGGAGAACGCGGAAGTCCAGACACAAAGTCCATAGTAATATGCTCCCACTTCCACTCAGGAATGGGTAGTGGCTGGAGCAATCCACCTGGTCTCTGCCTCTCGGTTTTTACCTGCTGGCACACCAAGCATCTAGAAACGAACTGAGCCACCTCGTGTTTCATGCCATACCACCAAACATACTGTCTCAAGTATTTGTACATCTTATTGGCACCCGGATGCATAGAGTACTGAGAACGATGCGCCTCCTGAAGAACCTCCTCCCGAAGTCCTCCGCTCGACACGCACAATCTGGTACCATGCCTTAACGACCCATCTCCTGCTATAGAGAACTCATCCAACGGTCATGTCCGGACCTGCTCCCTGATGACCCTCAGAGCCTCATCCTCAAACTGAGCTGCTCTGACTCTGTCCATCAGCTCTGACTGCACCTGAAGACCCCACATATGCTCCTTATACCCAAGAACTATCACCTCTATGCCCAAGCTCTCCAGATCTGCTAGAAGGTGACGATCCATCGTCAAACACATGGCCACTGGATACCTGCTCAAAGTATCCGCAACCACGTTAGCCTTCCCCGAATGGTACTGTAAGAATATATCAAAATCCTTCAACAGTTCTAACCATCGTCTCTGCCTCATATTCATCTCCTTCTGGGTAAATACGTACTTCAAGCTCTTGTGGTCAGTAAAAATCTCCACCCTCTCTCCGTACAAATAGTGTTTCCACAGCTTCAAGGTAAATATGACTCCTGCCAAGTTCTTCTCATGTGGTCGTAACTGCCTAGATGCATAAGCAATTACCTTTCCATGCTGCTGAACAACGCAACAAAGACCCTTCCCCGAATCATCACTGTAGATCGTTAATCCTTCGGACACAGATAGCAACGTCAAAATAGGAGCCGACGTCAACCTCTTCTTCAGCTTCTCGAAAGCAGCCTGACACTCATCAGTCCAAACGAACTCTACGTCCTTTCTGGTGATTCTAGTCATCGGCTCTGCTATTCGAGAGAAGTCCTGCACAAACTTCCTATAGTAGCCTGCCAAACCCAGAAAGCTCCGAATCTCAGCAACTGAACTAGGTATCGACCAAGACTCCACCGTCGTAATCTTCTTCTGATCTACTAAAATCCTATCACCGGATACAACATGTCCCATGAACCCCACTCGGTCCAAGAAGAACTCACACTTCGACAGCTTCCCATACAGCTGCTCCCTACTCAGAGTCTCCAGCACAACCCGAAGATGCTCTTCGTGCTCCTCAGACATCTTTGAATAGATGAGAATGTCATCAATGAAGACCACCACGAACTTGTCAAGGTATGGATGAAATACCTTATTCATCAAGTTCATGAATACCATCGGAGCATTAGTCAACCCAAACGGCATGACGGTAAACTCATACTGGCCATAACGGGTACAAAAAGCAGTCTTCGGAATGTCATCCCGCTTCACCTTCAACTGATGGTACCCAGATCGCAAGTCTATCTTCGAGAACCCCCTCGCGCCGCTCAACTGATCAAACAAGTCATCAATCGTGGGCAAAGGATACCTGTTCTTGATAGTGAGATTGTTGAGCGCTCGGTAGTCGATACACATCCGTATCATACCATCCTTCTTCGGGACAAACAGTATAGGCACGCCCCAAGGCGAAGAACTGGAGCTGATAAAGCTCTTGTCCTGCAGCTCATCGACTTGCTTCTTCAGCTCCGCCAACTCGATGTTGTTGACTCGATAGACATGCTGAAAAATAGGCTCAGTGCCCGGCATCAAGTCTATCGAGAACTCAACATCTCTGTCCGGCGGCATCCTCGACAAGTCCTCGAGAAAGACATCCAAGAACTCTGCAATAAATAGATGTGGTAACTCCTGCCCCGCCAACAAGGCTCCACAGAATCCACCTCCCGGCTCCGCTGCTCCTCTGACAAACTGAAACTCTGGCTCTCCTGGAGGACTAAACAACACTTTGCCTGCTCTACAATCTATACTAGCATGGTGCCTGCTCAACCAGTCCATACCGAGTACGACATCGTAGCTCGGAAGTGGCATTACGAGCAAGCACGCACTCAAATCTCGACCTCCCAGAGTGACACTCCGCCCCTTACAAATATTATTAACCAGGATAGTTCCTCCCCCGGTCATAATCTTGCAAGTCCTACCCAGATATTCAGCAATAATGTTGTGTCTAAGTGCAAAAGGAACTGACACAAAACTGTGTGTAGCGCCTGAATCAAACAATGTTAAGGCAGGAAAAGAATCAAGATGAACCGAACCTGCCACAACATCTGTAACTGGCTCGATCTCCTCGGCTGCAAGAGCAAAAGCCCTGCCCTGAACACCCTGCGGCTGGTGGTGCTGTGCAAACCGCTGCTGCTGGGTCGAAAGTGGACCCCTCGGCTGCACTGTAGGTACTCTCGTCGGCGCCCCCTGAGCTGTTACCGCTCCACGGGCCACCCTGTGAGGGTTCGCAGGACAGTCTCTCAACTGATGTCCGGCATCATCGCAATAGAGGCACACACCCAGTCTCTTTCGACAAACCTCCTAGACATGACCAGGCTTCTTGCAAAAGTGGCAAGGAGCCCCATGTTGTGCCTGCCTCTGTTGAGTGTGCTGCACCTGCTGAACCGGTGCTCTGGCCTGAACCTGCGGCTGGTGATGCTGGAAAGAACGATGCTGAAGCTGAGGGCATTTAGCAGCCCCTGCGCTGCTAGTAGCCTCCGAGAAAAGATTGCGATCCCTCTTGGGCTTCAAGCCCCACTCCCGCTCTATCTTGTCGGCCTCCGCATAGATCTGGGTATAAGTCTCATAAAAGGAGGGAATAAGGATCTTGATATCCCAGATCAACCCCTCCCTGAAACGGCTCGCCCTGATCTTCGGATCACAAACCATGTACTCCGTATAACGGCTCAGACGATCGAACTCCGCGGCGTACTCCTCTATAGATAAATTACCCTGCTGCAGATCCTGGAACTGCCTCACCAGGTCGATCTTGTCTGTAGGGTAGAAGAACATTTTCTTGAAGAGAAGCTTGAACTCGGCCCAAGTATGGCCCTCCCCAGCAAGAGCTGGCTCATTTTTGAACCAGGTGCGAGCAATGTCTAATAATTGCATACCCATCGCCTCGACCTTCAGGTCGTCTGCGAGGCGGAAGGCCCTCATCTGCCGTTCGGTATCCTCGAGCCAATCACCAGCATAGACCACACCCTCGGTCCCGCTAAAGTCACGGGACCCCAGCTTCTCGAAGTCCTGAATATCTCTGTACCTCGGATGGGCCCCATGATGTGGAGCCCTCTGCTCCACGGCTGCAAGGGCCAACTGATGGGCATCCTCCATGCCCTGATGCATCACGTCTGTTTGCCTCTACTGAGTCTCAACCTGGGCTCTCTGAGTCTCCAGCAACTGCTGGAAAAAAGCAAATATCTGCCCCATGTCTGTAGGCAGAAGAGGTGGAGGTGGAAGTACGTCTGCAACTGGCAGAGGAATCCGCTGTGCAGGAGGAGGAAGAGTACCCATATCAACCACTGGAACTGCGGTCGAAATAGTCGTAGAAACCCTGGGGTCAGTCCTCAAAACTGGTGGAGAAGCACCCCCAAGAGCTGATGCCGATACCCCGACTGCAACAGGAGTGTCTGGATCAGGTCCGCGAGTCATGGCAGACCTCTCCATGTCTACGGACTCAGGATGCTGGGACCTGGTCTGCACCATCCTGAAGATAGAATAAAAGAAGAAAATCAATATGGCGCATGAAATATTATATCAAGGAGGACAGTTAGAATACAAAAATCAATATAAAAAGGACAATTAAAAGATCAGCCAGTGGAAGTTTTTCTATTTTGTGATTGAATAACTTAGCCTATAGCCTATCCTAGATACGTACCGCAGGCTCGTAACAGCACTCTAAGTCGAGCACCACTACAATATCGCATAATTGCGACTTTCGACCAGCATGGGCCACCACTAAAAACGTGTCATGACCCGCACCCTAGGTAGGGGCACAACTGCGTGACAGCGCCCAGCCTACACCGTAAAAATGGCGTTGAACGCTGTAGGTCTGCTAGCTAACGAACAGTATATAATAACCTGTCATCTCCGCACGGAGGAATATAATATGAAATTCTGATAAACTCAATCACAATCTAGAAAAAAGAATCATAGCACGAAAACTATATAGATATAATCACAAAGTACAATATCCAGCTCAACAGAGACAAAGAGAGTCACAAAGTAATATGGTTATACAATCCCAAAATATAATATATCATAACATAAATAGCAAGCTGGAGACAAGGTCCAGTCCAAACGTATACTCTAACTAAACTAAGCTAGAGGCTCGTCGAGCGGAGCTAAGCCCTGTTGAACCAAGGTCTCCAAGTCTAAGCCCACTACGTCATCCAGACCGTAGTAGGTACAGTAATCCTCCTCATCAGCATCTATAATATTTTGTCAACATATCCAGTCAGGATGGAACGAGTACAATCAAGTAACAACAGTTCACAAGATATGACAAAAGCTATAAGACTTAAATAGAGAGTATATACAAGAAATTATAGAATGTACATGTGAGTATCATGGCATGGTAAGCTGTAAATCTAGAGCTAGAATAAGACAAGTAAACTGATCATGGCATATACAAGAATCATCTATCTAGGTGTGTGAGTACTAGCTTCGATATCTGGCCGGCTTGGGTCTACACAAGGTCTAATGATCTAGCCAATCATATGTGGAGTGTAGGATTGGTATTCACAAGATCTACAAGAATAAACAAGGCATATAATGATCACACACCTACACTAGTACTCTCTGTCCTCGACTGGTAGAGTAGATCCAAACAAGACACGTCACGACGCGGGATTCTATAAGAAGGGGGCAAGTCTCCTCGAGAATCAGCGTCCATATACTGCACAAGAACTACAAGGGAGATTGCACAAGACATACCAAGATAACAAGGAATAACATCTCATGTTAGGATCCATGAATATCAATCCGTGTGACCAATGTGTCAATAACAAGCATATCTACACTAATTACATGAATTATAACAATCATCGAAAATTAGAAAAGTTATCAGAGAATGTACTCGCCTATAATGTGATGGATAAGTCGACTGAGTCCAAGAACAGTGCCTTAATGACCTATAGATGGAATATTGTATCAATATAATGGTTTAGAAGTTAAATCAAGTCATACTGAGTCAAACTAGGTCAAGACACATCAAACTAGGTCAAACTATGTTAAACAAGGTCAAAATAGATTGTACAAGGTCAATCTAAGTCGTATTAGGCCTAACAAAGTCAAACTATGTCAATGCAAGTCAAATAAAGTCAAACAATGTTGATTTAAGTCAACGGTTGACTAACAGTTAACTTTTGGTCAACTGGTCAACTCTGGTCAACCCTAGGTCAACTTTAGGTCAAACTTGACTAACGTCGACTAACAGTTGACTTTGGGTCAACTGTTCAAGTTTGGTCAAGTTCTAGTCAATTTTAGGCTACGGTTGACTTTCGGTTGACTTTTGGTCAAAAATAGTCAACCGTGGTCAACTAAGGTAAAACTAGTCCAAGTCGACTATTCCTAACCATTATCAACCATAAAATCCTAATTATAGCTATATCTTAAGGTATTAAACCCATATGTTGTGAAATGGGTATTATCCTAACTTATCCCGTTTACCCTTTTCCAAGGTAAAATCCCACTTTAGCTTCTAACTCCCACTCTAGGCTTTCCTACCTCATTCTAATTTTTTTTTGCACCCTCTACTATGGTATTTCAACCCTCTCCTAGAATCTCAATACCGTATCGCGGTATCTTGATGTCTAAAAGTCAAAAAAGGTAAAATCTCATTACCTCAAGGTAATGGAGATTCATGAGATACCAATTTGGTATCTCATGGATACCACATAATTCTAACTCTAACCCTTAACCAATCTATCTAAACCTAAATAGAACTCACTCACTAACTTCTAACACCACTCTTCCCTCATTCTAACTCACTATCCTACTATTTCCTAACTTATCTCATATTCCCCCAACCTCTAACCAATATCCCCCTCTTCTAAATCATCACCAAGACACACTCTAACTCACTCAAACATACCCACTTATAGGCCATTTAGGGAGTATATATATGGTATATATATGGGTATATATAGGTTTATATATAGGTATATATATGAGTATTTATAAGGGTAATTAGGGTTAATGGGGGTAAAAAAGGGGGCTGTTTTTGCGCTGCTACTGCTGCTACTGCTGCTGCTGCTGCTAATTTCGGCTTTTTTTTTGGGGGGCGGGCAGTAGCCCCAAACCCCCCTACTGCTGCTGCTTCTTTGCTGATTTGGGGGGGGGGGGGGGGGGGCAGCAGTCCCTAATCCCCCCTGCTACTGCTTTGCTCTCTTTCTCCCTCTTTCTCACCCTCTAATCTTCCTCCTTCTCACCCTCTACTATATATATATATATATATATATATATATATATATATATATATATATTTTATATATATATATATATATATATATATATATATATATATATATATATATATATATATATATCACACACACACACACACACACACACACACATATATATATATATATATATATATATATATATATATATATATATATATATATATATATATATATATATATATATATATATATTTTATATATATATATATATATATTTCCCTCACATGAACATATATATACATATATATTTAGGCACACACACACACATATGAATATATATATATATATGGACACACACACACACACACATGGATACACAGACACAAACACACATCCTAGTTCTCCTAGGAGTCTCCCATAGGCCTCTAACCTTGACACAAAGGGACACAACCATGGGTTAAATCATATGGGTTCCAAAACTAATTAAAATTAATAGTAGAATGATTTTGAGAATAGGAAATTACCTATTAGGAGTGAATCCTAACGAAACTCTCTCCGAAACGAAGATCCTTGTGGAAAGGACACTTCCACCTTGCACTTTTCTCCCAAACTTTGGTAGCACCTTCCCTTGATGGTGTAAAGAGGATCTATGGAAGAAATTTAGGGGAAAAGAGGAGATTATGAGATAAAATCACAAGTTTAGGTCTAGGTTTTGGGAAAGAACTCAAAAGGGGGAAGGAATTAAGAGTGGAGAAGAAGTGAATGGACAGAGGGAGACCCTCCCATGTGGCCGACCATGTAGGAGGTTTGGGGGCATTTGGCAAATGTCCAAAATGTCCTCCAAGCCTCCTTTAGGCCAAAATTGACTTAAGCAAATTTTTGGGGTTGGAAAGGCCAAGTTAAAATCTACAAATTGACCAATTAAGTTATGAGGGAATTGTCTAAAAGTATCAGACTAATTTGTAGGATTTATGGGCCATGTCTAACTTAAGTTTGGGTCACAATCAGAGTCTAAGCTACCCGGGTCCCCGATACAAGTCGGAATGAGCTAAAATTCGAACCCGGCTCTAAAAGTCCCAAAATAACAATATAATTAAATAAAAATTTCTAAAATTCCCAAAAATGCAAAAATAATCATTTTACCCCTATTTATGAAAAGTGGGATTGACAGCAGTATAACGTCGCAAATTAGCGACTTAATGGCGACGTACGCATGTTACTGGCTGCCATGTCAGATTGTTGGCGACGTTTCGATACACGTTAGCGACGTTATGATATGTAGTGAGGCGACATTTGGATACTTAATAGAGACATGATACTATCATTATAAAACATCGCAAAATGTCGCTGAACGTCGCTAATCTGAAGGGAAAATATACAACAGAATCAAAACAAGAACAATTCAACCCTGCATATATTAGATCCAACAACATAAATAACAGCAGTCCAACAAATAGCATAAACAAGAATCAAGTATCCAACAAATAGTCTATACAAACACATAGAAAGAATAAGTCCAGAACGAAACAATGAATTGCATAAGTCCTGATATTTGGTAGATAGTGAAACAACTAATTGCATAAGTCCTGATATTTGGTAGATGAGTAAGTGGCTTGGTATTAGGTAGATAAAAGCGATGTTCAATTCCAATCCCCAATATTGCATGAGACAAAATAATAGATAATATTGGCCCAGATTATAAAAGATTTTAAATTATTGGAAAACTAGCAAAGATGGTTACCTCTTCAACCTTTGTACTAGGGTGATGAGGAATGCAACAAAGTACCTCTTCCACCCATCACACTTCAAAGAAAATGCCACCAATCTCATAAGTATTTAAATTATGACAATATCTCATAACTGCCCCCTCATGACAGCCTATTAGAAAAGATATAAAATATGTTCAAAGAAATAAAAACCAAAACAGTCAATATGTTTAAATCTGCAAACGAAATAAAAAAATAGAAAAGTAAGAAACAAAATATCTTCAAGGAAATAAAAACCAAAACACCACGATAGGGTTTAAACCTGCAAACAAAATAAAAGTGCAAATATTACAACATTGTTTAGTACAAGTTCACTGGCCATAGTGTTGCTTCTAGAAGAAAAAGTAAATCAACATGAAATTAAGAACACAAATTACTCCCCAAACCCAAATATGATACATTCTAATGGTCTTCACAGTGGCAAGTTGTAGTTTGGGAGTATGCATAGGTAGTTCTGCATATATTGGCTTTTGGAAGTATCTAAAAGCTTCTTCCCTATCTTCACATTTGAAAAAGCAAGCACATTTATACCCATTGACTTGGGTATAACACTGGGCCCAATTTGTATAGACACCAAGATTTCTTCCCTTGAGAACAACATAGTAAGCCATGGTGTTGTTTATGGCTGCAACATATCAAAAGTTGGAATGAAAGCATAAAATATATGAATAAAAAAATATATGACTAGATAATATGATGAAAGTCAAGTCTTGGCCCTAAATATTATACATTTTATGGGCCATTAGCTGCCCAATGTTTTAGAGAGGCACATAGTGCAAGTGTTCTTGCATAAAAATATTACAGAGTTCAGTCTTAATTGTCTTCTTAACTGGTGGGGGCAACCTCCTAGAATTGAAAGCCTCCACCCACTTGTTGTGTTGTGCTAGAGACAAACCTACAAAAGGAAATGCGACACTAACTATACATACTTGACTTCGGGCTGACAAGAATAATTATCAAAGTATCTAAGATACCTAGCTAGCACTTAACTCATCAAAGTATCCTGAAATAAAGTGTCCTTGTGATTCATTCTCTCAAAAGGAAATACGACACAAAAGGCTTTCATATGTAAATTTTCTTTTGGAAGGCCGGCTCCCATGGACACTTGATTTCAGGCTACACACGCTCACATATCCCTCTCTTCCTATGTATCTAACTTACCTAAGTATCTAAGATACCTAGCTAGCACTTAACTCATCAAAGTACCCTAAAATGAAGTGTCCTTGTGAGCCATTTGCTTAAAAGTAAATACGACACAAAATTGCTTGCAGACGTAAATATTCTTTTGAGAGGCCAGCTCACATGGACACTTGATTTCAAGCTACACACGCTCACATATCCCTCTTTGTCTATGTATCTAACTTACCTAAGTATTCTAAATCAAATATGCATGCATCTAACATATCATAGTTTATAAAAAATAGACCCGGAGCAACCCTCCGTTGAATTTGTAGATAATAACCAAGTCTAGATAATAACATCCAGAAATATCAAAGTCTAGATAATATCCAAGTCTAGATAATAATAATAAAGTAATCCAGAAATATCCAAGTCTAGATAATAACCAAATCAAGAAAATAACAAGAAACATCCAGAGTTGTACAATAGCATCCAAGTCTAATCCAAAAATAATTCTATCGGAGACAAATCCGGTCAAAAGTCATATCATATAACTCTATGCTCTACGCTAGGGCATATACCATTCCTTCAGCCACCGCACATAAAAGGGTCCAGATGATCAAGATCACCTATAAGAGCTGGGTGACTGGAACTTTCGGTGCCATTGCCTACTGGTGCCACTTCCTCCTTCACAGCGACCTCGGTTTTAGGAATCACTTCCTCCGTAATAGTAGGAGGTAGCTGTCACTTTCGTTTTTTGTTATACGTATTTTTAGTATAAGTGTATAGAATTCTGACATTTTTCAGGCGACCTATGCTTTGACTTGTCTTGCTTAACCTTTTCTTGGTTTAATCTTGACTTGGTTTAGTTTTGGTTTGGTTCACTTTGGCTTAGCTTGGCTTAGCTTGGCATGGTTTGGTTTGGGTTGGTTGAGATAAGGAGGATTGGTATATAAACCAACTTCTCTCTCTCTCTCTCTCCTCTCATTTATTTCTTCATTAACTCTTCTCCTCCTTCTCTATTACTCCTCCCACCAACCCAAGACAAGTGTAACTTGCTCCATGGAGAAAATTTTGGATCTCCATTTTTTATTGTTCTATTCTCTTTCTTATATGATTCTAATCATCTTTAGAACTTGAGATTTTTGGTTTTGATTGATATATCTTTGTAGATCTAAGTTTTAAATTTTATTTTATTTTTGGTTTTAATCTATTAAAATTGATATTTCCGAAATCCAATGGTTCCATGTTGTGGAAAATTCAATTCTACCCAATTTTGACTTTTGAACCACTTTATTTCGATTTATTTTGAGAAACTTATGGCATTTCTTGTGTTCATGAGTTCCCCACACCTCCGCGCCCCGCGTGCTACGCATTTCCCGTGCCGCACACCTACGCTATTCGTTTGTCGCACGCCCGTGCGCCGTGCATCCGCACCCCGCGTCCCATGGCCAGTTTTTTCCGCCCGCGCGAATGACTGTTTTTGCCTGTTTAAGATGTTTTATAACTAAAATCTTGTAAAACTCAAAACATAAAAGTTTTAGATCTTCGTCTTGGCTTCAAGAATCTTCTTATTTTATTTTAAATGGAGTTCATATGCGACTGATAGTTTCAATTAATCATGGATGTCCTTAGTCTTCTTTGCATGTTTTTTGTACTTGACCTAAATTGCGACGACCCGACTTGACCACTTGAACTTGAAAATAACAACATGATCCCATCTTAATAATCTTGATAGTGGTCCGTCGAGGTGCACTCTTGACAAATACTCTTGACATGATAAATAAACCTGATATGACATATAAAATCTTGATTGTTGTTGCGACAGCTATTCCTGTCTTGCTAAGTGTAACCCTTGTCTTGACTTTGTGGTTATTTTTTTTATTGTGACTGTACAAGCTAACTGTCTCGTCTTATATCATGTCTAGGACATGGGTTCCTGGTTACCACGGTCAGGGATTCATAATGAATCTGACTAGGTTAACGACTAGATTGATCAAGTAGTTCATATAGAGAGATTTCTCAGTTACAGACGATTCCGTTATCCCGGCCACACATGTAGACTTGTATCCTGCCATCGAGTAGGGCACATTTTCAACAAATTGTCATGTGTTGCACTCCTTATAACTAAAAGTACTTTTAAATCTTGATAAACTCTTGTAACCCCCGGTTGGATAACCTGGATGGTCTGCAGGGCTTGTGACTGTGAGAATATCTCAACTACATCTTGTTAGTAACTAGGCATGTGATGACCCTAGTTAGCTAATGATAGCAAGCCGTAGGACTTGATTGACCGTGCATGAATGATTATCTCATGATTAACATGTGAATAATATTCCACCTCTTGTTCTTCTCGATGCAAGCTCGTATGTTCTTTTAACTCTTGTCTTTATGTTTTTATGATTATGTCCTTGTATCAGTTCTGTTATTCTTTTATGCTGGTTTTAGTTCATAAGTGGAGCCTCCCTTTTGGTACTTGCTCTTTCTAGGTTCTGATCCAGCTGGTTTTGTATGGCCATATTTTGGAGTAGCACCCGAAGATCTACCTGCCTTCCAGCCAGATGGTCAACACTAGAAGTAACTGTGGCAACGAATGGGTTTTCTTATTTTGCTCTTCCACTCTATTGTAAATTATTCTTTTGAGGCGTTTAGCCGTCGAGCAAGTGTTAGCTCGTGTTGAAACTTAATTTATGTCTTCCTAAGGATTGTTATATGACTAGCAAATCCTAGGATTGATCATGTACGATTTAACTCTTGCTAATCTTCGATTTTGTATGGCTAGCTTCATGATCATCTAAATCTGTAATGTTTGGGATGCCTTACCTTGTATGTTGGATGATCTAACATCTTGTAACATTTATTTGTTTGCTTGAGATTGAGACACTAGGCTTGTTATTGACCATAAGAGACTGATGGCTTGTAGATAAACCATCATGCATCTAGACAATCGTGACCATATTGCAAGGTGGGTTGTACTTCAATGTACGTAGATGGCTGTGTTTATCCCCCATTCTCCAGTATTCTAGTTCTGGAGCGTGATAGTATCACTTCTTTCTTAACCTTAATCTCTGCTTTAGGTATCACCTCATCAGCAGTAGGAGGTAGCACTTTCTCCTCAGCAGCAGGAGGTACCACTTCCTCCTCAGCAACCATCTGTGTCTCTCTCAAGCGACGTGTTCGGGTCATGGGTGTCATCTGGTAAGATTCATGGAAACATAGTGATCAAATTTTCTTCTCTAAGATTTTTCGTTCTTTGTTATTTTTTCAATGTTTTACTCTTTTTATTATCTATCTTTTCTTTTATTTTTTGAAATTATGTATAACTCTAAAAGCCTCAAACAGGCTTACAAATATAAATTTACTTTTCAGAGAAGGACTGACATAGACACTTGACTTTGGACTGACACAGACACTTACCTAAGTATCTAAGATACCTAGCTAACACTTACCTACATATCACCTTAACTCTAGATATTTGTGTATCATGTGGATATCATGTACCATGGTACACAATATCACATTGATACTGATCTCTTGTATTTTGATACTATGATACAGTTTCAAATACCCATGACACTAACTATACACACGTTCATCAAAGTACCAATATACTTGACACTTAGGTGTTGTCACATGTTCTTTGTGAGCCATTCACTAAAAATAAAATTTACTTATACAAGCCATTTGAGGCTGTCAGAGTTATACTAGATTTTCGAAAAATTCTATAAAAGTCTAAGTTGTTCATCTTTTGGGTATAACTCTGATAGTCCCAAAAGGCTTGCATAAATAAATTTAGTTTCCAGAGAAGGGCTCACATGGATACTTGATTTCAAGCTAACACGGGAACTTAACATAATAGATAATGATATCTCTGTTGTCATGTGTTCCTTGTGAGCCTACAAGAAAAATTTGACCCCGGAGTGTCCAAGCTAGCACGTAAAGGCTCCAATCATAATCCCTCACTCAACACACAGACACCCTGCTTACAGGATGTCCAATGCATACATCCCTGCTTACAGGAGTTCCCTTGCCCACACCACTACATCAACCTATCTAATAAACCATCTATGTAGTTATATATCCATATGTATCATTACACACATAGCTACATATAGGTAGGTATCTAATGTAGACACACAGTAATATATATAACACTGTTGACACATTGACAATATACATGACACAAGTACACCTTTCATGTGTAGAGACATTGTCTCTATATAATTTCTCAATTTTCAGGGGGCGTAACCGTGCCCCCTCGGCCCCACATACCTACACTACTATGTAGAGATAGTCTCTATATAATTTTAAAAAAAATCCCATCTTTCAGGGAGCGTAGCCATTCCCCCTCGGCCCCACATATACCTATGCCCCCTAATGTGTGTCATCGTCTGTTGTGTCAATATGTATGTCGTATCAGTGTCATGTTAGTGTGTGTCGTGTCCGGTCGTGTCGTGTCTATGCTACAAGAGAGAGAATAATTAGGGTTTACCGAGACCAGAGGGCGATCGGGGACACTACAAAAATATACTATATTAGCGACGTAATTTAGCGACGTTAGTTAAAACGTCGCTAATTCTTGCAATTTAGCGACGTTCACGTTAAACGTCGCTATCGTCGCTATTAGCGACGAAAATTGCGACATGCCAGTGACGTATACTAATTAAATTAGCTTTTTGTCGCTAAACGTCACCATTACGTCGCTAATAGCGACGAATTTAGCGATGTTCCTCACAACATCGCTAAATTTTAATTAAAATCTGCCCCCCGGATTCATTTCCTCCTATTTTCTATTTTTACTCTCTCACACTCTTTCCTCACTTTCCCCTCCGGCGCGGCGAACTCTCCTCCCTCTCTGGTACGTAACTCCCCCCTCTCTATCTATATTTTGGTTGTGGGTGGTTGGGGGTGCGGGTGGCTCAGGGGGAGGGGCACGGGGGATGCGGGTGGTTGGGGGGTGAGGGGCTGGGGGTGGAGGGGCAGGGGGGATGCGGGTGGTCGGGTGGTGAGTGGGGGTGGCTGGGGGGAGGGGCAGGGGGGTGAGGACGCCTGGGGGTGAGGAGGGGGGCTGGGGGTGGTTGGGGGTGAAGGGCTGTCGGGGGGGAGGGGCAGGGGGTGATGGCGGCTGGGTTGAGGAAGGGGGACTGGGGGGGGAAGGGTTAGGGTTAGGGTTAGGGTTCGGAAAGATATGTCGATATATACATATATTGTATGTATGTATATTATATATCTTTAGAATTATATCTATGTATTAAAACCTATTTGGATATATAATCATTTATATAAGAGCTTATGATTATCTATATTATTATTATAGGAGTTATATAAGTAAATATTTCTTAAAGAAAACCATAAAAGGACCTTGTTTCTATACATAGATGTATACATACATTGTTTGTAGTACTTGGTTGTTTGCGGGCTCTGGTAGATTTCGTAGAACCGTAGCAGCAATAGTCTTACCTAGGCCCAGACCAAACCCGGGGAATCACAGTCTCAGCGGCATTGGACAAACCCAGGAAAGTATACCTTGCCTATTGGCTTACATATTTACAAGCATGTATTCTTTATCAGTCATTTACTTTCGATATACTGCAACATGCTTTACCTATTTATTATTAGTACTCTTTTATGATTATCCTTGCTGACATGTAGACATGATACACGGTTTCGTATTACATGGCATATAGCGACCGGATTATGTTCTCTAGATGTTTACTTGATGATGGACTTTCATGTGTATATGTTTGACTGGACTTCTAGATTTATCATTTATTAGAGTCAGACTGGATGTGTCGTGGATGTGACACGAGCAATAGCATGGGGTTGAAAGGGTAGTCACTAGGCGTATATAAGAGCTACTTTACCTTATAGTTATCGCTGCATCATTACCAGAGCTGTAAAGATTTCATAGTTACCACAATTTTCCTTATAAGGACTGTGGATACATCATAAGTACTGGAGTTTCCTTACCAGAGTTCCGGAGTACACCGTGATAGCTCAATGATGTCTACAAGTGTCATCTCACATAGAACAGATAGTCTGTCTAGTACTAGTGTCACTTGATTACATGTTTAGTTTCTTGGATCACTTGTTTTAAGATTATGGGTCTGCTGCTCAGGGTGGGGCCCCGAGGGGGCTCACAGTAGTATGTAGTATGTAGTATGTAATATATTCGTTTCAGTTTTGAAGTTTATTCATATTTGCATATATCTAGAAATGGCTATATCCATGTATCTGCGAGACCGTTCGTGGATGTACAACCGCATTCGAGATGACAGGTATGGTGTGCGAGATGAATACATCGCTGGAGTAGAACAATTCCTTCAATTCGCGAAGACGTTTCCTTAATCCATGGACGGCATGGACATTAAGTATCCGTGTGCAAAATATCGGAACATGAAGTTTCAACCAGAATTAGATGTGACGTATCACTTATACATAAAGGGTTTCCTTCCGAATTACTACCAATGTACCGTACACGAAGAGCTTGTATCTTTAGCATTCCAAGCGGAGCCTTATGTAGAGCCTTATATGAATGTCCACAACAGAACTGATGTCAAGAACGAGTACATGAACATGGTCTTCGATGCTGCGGGGCCTAGTTTCGATCCATACAATCGTGATGCCGCTGAGGAGGCACCGAATGCCGATGCCGCAAAGTTTATAGCGTTGCTGGAGAATGCAAGGACTCCTTTGTACCCTGGTTGTGAGGACCATTCACCCTTAGAGGTGATCACTCGGCTCTTGAGCATAAATTCTGACTTTAACATGTCGCAAGAATGCTACAATAGAGTGCTTGAGTTGATTACCGATATCTTGTCGGAGGGTGCCAAGTTACCGAAAGACTTATACCGCTCTAAGAGGATGGTGAGATCCCCCTAGATGGGATACGAGAAGATCGATTGCTGTCAGAACGGATGCATGCTTTACTACAAAGATGACAAGGATGCAGAAGTGTACGGATTCTGTGGTGCTGATCGCTAAAAGCCAACTGTTGCAGGCAAGTCTAGAAGACCGACTGCTTCCAATGCACTACTTGTCAGTTGATATCACGGTTGCAGAGGTTGTTCATGGTGAAAGAGACTGCCGAAAATATGATTTGGCACAAGCGACAACAGACCGAAGGAGTGTTGGATCACCCATCTGATGGAGAAGCGTAGAAGCACTTCGATCGAGCATATACTAATTTCGCTTCTGATGCACGTAATATAAGGTTGGGGCTCTGCTCTGATGGTTTCACCCCATTTGGACTTTCAGGCTCCCAATATTCATGCTGGCCGGTAATCGTCACTCCATATAACCTACCGCTTTGGATGTGCATGAAGACACCTTACTTGTTCTTAACTATTATCATCCCCGGTCCGAACAACCCAAAGAAGAACATCGACGTGTACTTACAGCGTTGATAGATGAGCTGAAGAAGCTATAGGAAATAGGGGCGTACACGTATGATGCTTCTAAAAAATAGAATTTTCAGATGCGGGCAGCACTAATGTGGATAATCATTGACTTTCCGGATTATAGAATGTTATCTGGATGGAGCACTCATGGTCGGCTTTCATGTCCGTATTGCATAGACCGCACTAAGGCTTTTCGTTTGAGACACGGAGGAAAGCCATGCTTCTTTGATTGTCACCGACAGTTCTTGCCGAAAGACCATCCGTACCGTAGGAACAGAACTGCTTTCGTGCCGGTGCTATGGAGAAGGACGATCCACCGCCAATATGGTCCAGAGAGGACACATGGAAGCAAGTAAAAGAAATCCCAAGTGCTATTGAAGATCCTACAACGAGTAGCCATTTCGAGGGATTTGGCGAAGATCATAATTGGACCAAAAGGAGTATATTCTGGGAATCTGCCATATTGGAGCACAAATCTGATTAGACATAACCATGACGTTATGCATATCGAGAAGAACGTGTTTGATAACATAATTAATACTGTAATGGACATCAAAGGAAAGACAAAAGACAATCAGAAGACCAGGTTGGACTTAACCGAAATATGCAGACGCCCTACATTGCACATGATAGACAACGGGAAGGGAAAGAATTTGCGGCCTAAGGACAATCTACTCGCTGGACAAGGAGGACAAAGTGAGACTTTGTAGATGGATCCAGGACTTAAAATTTTTGGACGGATACGTCTCCAATCTAAGAAGATGTGTCGACATAGAGGTGTGTAAACTGACCGGAATGAAGAGCCATGATTGCTACGTATTCATGGAGAGGTTAATTCATGTTGCATTTCGGGAATTATTACCGTCGGCAGTCTGGGATCCATTAACAGAGCTTAGCATATTCTTCAGAGATCTTTGTTCTAGCAAGTTGCTCATCGATCGTTTAGAGAAGCAAGAGGAGGACATTGTGGTAACACTTTACAAACTTGAGAGAGTTTTTTCTCCTGCATTCTTTGACTCAATGGAGCATTTGTTGATTCATCTTGTCCATGAGGCTCTTGTTGCTGGACCTGTCGGTTATCGTTGGATGTACCCGTTCGAGCGACAGTTGAACTACCTGAAGAGGAAGGTGAAAATAAGGCATGGATGGAGGGTTCTATTTGTGAAGCATATGTCCTTGAGGAGATTTTGAACTTCTGTTTCATGTATTTCCAGCCTCATATTGCTACAAACAGAACAAGAGCTCCCAGAAATGACGACGACCTTGAATATGGTAATGAGGCAAAGCTGAAAGTATTTACTACCTACGAAAAACCATCTGGTAAAATAAAAAAAAGATATCTGAATGACGACGAGGTTAGGGCTACAATGTTATATGTATTGCTCAACTGCGACGAGGAAGAAGTGGACAAGCTAGAGGGGTAAGTAAAATTATTTCGTGTGCTTCGTTGCTTCTCAATATAACTAATATACCTATGCTTCGTTACTTTTCAACATGTTTAAGGATGAGGTAACGTCCAGCAACCGAGGAGGAAGCAGAACAGCAAATGAGACTTCATTTTCCTTTTTGGTTGTATTTGTTTTACTTTCTCTAATATTTATTTTTTCAGATATGGCTCGAAGTGGATCCTTTGGTACCGGTGCCGGTGGGAGTCGACGAGTAGGAAGGTCTCCATCAACCACTCCTCCTACCAGGGTCCTCCTCATCCCTCCGCACTCCAGTATAAACTAGCGGTCTAGTCGTCGGCAGTGGCCCCGGTTCTAGCAGTTCCGGGCTAGGGCCTTCTACTTCTACGTCGCCAGTACCGTCGAGTATTCCAGAGGCCGACCCCACTATTGAGGAGGAGGCCGAGGCCAAGGCCCATGCCGAGGGCGAGGGCGAGGACGAGGGCGATGGCAAGGACTGAGGGCGATGGCGAGGCCCACGCCTAGGACGAGGCCGAGGCCGAGGGGCAAGCTGGAGGCAGGGGCAGGGGCAGGCTGTAGCTCCCATTTGAGACAGATCCTCTACATATCGCCCAGGATGGGGATCTGAGGTTGGAGATTTGGGCCTGTATTCGGGCCTAGGCGATAAGTAAAATTATTGCATTTAATTTGTTTAAATTTATTATAATCTTGTTTAATAAATTTTAATTTCTATTTTACAGGTATTATCCCTCCTCTGTACACCGATCGCTGGGTACATTCCTGCGATAAAACTACGGGGGGCCTTAGATCAACTGGAGGGATGTCCCGGCCGACAAGAAGGCCTTCTGGTGT
Source organism: Iris pallida (assembly GCA_029216955.1). Taxonomy (NCBI): domain Eukaryota; kingdom Viridiplantae; phylum Streptophyta; class Magnoliopsida; order Asparagales; family Iridaceae; genus Iris; species Iris pallida. The sequence goes on along the minus strand of JANAVB010040218.1, from coordinate 17,593,573 downwards.
TAGCACTTCTCGGTACTGTAAAAGTTTTATTTCCTTTTAACATTTACTATGTTATGTTATAACTTATGTACTACTATGATTTTTTCAGCGGACTTACTTCTTTCCTTCCCACCGCGTCGTTGCTGTCGAGTCTATTTTTTCCAGCGTCGCCAGCAAGCTCATTAGGGACGCGATCCTCGACCAAAAGGATCGCGAGCGCCGGAAAGAGCCTATTCAGGGTTGGATCTCTGCTGCTGATTGGACGGCAATGAAGAGGAGATTCGAGAAGGGAACCTACAAGAGAAGTCCGCGAAGAACAAAAGAGCACGACAGGAGGGGATGCAGTAGTGTGGTGGGTTACGGTCCATCACGGATTTCTTCACTCATATGGTATATATCTCACCGTATACCCATAATTAATACTTTATAGTAATATATTTCTTTCAATTTAACTGACAAATCATATAATATTTTCGTAACAGGTTGAGTCAGGAGAGGACCCGAATATGGTGACCTTGTTCCTCGCTACACACACGAAAGGGGAGCGGTTCGTCGACGACAAGGCCAGGGATACCTACGTAAGTTTTACTTAATTCTAGTTTATTACTATTAATTTTTAGTTTCGTAGAGAATTCATATAGATGTTATACATAAGTTTTACTTAATGCTAGTTCATTACTATTAATTTTTAGTTACGTAGAGAATTCATATAGATTTTATTTTTGGGCCGAGTTTTTGAGGCTTAGGGAGGCCGGGTCGACACAGTCAGAGGGAGCTGGAGCTAGCACCTCCCAACAGTCCCCAGCCGCCGCAGCTCAGTCAAATAACGAGCTATAGATGAGGTCCATTGGTGGCATGCATAGGGGTACGTACTATGGTACGGGCTCCTATGGTACCTTCATTGCGTCACAGGCCTCTAGGACCGCCACTACTGTGCCTAGCCCCGCACATACTGAGGAGTCGTTGCTAGCCCAGCAGAGTATCGATGCGCAGATCGCAGCTCTGCGTGACGAGATGCTACAGAGGATGGCGGCATCGTAGTCGCAGCCGCAGCCGCATACGGATGATCATACGCTCATCTCATGTTTTGAGAGACTTGAGGAGACGACTGAGGCGCTGCGACAGATTCCATACGCTACGCAGGAGACTACACAGCGGTTGCTCGAGCAGATGCAGCAGTTTCGCGAGATGGCTACGGAGCGACCATCTGGTACGCCGGGAGCATCGTCTACATCCGGCGGTGCACGGAAGGACATGCTCATCAGCCTATCACCGGAGGAGTATCAGACGATCCTTGCGTTACGATGACAGTTATCTGGTTGCGCTCCTCCTCCAGCTCCAGCTCCAGGCGATCAGTAGTTTTGTTTTTGTATTTTCGGACTTTATACACTACATTTTTACTTTGTACGTATTTGAGGATATTGACTTTGTTCTTTATATTTGTACCTTATATTATTAGTTAAGGATATTATTTGTTTTATATATGTTTTGTCTATTCTGGAATGTATTGTACATGCTGGTTGTAGCTGTCCCGATTTTGATAGGCGACAGACTTCATAATATGCTTGCGTCGAGTCAGATCAGTCGAAAACTTAGATGGCCATCTAACTCGATCGTTGAGCATGGTAAACGATAACACCTTGCATCATCGATCAAATCGATTTGGACGGATGTTACGAGAATCGATCCAACTAATGGAACGACTTCTGTTGGAATAAGTCATAGATGTAGCAGGCTACGTCTCGGCGAGTGAGCTCTACATAAGAGTCCCTTCGACGGGACCGGACCGCTGTATGATTTTTTTGGAGCTTTTGTCGCTGGGTTTTGATGAAGTGCTTTCGCATCATTTTTTGAATGTAATTTATGAATTTTGAAGCAAAGGAATAAAAAAAGAATCCTAACTAAGTGTTGGTGCCATTGTAGGAGCTCGCGTAACTAAAGCTTGAACGTTGCGAAGCGCTTCGACGGTCGGCACGATTCAAAGAACTTGGTGGGTGATTCGGCCCCTTCTTTTCTACTCTTTCCTGCAAACAAAATTCCTTTGCCTCGAATTCATTCAAATCGACGATGCCAAGTTAAATGCATGCTAATCCACTAAGGTCAAGAACTCGAGAAAAATGTATCGATTTACAGTAATCTACTCTGAAAAATACAAGTTTTCACATAAACGAGAAAGTTTAAGGTTTTAGTAAAAAGATAGACTATTTCACGTGCTGTAAAATAATATGAAACGTCGATCGTGAGTTATGATGCCTCGAACAATTTGGTGCCCACGGGACACTAAATCGGGAGTACAGCTTTGGGAAAAATGAATCATTGCATGAGTTGAAAGAAATAATAATGTCGTTCAATACTGTCCGCTGCTATTTAAAAACTGTTTGCATATATTAAACTATTCACGCATTGGCATGGTCATGGACAGCTTATGCACAAGTTGATTTTCCTCGAATCGGTATCCGGGATATCGAAATCGAATCGAGCAAGGGGAATGAATAATCGTGCTTCGGTACTGATGCATTGCGGGACTGTCAGTCAGGCTTACAACCTAGACTGAAAGGGCTGAAATACCGTTGAGATAGTCCCACGTGGTGTGTAACACCAATGACCGCGCATATAGGATAGTAGCATGCTCACCTATTGTCTTATGCAGGTAGTAAGTATTATCTCTATTTTTATGCAGGGACGAGCACGACCAGTGGTAAAAAATAGGATAAATTGCTATGTTTTATTGTATGCTTTATTACTTCAAAGATGGCTATCGATATGAACTGAATTCATTTAGTTCTAAATAGAAAGACAACTCTAAAGCATGCCTACCTTAACAATCAGAGTCGGTTTAGACGAGTGGGTTCGTCTCGTCCACTTAGCAAGTGTGCTAATGCCCTTCCCCAAATTCCCCAGCTGCGGTGGGCGCTCTAAACTGAAGCTGAAGTGCGGAGAGGCGTTTTGAAGCTCTTCCTATGCTGAAGTATTTTGAAGCCAATTCAATCTAAGGCTTATGTATAAAAGAGCGAATGTATGGAACGGCAAGTGTTAGTTCAGGCAGCTTGTCGAGTATGTTTTCTTTTGTTTTCAATTAATGTAGCCGCAACGGCATCCAATGTAATTATGACTTGCACTTCGCTTGCAAGCTATGAATGAAAAGCATATTTCTATCTTCCTATATTGTGTCTCAAATTGATGTGATTTGTCAAGTCACTACAAAAAAAATAACTTTTTGCAACAATTCTTTTTGCAATAAAATTTGTTTCGTTGCAAAAAGTATTTAACTTGCAACAATATTTATATATTTGTTGCAAAACTTATATTTACAATTTTAAGCAACGAAAAGTATGTTTTTGAAAATATTTCATCGCAAAATAGTTGGGGTTACTCTATTCTCATTCTCAAAAAATAGTGGTAAATTTATTTGTAACAAAAAATATTATTTACAACAAAACCTAATCATGTCAAAAATTATTATTTTTTACAACAAATTTTTATTATTGCAATAAATTAATGTCTCTTTTGCAACATAATTAATTTTCTTTCCCAAAAGAATCTGCTAAAATTGGTTTGGAAAAAAAAATTTCCACGAAACTTTCCATCACAAACCCTTAAAACCCGTTCTTCCCTCTAATCCCGGCCAATAAACCCGCGAATCCCCCCCTAAAATTTCAGTTCCCTCATTTTTTCCCCCAAAATCTCTCAACAGAAGATCTTCCCGCAACCAAAACTCTCTCCCTCCGCTCCACTTTTATCTCCTCCTCTACGCACCTCTCTCTCCTCTCTAGCTCTCTCTCTCTCTCTCTCTCTCTCTCTCTCGGCCAGGCCGAAGCCAACAGGAAGTGGTGGCGCCCCCCCTTTGCTCCACTCTTCTCTCCCCTTCTCTGAGCACTCTTCCCTTCCTCCTCCTTTGCCGCCAGGCTGAAGGTAGAAGTTGTTGCGCGCACGATTGACGGAAGGACGGCGCAACATCTTGGCAAGGCTGACAGCAGGTCAACGTCGCAGCGAGGCTTACTGGACGGCGCCATTTTCTGGACGCGGCGAGGTAATTGTTCATGTTTCCAAAAAAATTCAAGACAATTTACAACTCTCTTAATCATTTTTATCATCTCGGTAATTTTGAAGTAGTTGTTTATGAATAACCATTTCTAAATCCTTCCAGCATATATTACTGACGTCGTCGTTATTTTTTTCCAAATAAAAAGTACGAGAGACAAAGTTTTGCTTCAATTTTTTTTCTGTTTACAATTAGCATCCACAAATTGAAAGTATTATTTGGGTAGTAGTCCTTTGTGCAAACATATTTATGATATAACTGCTATATAGTAGGTTTAAGTATTATGTGCATATCTTTTTAAATTAAATTGCTCGATTCAATTTTTTTATTATGAGCGCTACCTACAGAACATATTGCTGAAATTCAAAAGCATGATACCAAACATGACTGAAGAAATCAGCATTGCATCTGATTGATTTTATATCAGTTTTGATTAACTTATTTCTATTTTGTGTATTAATTATATACTTTTTAGTTGTGATATTGTAACATGATCCATTATTCACGGAACATATACTTTGTAGCTTCCTGGTCTCTTTAATTCATTGTTTAATATCCTAGTTGGAGGGGTCTGTAGGTCCTGAAAAATCAAGTTGTACACATCAACAAAGTCATAAAGATCAAGAAATGCATCTTTTAATGAACTGCGCAGACATCAGATTACGCAGTATACAGATTACGCACACTAGACTGCGCACACTCTCAAGCGCGCAGGCTGACGTGGCAAATCATCATCATTACCTGACACAATCAAATCTTCTGACAGCTGACAGCACGAAGAACGAGGCGACTGTTTGTTTAATCGTGTAGCACGGCGCTCGAGGTCAGCTGGCAGCACAATCGGTCAGCCTATCTAATGCGCAGTCTATATTGGCGTAATCCATGCCTGCGCAGTCCATGTCTGTGCAATCCAAAGCTAGCGCAATTAGGTTGCGCGCTCTATCAACACAACTGACAACATATACGTGGCATTCATGCCATCAATTGCTCGTTACGTGGCAACTGTCTATGCACGATCATGCGCATTTCAATCAAATGACTGCCATGTGTCCACGACAGTTGGCCCATGATCAGACAACTGCCTGCGCAAGTCCAATGTTGCGCAATCCAATTTATGTGCAATCTATCATGCGCAGTCCAGAATAACTAAAAGTTAGTTATTTCCAGAACTCTATAAATAGAGTTTCAAGTCTCCATTCAAGGGGATCAGAGATCACAGATCAGAATTATCAGAGAGTCCAGGAGTTCTTGCCCAAGTGCTGCTGCATTCTTCCGAGGCTTTTGCCTTCAATTCTCCGAGGCTTTTGCCTTCAAGTCAACTTCAGAGGCTACTGTCTTCAAAGTTCACATCGTCCAAGGGATAAAGCAATCATCTTCTAGATTGGATTCCTATAGTTGTACTTTCCTAGAATTCTTGTAATCTTTACAAAGTTTGTATCAATAAAGTTTCATACTTTTGTTTTTGCAAATAAAATGGCGACTCTGCTGGGGTGACTTTTCTCCTTCGATGAGGAAGTGAGAACTCAATGTGACGTAGCGTCTATCGGAAAGACGCAGAAGACTCTGGTCGTGAAGGTCAACCAGACAGCCTATGAAGCCATGATCAACTCCAAGACCACTCCTCGTACTGCTACAACTTCTGCCACAAGCAAAGTGCACCCAGTGTGGGTCCCAAAGACTGCTGTACATTCCAAAGTTTCTGCCAGCAAGACTTCTGCGTAGTCTGCCATCAAGACTGCTGCGCAGTCCAAGGCTTCTGTCACCAAGCCTGATGCACAATCTGTCTCTGCCATTACTGTGCACAATCTGCTGTTGCTAGTATACAGAAGACCTCATATGCTGCCCTGGATAAGTACAAGACTCCTATGTCCTCTGGCGCAGTTGGCTGTCAATCTTCCTGCGCAAACCAACACTCCAGCAACCAGAGTCCATCCTAAGCACTCTGTGGGAAGAACTCCTGATGCGCAAACCATAGTTTCTGTGGCTAAAACCAGTACACTTTTTGCCAGAGTCATTGATGTGCAAATAACCAGTGCACCATCATCCCATGCGCAAATCATGCCTGCACAATCTAAGAGTGACAGCCTTTTGGCTAAACTCTCTTCTTCTCATAACAAAGGGAAAAGCTCTGCTCCTCTTCTCAAATACCCTGTTGCTCTTGCACAATCTACTGGGGGTAGTCCTTTGGCTATTCCTCTTCCTCCTCAAAACAAAGGAAAAGGCCCGTTGGTCTTTTCTCAAACTTCCTTGTCCCATGACTTGGAAGAGAACAGAGGGAAACGCTCTTTAGCTAACCCTTCTTCACAAAACAAAGGAAAAGGCCCTTTGGTCTTTTCTCAATCTTCTTCAATTTTTACTAGTAGAAGATCAATCTGAACGTGCCTCAGCACCAGTCAGTACTAGAACTCTTTCGAATAAGGATTCTTCTTTCCTTCATGACAAGAAAACTTGTACTGATCAAAGAGGTATTCTGCCTACCCCGGTAGCAGAGTTCCAAGACCTCCCAACTCTCAAGATATCCCGCTCAAGACAGGGAAAATTGCTAGTGTCTCAAACAGAAACCCCTGGTGGTGAGTTTGCTTGATCTCAGAACTTATCTTAACAGACCCACTTCGGTGAAACGCAAACAGCCAATGCCGAAGACCAAACATCATCAAAAACAAATCTCCAGGGTTAAAAATCTCGACACCTATGCCAATGAAGTGAGCACTTCCCTGTATACTCAAGGGACAAAATATTTGAAGAATCGGAATCATATTCGAACATTATCAAAGAACAGATCCCTTAGAGTTTTTTCCCATCCTGCTGTTGTTCCCGATCTCCGAGAACATCTCAGACAAAAACTGGGACAATATTTCAAAACCTCTATCTCAATTATCTGATCATCATTGCAATCACAAAGTCATCATCCAATATTGTTGTCAAACAACAAAAAGATCTGTCTTCGATCGTCTGACTTTTGCAAACTCTGAAGCTATGTCAGAGAATGAAGAAGTGTTGTACGCTTCTGTCAACATGACTTCCCGAGACTACTGGGGGTAGAAGGTGCTTAAATGCACGGAAAACTTTGCAAACCAAGTCAGCGGTATCTAGATTTACTTCAAGAAACTTCTGAAGGAGTATTTCGACATACCCGGTCCCGAAGTCGAGACACAATCGGTCAAAGGCATCTTTCTCAAGATCCTTCGAGTCATCTTCCTACTTCTCAGTCAGGAGACGACTCTTTCTCCGACTACGATGCATACAGCGAAAGCTCTGAACAGACAGTGTCCTCCACTGTACCCAGGGAAGTGATAGCTTATGTTGTCAATGAGGATCCAGATGCTTCAACTTCAGCAAATCAAGAACAGCGAATTGCTGAACTTGAAGACAAACTGAAGACCATGGCTGAAATGGTCGCCAGTATGCATTCTATTATTGTGGCACAATATGCCACACCACCGACTGTACCTGCTGTGAATCCGGAGATCATAGCATCTTCGGTACCTGTCAATGCTGGGCTAGGGGTAGTGTCTCCTCAAATACCTCCTGTGCAAGTACAATTTCAAACTACACCCAGTCAATCAGGGGCTGGGGATAGTGCTTACAATGCTGTTCCTCCTCCTACTACTCTGACTCAACCTTCTCCTTCTTTATCATCTGAAGACTGCTAATAAAGCTCTCAAACTCTTGCGAACTCAGTTCGAAGCCTTCAAAGAAAAAGACAACTTGCAAAGATTGGGAATCAAGCAGCCATATCCAGTTGAATGGAAGGTAGTCCGTTCCTGCCAAAGTATAAGATCCCAACGATCTCTTTGTTTGATGGCAGTACTTCTCCTAGCCAGTTCATCAATCATTTTGAGGTAATGACCGTTCAACTCCAGCCAAATGATGCTCTTCTTACCAGAGTGTTCGTCGATTGTTTAGCCGACGTAGCATACGACTGGTACAGAAGTTTGCCCGATGGTTGTATTACTTCCTTCTCAGGTCTCAAGCAAATCTTTCTGGAACGGTTCTATGAAGGATTCAACGACATGACTATGTCGGCTCTCAATAAAATCAAACAGAAACACAATGAAACTGCTGATAGTTTCATCGAACGGTTCCACCGTGAAGCCTTGAAGATGCCTCCTGGAACTCCAGCTGCTGTCACTATTGATACTTGCAAGGCAAATCTTTTGTCTATCATCAGTATGTGGACAGGATCTACTCAGTTCCAAGATTGGCCCTCTTTCATTGTCAACGCGAAAGCTGCTGAAGTTAGCGCGGAAAAATTCAAGTAGCTAGGGTACAAATGTCTAACCCCGATCGGGATGAACATCAAACATCAGACGGTGGCAATCGCCAGAATAATCGCAAACCAAAAGAAACTTTGAACATCAATTTGAATAAGAATAAAGAATCTTTGGCGGTTAACGTAGCTCCTCCTATGTCCACTTCTACTCCTTCTGCACCTCCTCCAAGGGAACCTCGTCCTAAAGTAGAGTATTCCTTTGATGAGAATGACACTGCAAGCATTTTTGATTGCTTACTCAAAAGCAACAAGATTCAGCTCCCAGACCCATAGAAACCCGATGAAGTCGGTAAGACAGATCATCCTAAATATTGTGTCTACCACAGGTTCATTGGACACCCTATTCGAGCATGCTACATGCTCAAGGGCAAAATTTAAGAGCTTGTCAATGCTGGTGTCGTCACTCTGCAGCAAGACGAGAAGACTGTTACTGCAAATATGGTTTCAGTCCAGTTTGGTGATTTTCCTCCACAGATGGTGCAGCATGGCGTCATTTCTATTCCCAAAGCTACTCTTGAGATTGAGAATCTCCCTCCTCCACCAAATGAAGGTCTCATTCCCTTGTCTCTTGACAATGGCGAAGTTATGTGGATCCATCCAGATCTTGCTTCAGAGTTTGAAGTTTCCTCTTCTTTTAAGAAGAAAGACCGCTCCAAAAGCAAGACAAAGACTTGCAACATGGTGTCTTTTGACCCCATAGTTGATGAAGAAATTTTGCTAGGCACCAGATTAGGGAAAGCTTACTTGAAGGAGTATCCTGAAACTCAAGAGAATCCTGCCTCTTCTTCTGAACCTGCTCCAGTATAATCTACTTCCTCTGAAGAGATTCCTTCTACATCCTCACCAGTTGTAGTACCAATTCCTCCCAAGCCGGTGGTTGCTGACAAAGGCAAGCAACAAGTCCGCTTTGACAAACCCCTGAAGAAATCATCTCCTACAGGACTTGAAAAGCCGTACAATTTTGATATATTGGCTCAACTAGCCAATACACCGGCTAGGCTATCAATCTTCGAGCTCTTGCGCCTTTCCAAAGAGACTCGAGAAACTTTAAGTGAAGCCCTGATGCAGGCTGAAACTTGCATAACTCATCTCAAAAAGTCGAAAGCCGAACCGGTCTCTTGTCGTCATTGTCATAGCGTATTAGAGTTGATTCCAAACATCACTTTCACTCAGGATGATATGCTGCTGAAGGATAATAGACATGATCGTCCTCTCTACTATACAGGGTATGTCGATTCGATGAAATTCGATCGTATCCTGATAGATCCAGGGTCTACTCTCAGCATCATGCCAAAGACGATGCTAGACGCATTGAAGATACCAGTACATAGTCTTTCAAGCACAATCACCACTATCTTGGGATTCAACCAAGGAAGGAGTGAACCTTTGGGTAAGATTTGCCTAAAACTCCAAATAAGCAATCTTCGCACAAAGGTGACCTTCTATATCATCGATAATCATGGTTGTTCTTACAACGCACTTATGGGAAGACCATTCCTCCATGAACATAATGTTGTTCCATCAACTCTTATCAATGCTTTAAATATGTCGATGACAAATAAAAGTTCATAAGGAGGTTGCAGACCTTTATCCTTTCAAGGGTGTTGAAGCATACTGCAACGACGCTCGTATGTACAAGGAAGAATTTATGAAAGTGGTATTGGCCATGGATACTGAAGAAGACCAAGAAGCAATACCCAATGACACTCTCATCATACATGTTAAAGGGCGTGTTTCTCATCCTCAGTCTTCTAAACCTTTGGCTATTCACCTGCCAATTCAGAAGAAACCGGTTGATGGTGATCAAGATAAAAGGGAGCTCACCTCTTCTGAGCCACTTGTTATCGACTTACGTCATAACAAGGACAAAAAACAGCTCACTTCTTTTAAGCCACTTGTTGTTGATTTAACTCGTAACAAGGACAAAAAACAGCTCATTTCTTCTGAGCCACTTATTGTTGATTTAACTCATAACAAGGACAAAAGGGAGCTCACCTCCTCTGAGCCACTTGTTATCGACCTCCGTCGTAACAAGCCTCCTCCACGTTCTTCTTCTCCCCCTCTTGTAATCAATCTGACCAAGTCTGCTAAGGCTAAAGGTCTTGTTGTAAATATAGATATATATATCAATGAAAAAGTATCTACTTTCCAGTATACTGATGTTATTTATTACACTAAATGCTATTTGGATATGTTAGATAGCTTCAAATCATTTACAATGGGAGTTGTACAATCTCTTCAAACAGAAGTCTCATTTGAAGACCTAGATGACTCTTACCGTATTGTCCCTTCTCGAAAGAAGGGTGAAAGTCCAATACTTTTTAGTAACGGACCGAAACAACAATTCAGTTATACGGATGATAGTAAACTTAACGATACAGGACATCTCCAACTTCGACGTTATAGTCAACAATCAAAAGACATCATCCGAAAAATGGGTTATGACTTCAAGAGCGGCCTCAACTACGGTAAAGGTAGAAAGACTCCTCTTCGTACAGCTGTTCCAAAGGGAAAGTCAGAGATGTACTACAGCAGGACCAAAAGGGGTCTTGGATATGCTTCTCCTCCAATGTTATCCCCAGCAATTTTTGACTCTGATAGTGAAGAGCACTCTAACTCTTCTGATTCCAGATCATGGGATTCTGACACCAGTATTGGTCAAATTCATCGATTGACTGTGTCTTCTAACATGGTCTCTGCTGAACTTCCAGAAGGCTATGACGAGGATCTTGAAGAAAACCCTGAAACAGATCCTTGGGCTCAACGAATGGATACCCAATGGGAACTTCGATTCGAAAAAAGGGAACCTTCTACCGAAGATCAATTAGTTCAAGTTGATGTAGGAGAAAGTGGATCACCTCGTCCAATATTCATTAGCAAGAATCTTCCAGAAGAAGATAAGCAAGAATTAATTCTTCTGATTAAAGAATATATTGATGTCTTTGCCTGGAGCTATGAAGACATGCCAGGACTGGATCCTAAAGTTGCTACTCACAAGCTGAACATCTTGTCGAATGCAAAACCGGTCAAACAACTACAACGACATTTCAAGCCAGAAATGATGGACGCAATCGACGATGAAGTCAAGAAGCTCATAGCTTGCAGCTTTATCAGAGAAGAGCAGCATCCTGATTGGGTAGCTAACGTTGTCCCAGTTCTAAAGAAAACCGGCAAAGTTTGAGTCTGCATCGACTTCCGAGATCTTAATAAGCATATCCAAAATATGAATTTCCTCTCCCTATTACGGACGTCATGATCGATAATACTTGTGGGTTCGAAAGAATATCTTTCATGGATGGATTCTCCGGATACAATCAGATTCGGATGCATCCTGAAGATGAAAAGCATACTTCTTTTCGCACTCTTCGTGGAGTTTATTGTTACACAGTGATGCCATTTGGTCTCAAGAACGCTGGTGCAACATACCAACGAGCTATGAGTACCATCTTCAGAGATCATCTTCGCAAAACTATCGAATGTTACATTGACGATATTGCCGTCAAAAGTCGTCTGAAAGAAGATCACAACCAAGATCTGAGAACTATCTTCAATCTCATGCGCCAACATTAGCTCAAGATGAATCCCACCAAGTCATTCTTGGGTGTCTCTAGTGGCAAATTTCTCGGCTTCGTCATTACCTCTAAGGGTATACACATGGATCCCGAGAAGATCAAAGCCATTCAAGAGATGCGTCCTCCACGCAATCTAAAAGAGCTACGACGATTCCAAGGTCGACTTGCGTACATCAGGAGGTTCATTTCGAACTTATCTGGACGCTGTAGACCATTCACTCAACTAATGAAGAAGGGTGTATCTTTTATTTGGACCGAAGAATGTCAAAAAGCATTTGATGACATCAAGCGATATCTCATGAATCCACCAGTCTTGGTGCCACCAATCTCCGGCATACCATTCTTAATGTATGTTCGTGCCATTGACCATTCATTGGGTACTTTCCTAGCCCAAAAGAACAAAGAAGGCCATGAACAAGCTATCTATTATCTCAGTCGTACTATGATTGGTGCTGAACACCGTTATAGTCCGGTCGAAAAAGAATGCTTAGCTCTCATGTTGGTCGTTCAAAAGACTCGGCATTATATCATTGGTCAAACTATTCATGTCATATCCCGAGTCAATCCTCTTCGGGTATTGATGAAGAAACCTAGCACACTCAACTCTCGGCTGGCTACATGGGCTATTCTGCTAGTCCAATATGACATGGTGTATGTTCCACAAAAGTCTGTCAAAGGTCAAGCACTGGCAGATTTCCTAGCAGCTCATCCTGTTCCAAAGACGTCTAAACTTTACGATGAAATTCCAGACGAGACGTTGGAAGTCAACATGATCTCTGAAGAATTTCCAACCTGGCGTCTATTCTTTGACGGAGCATCCAGAATCGGACCCAATGGTGCCATTGTAGCAAGTGTTGGAGTTGTTCTCGTTTCTCCAAATGGATCGACCATTCAAAGAGCTTACTCTCTAGATGAACCATGCTCTAACAACGTGGCAGAGTACAATGCTCTGCTCATTGGCCTTCAATTAGCCAAACAACTTGACGTAAAGTATCTTGAAGTCTATGGTGACTCTAAGCTGGTTGTTAATCAAGTGAGAGGAACCTATGAAGTTCGTCATCAAGATCTAGTGCCTTATCATGAAGCAGCAATCAACATAGCTACGTCATTCAAAGCCTTCTTCATAGACTATGTTCGGCGAGCTTGTAATACTAAAGCAGATGCTTTGGCCAATCTTGCAGCAGTCTTAGCCATCCCCATCAAAAGACAGCAAGTAGTGGTCATCTCTAATCGAGAATTGTTTTGCATTGAAAACAATCGTAATATTGAATTCAGTAATTTCACTGAAGTCAATATTATCAGTGAAGATTGGAGAGCCCCCTTCATCGACTTTGTTGTTCATGACAAATTCCCTGAAGATCCAAAAGAGGCCACGAGTATTCGTCGGCGGTCTCCCCGATTCTATTACAATCAGAACACCAAGACTCTCTATCAGCGGACTTATGACGGTCTTCTTCTACGCTGTCTAACTGGTGATGAAGCAAAACAAGTACTGCGTGAAGCTCACGATAGTGTTTGTGGAGCACATCAACCCGGTCCTAAACTACAGGATCGCATCCGACGTATGGGTTACTATTAGCCCTCTATGGTATCTGATGCCATTGGTTATGCAAGGAAATATCGAGCTTGTCAAATCCATGCAGATTTCATTCATTAACCTTCAGAATTTCTGTATTCGACGGCTGTTTCTTGGCCTTTTGAAGCTTGGGGCATGGACATTATAGGTCATATCAATCCTCCTTCTTCTAGAGGACATCGGTTCATATTAGTAATAACCGATTATTTCTCCAAATGGGCTGAAGCTATACCTCTGGCTGAAGTCAAGACCAGCAGTGTCATCAACTTCGTCAAACATTATGTCATTTATCGATTTGGTATACCTCGAAGAATCATCCACGACAATAGACCTCAATTTATCAGCCAAAAATTCACAAGGTTCTGCGATGATCTTCGAATTAACAATGTCGCTTCGACAGCCAATAATCCTGCTGCTAATGGATTAGCGGAAGCTTTCAACAAAACTATTATCAAGCTTCTCAAGAAGTTTGTATCCACTAAAAAACAGAATTGGAGTGAAAAGCTTGGTGAATGTCTTTGGGCCTATCGAACTACGGTCCGCAATCCCACAGGCTTTACACCTTTCTCTCTGGTGTACAGTTGTGAAGCAGTTCTCCCTCTAGGACTTCAAATTCCTTCTTTAAGGATTGTCATTGCCAATGAGCTCACTATAGAGAACAATGACCTTCTTCTACTTCAAGAATTGGATGCACTCGACGAGAAGCGGTTAATGGCTCAGCAACATATTGAGCTATATCAAGCTCGCATCTCGAAGACTTTCAACCGCAAAGTTAAAGTCAGAGCCTTTCAGCAAGGAGAACTTGTTCTAACGGTCAGACGTCCTATGACTATGACTCATATGAGCAAAGGCAAATTCGACGCAAAGTGGGAAGGTCCTTATGTTATAAGCAAAGTCTTCTCAAACGGAGCCTATCAACTCTCAAAGCTCGATGGTCGAATTGCTATGATGCTATCAATGGCAAATTCCTTAAGAAGTATTATGTATAGTTGTAAATGCTTGTAAATCATTAGACAAGTTCAAGTTCATAAATAAAATTTAAATTTTATTTCATCATGAATGACAAGTACATGATATTAAGGAAGATCACTGTCATCTTTTTTACATTAGGACGGGGACCACTACCGTCCTTATCAAAGACATAATCGGCAAAAGAGCCGAGAACATCTTTACTGGAACCCACGAGGAACTTGCAAGCAGCCATCCTCATAGCTCTTCTTCTTCAGTCTTTCCTGGTTCAAGCAGAAAGTCCAGGATATCTCTCGGTGGTTTGGGAGCAAACGAACCTTCGCCTGCCTCTGCCTGCTTTGGTTGGACCAGTTCGGCCGGATGTTCTTCAACACCCGTTTTAACTTTTGGAGCGATTTCAGTCTTCTTGGATGTATCTCCGGACGACATCTTTATGCTGAAAATTGAAAATAATCATTCCTTCCAGATTTCTGTTCTATTTATAGGCAGAGATTCTCAAAATAATGAAACGTCACATTTATCAGACGGTTCGTCCGTTCATTCATCATCACCTGACGGTTCATCCGTTCATTAATATCAGAAGGTTCATCCGTTCATTCACATTCATTCGACGGTTCATCCGTTCATCCGACGGTTCGTCCGTTCATTCACATCTACCAGACGGTTCATCCGTTCATTCACATTCATCAGACGGTTCGTCCGTTCATTCATCACATTCACCTGACGGTTCATCCGTTCATTAATATCAGACGGTTCATCTGTTCATTCACATTCATTTGACGGTTCGCCCGTTCATTCATTATCACTATCTAACGGTTCACCCGTTCATTTACATCCATCTGACGGTTAGCCCGTTCATTCATTATCACTTGACGGTTCATCCGTTCATCATCATCCGACGGTTTATCCGTTCATTACGACGATTTATTTTTCATTCATTTTCATCCACATCAGTAACTTATTATCTTTGATTAAGTTATCTATTGAAATAATCATATTTAACAAATTATATTCTGCCACGTCCATATTACCTCTGAGCAGATATAATGAATATAATTATTTTCTACAAAATCATCAAGAAATATATCATGTCCTGCACCTCTGAATATATTTTCTATCGCTATTATTTTATATCTGAATAAGATATACAAAAAATAATAGAGCCACACAAAATGTCTTTTATTGATCAAAATTTAAGACATTACATAAGCAAAAGAAAGACGAGAAGATACAAAAAGTTCTTTCTATTGAGACGAAGGCATTATCAGAGTAGCAATTTGCTGCTTCAGAATCTGCAACCGTTCTTCACGAGATGTCATCACTCTCCTTCTGGCCTCTTCCATACCAGATTCTTCATTAAAAACGGGCATGGTCACCATTCGGCGAGTGATTTCTGCATCATGAGCTGCTACAAACTTATTTCTTTCCTGAGTTAGAGCATCAATTTGTTGGACTGAAGTTTGATGCTCTGTAACTTCATTCTCCAGTTCTTCTTCGAGACGAGCAATCTCTGCCCTCAGCTCGACAATCCTTCTCTCTCTCCTCTCGGCAGCTGAGATCACCGATTCCAACTTGGAATTATATTCAGCAGATTTAGTAGTATAAGCGTCCAAGAGGTTCTGGAGATTCACTCTTTCAATCGCAGCTGCATGAGCCATTTGTTCAAATTCTGCCTGCACTAAAGGCTCTACTTCTCCTTTGTTGAGATCTTTATAGTTCTTTATGGAGATCTCCAACTCATTCAAGATATGGTCAAGGAAAGTGGCCTGAGCCTCATCACTTTGCTCTCGGATGGCCTTCACCAAGAAAGAGGTTGGACCTCTAACCATAAAGAAATCAGCATCTGCTTTGTCCATCATTCTATTTATCAAAGGTCCCAAGGACTCGAAGAAGCATCTAGTGAATGATTGGATTACAAGCTGATTAGTCTCCAGAGCACCAGGAGTCGCAGCTACTCCTGTTGATGATGAAGCAGCAAGATGCTCAACTTCTCGTATCTGAACAACAGGCTCTTTGAATAAAGGAACCAAAGTGGAGCTGGTTGCTCCTCCTGGTTGTTCCTCTGTAAAATCAAATACTGTTACTTTATCTGTCATTGGCTATTGTTAAAAAAATCAAAAGTGAAACAGTCTTACCATGGGTGGATCCAGCAATAAGCCTATCATCTGCAGGGACAGACTTTAGTTGAGTAGAAGAAGCTTCAGACGCTACGGCCTGGCTGCTTCCTGCTTCAGAACCACAAGACAAATGGCGGCTGCTACTGGCAATTGTCGTTGCCAGTACTATATCCATACAGGTTGGAGGAGCAGAAGAAGATCCGGGCTCTGTATGAATAAAAGTAACGATGTTAGCTATCAAATTACTTATTAAAAGAAGATCGCTAATTTCATTACAATACCTTCGGGAGCAGCAATTGGGGTTTTCTCCACATCCACCTCTTCATCAGTAATCTTCTCCGGAGATCTCGGCACCTCAGCCTCCTTTTCAGAAATTAAAGTGTCTCGAGGGGATCTCTGGGTTTCAATATTCTCTTCTGGATCTTGTATTTCATCAGAAGTTTCTGATGAGGTGCTCTCCTCATTCTCGCTGTCCTCGGGAACCTCTTCATTAGTAGCATCAGCAGCATGATCAACTTCTTCCTGATAACCGAAGTCACAGTCATATAAAGCGTCGATCATTAAACGATCTTCTTCAGCAAAAGTTCCTCCCGGTGTAGCAGGAAGATGGATTTCCGCTGTTGTTGGCAAAGGAGATCGTACGGCAGTGTGCTCTTCATCTACAATGTTATCTCTGGGCTCTTCAGCCTCATTTCTTTGGTCCAGCTCTTCCCCCTGTTTAATTTCCTCTCTCTGCTCTGGACTGGGAGTTTTATTCCCAGACTCAGAAACAGGAGTAGGAGAGGGCATGGTGAGTCCCGCTGCAGCGTCTATCACAATTGAAGACAAAACTTGTCTTCTACGGACCAACCTTTTCCTTCTATGCAGAGGTCTCTCAGGACTCTCTGCATCTATTGTCTCGACTTGTTTTTGAACAGAGGTCGGTGTGACAGCTTCTTCCTGCTGAATTGTCTCGGCCAACTGCCGAGATTGAGATCTGGTTGTAATCTTTTCTGAAGAATGATCCAAGATCAGTTTCTTCTTCGCAACTGGGACAGAAGGCTCCTCTCTCCTTCTCTTCTTGGCTGGAGATTTAGCAACCTTTAAAGAAACACGCAGTGGCGTATTAACTTCTTTAGGGAACATAGCATCCCTCGAAACTTCTAATGGTGCATCCACTGGCTCGTGCACCTCATCATTACCTAGGAGTGACATGATGACACCTCCTTTCCTTAATCTTGTTGCAGACGCAAAGCTATCCGCAAGATTGAAGTTCTCTGCAAAAGTGTTTGCTGATGTGTAGAACACCGAATAGGTAAACAGCATACGAGGTCCATGACTACTGTTCACCGATATCGAGAATGTTGCTTTCATATCTCGAGTGTTGTAATAAGCCCAAGCTCGGACTTCATCTATCAAGAAACATTTTCCTTGTAGGCATGATGGCATTACCTACGTGGAATTAGTCATATCCAAACTGCCGAACAAATCGGCTGGGAAGATATGGCTCCAAGAAGCATTCTTCTTCAAATCGATACACCAGGTGTGATGGACGAATTTTCTTTAACCAATTAAAAGCTGTACGGCTCAAAGGTTGCACCTTTGAGTCAACCATGTTAGTCGGCATTTGTTCATATCCGGCAGGAGGATAAGTGCAATAAAAGTTCCACCCTTTACCAAGGTTCAAAGCATATCTGCAATCTCTCAAAGAAGTGTATTTCCACTTTCCTTAGGAATATCTTCGCAAAAAGCTGCCACCAACTGGTCCCATGTTGGGGTCCATTAAAGTAGGATGGTGTAGAAGCAACCACCCGCACAGATAAGTATACGGCAATTCTAGCCGAGAAAACTCTTTCTCGTCCTTAGCTTTCAGCATCAAATTGACGTACAGGCGGAGACCGGTGTTCAATCTACAAGTCATTGCCGATAAGAGATCCATCTTGTAGCCAAAGACTAATCGAACGGCAGCAAAAAGAACACCGTGATGAAAGCGGTCTACGGCACTTGATCCAGGGACGACGAACCGACGGAGCCAATACGTCAGAAATCCTGCTAATTGGGCTTCTTTTGACATGAATCGATATCCCACTATCATATAACTCTCGAGAGTGTCTCCTTTCTTTAGAGGAGGACATTGATAATCGTCCTTGATCTTTTCATCCAAATCCCCACTTAACTCCATCAACTTCACCACTTCACTGCTGCTCAGTGGTTTAAAGAAGTCGGGATAGCATTTATCATGTTCCTTGGTCTTCTTTTCTTTAATATGGTTGAGAAACAGATAAGACAACCATTTGGACGAATAGCAGGTATTGGATGTACCACTTTCGTAAAATAGAGAACAGATTTTATAATGACATAGCAGCTCTTCGAAGACTGCTACCATCTCTGTGTTTTTTTTTTTGAAGTTTGTCCAATTCATCATTAGTTGGGACAAATTCCTCATACGGGGCATCCCCCATCGGCAAGTAAGAGATGTACTGCATCTCGTGAAGGACAAACCCAATCTCTCCGCAGGGAGTCATAAAGTCCCTGTCCTATAATTGTATCTCCTGCTAGAGCTAGGAATAGATGCGAATTAGGAGCAAAATCATAAACAGTGGCATGCACTGCTTGATACAAGTTGATCTGTTGAAGTTTTTCTTCAAACTTAGTCAAAATCCAGTTTGCTATATAATTCCATCTCTTAAAGTCTGGATTTACCAGTCCAGTTAATCTGAGGCCATGATCTGGATACCTCCCTTCAACATTCGCGAACTCATTCGCGAATATTGGAACTCTCACAGGCAATAACAAAGAAGAATTTTTTGGCGGAATACAACCGGGCTTCAAACCTCTGAGCAAGACACTGTATCGTTCTGAAGAGCTGTAGAACATGTCTTTCTTATCAGACCCCTTCTTCACATAAATCTTTCCTGGACGGGCATCCTGAAAAGGTGTGAGATTCTATTCCATTTTCCTCGGATAGCTCGCATGAGCATATCGAGATAAAGGGAGGCAGCGGGAGATATCTGGTATCGAGATTGTCCTCTCTTCTTGATGGACAATCTGTTCCTCCATCCGTGGCCTCGGCTGAGATCTCTTCTCAAAAGCCTTGCCAAACAAAAATAAGGGCTTCTTATGAATAATGGCATCTACTGACTCCAAAGGTTGACCATTCATCAGACATAACAGTGTTTCATTATCTTGGGCCACTAAGATAGCTTGGCGGAAAGCTGGCAGATCGTACTGTGGATAGTGCACATGAGACAGGTCCTCTTTATATTCCGATTCTGAAAGAGTTCCTACAAAGTTCTCATATCCCGGATCTTCTCTGGTATTAACTGCATCAATCAGGGAAAACAAAAAAATTCAGCACAAGGAAAAATTAATGATGCTATCATTAGACTGCACAACCATCAGATTGTGCAACCATCAGATTGCACAACCATCAGATTATGCAACCATCAGATTGTGCAACCATTCGATTGTGCAACAGACAGTTTACGCCAGCATCAGATTGTGCTGGAAATCCTGCACAAATCAGCAGATTGTGCCGACCTTTGTCAGCGCAGTTCAACTGATTGTGCGAGAAATTATTCTTCATAAAAATGAAGAATAAATGTTTTGTGCAACCAAAAACCCTAAAAAGGGTGGTGCAGTATGATCACATCTCTAAAAAGAGATGGATTCTGAAGAACAGTAAAATCAAAAACCCTAAAGAGAGTTTTTGATTGGGTCATCTACCTTGCAACGCGGGATGCGCAGTCTCGTGGCGAGAAGGACATCACGCAGCCGTAGCCGAAGACTCGACGGGGGCTGTCACGCCCCGATTCGTAGAGTCATATTTCTACATATTTTATCTCTTGGAATCGATCGTCCTCGCTTGGGCGTGATGCCGTACAAGTCTGGTATTGTACTTGTACAAGGCAAAGATGGTACATAATCGATAATCTTCAAATAGAAATACATCGCAGCGGCAGAAACAGACAAATTGAAGTTAATGAGGACAATCTTTCTTATTGAACAGAAGCACATCACTTCATTATGGCAGCGGAGATAAAAGGATAACTTGAAGTCTCAAAGAGATATATATAGAACTTTATTCTCTTTATTGATAATTGAAGAAGAGTACAAGACTTGTATTGAAATACAATAATTACAGCACATCTCACTTTATATTGGAAACCAACTGAACAATGCTATACAGCTTATATTTGATATTTAGATACAATGGATTACAACTCGATATACCGACTTGGCTTACAATCTCACTGGTACAACTGATTACAATGTTCCATACATTATGTCCTTTATAAACAGAAGACATCATCTTGTGCAAGGAGAGCTTCTGTATGCCCAACAAATCTTCGATGCCGTGGAACCAATCAAGCCAATCTTCGTATGTAGAACATTCCAAGCACGAGCACCTGCCCACAAAACGTGGGTCAGCACATCATCTATGTACTGGCGAGCAGAATCCAACCCACTCGCATAAACCAACATTTTAAGTGATCATTTAAGCAAGCATTTATTAGAATGATCTTTCTACTTGGGGCCTAGCATCAGTTTACAGTTCATGGGCAATAATCAGAGTGAAGCATGTAAACATATTCTTAGTAGCATTCATGTGGACATATCATTTATCCTTCTTGGTGTTATCATGCAAAGGCATATTGAGGCATCGTTAACATTAATATTTTTTAAACATGTTATAACAGTTCTCACTTCAAGCATCACTTAGCATGTATGTTGTGTTTGAGCAATGATTATAGCAAGGCATCTTTCTAGCATACTAAATGGAACATGTTAAGCAGGCAAGTTAAACCAACTTATACAATATTACAATTATGTGATTTCTTACCGATAGCCGACTCCTCGTACCTGTATCAATTACAGGTTATCTGATATACTTACTCTGCCTGCACAAAACATTCATTAGCATGCATCCTGACTACATGGTCACTGGTGTTGTTAAACCATATGGACTCTTCTTATTTCATTTCATTTTAAGATAATGCGGTCAGCATAGTAGGTGGCGAGCCTCTATGCCACCCCGCCTTATCCGTGCTCCCAAAGCACTCATCATTATTTCCTCCTAGGCCGAATCGGTCCCCAGGGCCCTAGGAACCGTTCGAGGAAATTATTACTCAAACCTTGTATACAAGTTGTCCATGACCATGCGAATGCGTGTCCGACTCGATTGTGAACATAATCGCATGGTAAAATATATTAAGGAAAGTAAAGGCAACAGTGCATCATTAGTCATATTCAATGACTTATTCATTTCATCATTACCATCATTTCATTTGGTGATCTCAACGATCCCAGCTTTATCATTTCTCATTCATTGCTTCATTGCAACGTATCTCATATCATTCCTTTCTTAAGAGGAACTTAACATTCATTCATTTCATAGGGACATTTATTCATTCATTCATTTCTTATAAGGGACAGGCAACATTTCATATTCTTGCAACAGTTATACAGATAGTACATGATTCTAATGTTTCATCCAGTTCATTGGTTCGATAGCATAGCCAATTCATTTCTTATTCTATCATTCATAAGGCATCTCATTATTCAAGTGTCTACTTATTCCAGCAGTGTTAAGCATAAGGGGCAATGTTATCAATTCATTCTCAGGTAGCGAATCATATTAACAGTTTAATGTGTTGTACATTTCAATAATTCTCAACGTAAGCATCTTTATTATTCAGCAACTAACATATGGGACATTTAGGGACAGTTCATGGCTTTTCAATACTTCATTTATTAAGCATGAAGGAGTAAGGAGGAGGAAGGACAGTTCCACTCACCCAAAATTCTACTAAGCGTAGCTCCACCAGTGAGCCACGTTCCAATATCCATTCCGTCTAGCCAGCTAAGAGAGACTGCATCTGTCTCAATTCTCCTGATTTCCAACATAAGTCACGGTCCAATATTCTGATCCCATCCAATAAGCCAACCAAATGCCCCGTACAGAGCGGGGCATTACAGGGGCCTTGCCCTTGGCAGTGGCGGAGGATCGCTTGGGGGCCATGGAGATTCGATGAAGAAGAAAGGAGGAGTTGCTCGAGACTTCTCTCTTAAAAGATCACAAAAGCAAAGTAAAGAATAGAATGAATATCGAAGAGAGCTATTTATAGTTTTTTAAAGAGTAACGGATGCCTCAAATTGCGTCGAAAAAGTCGGATTGATCCATCTGATTGTGCAGACAGCTTAGAACATGCGCAACTTGATTAAAATTTTAAAATTCAAAGTATTTCGAAATTTTGAATAAATTCAACTTTCGAAAACTTTGAAGGGGGTCTTGTAGGTCCAAAAAAATCAAGTTGCACACATCAAAAAAGTCATAAAGATCAAGAAATACATCTTTTAATAAACTGCACAGACATCAGATTGCGTAGTATACAGATTGCGCACACTAGACTGCGCACACTCTCAAGCGTGCAGGCTGATGTGGCAAATCATTATCATTACCTGACATAATCAAATCTTCTGACAGCTGACAGCACAAATAACGAGGCGACTGTTTGTTTAATCGTGCAGCACGGCGCTCGAGGACAGCTGGCAGCGCAATCGGTCAGCCTATCTGATGCGCAGTCTATATTGGCACAATACATGCCTGAGCAGTCCATGTCTGCACAATCCAAAGCTAGCACAATTTAGGTTGCGCGCTCTATCAACACAACTGACAACATATACGTGGCACTCATGCCATCAATTGCTCGTTACATGGTAACTGTCTATGCACGATCATGCGCATTTCAATCAAATGATGCCATGTGTCCAAGACAGTTGGACCATGATCAGACAACTGCCTGCGCAGTCCACAGTTGCGCAATCAAATTCATGCGTAATCTATCATACGCAGTCCAGAATAACTAAAAGTTAGTTATTTCCAGAACTCTATAAATAGAGTTTTAAGTCTCCATTCAAGGGGATCAGAGATCACAGATCAGAATTATCAAAGAGTCCAGGAGTTCTTGCCCAAGTGCTACTGCATTCTTCCGAGGCTTTTGCCTTCAATTCTCCGAGGCTTTTGCCTTCAAGTCAACTTCAGAGGCTACTGTCTTCAAAGTTCACATCGTCCAAGGGATAAAGCAATCGTCTTCTAGATTGGATTCCTACTTTTGTACTTTCCCAGAATTCTTGTAATCTTTATAAAGTTTTTATCAATAAAGTTTCATACTTTTGTTTTTGCAAACAGGGTCTTGTGTTAAAAAATAGTTCTTTTAAATCTTTGTGAGATTTAAGTTTTCCATAAATATACAAAAAAAAAAGCTAACTACAAGATTGTTTTCACCTAATTTATATTTATATAAATAATCTAGCAGTACATAACAAAGGAAGGGGCCATTACAAATAGCTGCTTGTACTCAATTTATCGTTCATTTGTCTTTCTCTTATATGTTGCTTTGTATTTTCAGATATTTTGTTTTGTTATCAGCTTTCAATTCTTTTTGTTTTTTTTATTTAGGAACACAAATATGGATAAAAGTTGGGTGAAGCTTACAAATAAATTATGTCGGCAATACATACAAGGAGTTAAAGACTTTATACAACAAGCGAGTAGGTTTGCCCAAAAGAATAATAGGATTCGTTGTCCATGTCGTAACTGCAACAATGTGTATTTCCAGCATATAAATGTGGTGAAAACTCACTTGTTTGATAAAGGGATGACTAAAATTTACACCAATTGGGTACATCATGGTGAAAAATTTGAACCTACGACAATTCTTGATGACGAAAGTGATGATGATGGCACACGTGAAGAAGAGGCTCTACCGGATAATATTCATGAGATGTAAGATTTTTTGAAGACTTACATGCTGAAACATTTATGAATTCTAGTTTGGATGAAGTAACTTTTAGTCAGGAACAAGCAGAAACTAGTAATACTCATCCTAATCAACAATCTTCAGAGAAAAATCAGAGAGATTTTCAAGCTTATTAAGGGACGCACAACGTGAACTTTATCCTGGCTGTACAAAGTATTCAAAATTATCTTTCCTAATAAAATTGCTTCATTTAAAAGTAATCAATCGTCTAAGTAACAAAGCCTTCGATCAGATCCTTGAGCTGTATAAAGATGCACTTCCAGATGGGGAAACATTGCCTAAGTCATATTATGAGGCTAAAAGTATAATGCGGGTCCTGGGCCTTGGTTATGTGGCCATACATGCTTGTAAGCATGATTGTGTAATATTTTGGAAGGAGCACAAAGATAAAAAAGGACACTGTAAAGGCTAGATTAGACACTGTAAAGGCTAGATTAGACACTGTAAAGGCTAGATTAGATTTAGAACTAATGGGCATACGGAAGGAATTACACATAATACAGGACGGTAATTCATTTGTGATGCCACCAGTATACTATACAATATCTGTTGAAGAAAAAAGAAGTTTTTGTGAATGGTTGAAGTTGGTTAAATTTCCAGATGGCTATGCATCTAACATATCTCGATGTGTGAACACTAAAGATTGTAGACTCTTAGGAATGAAGAGTCGTGATTGTCATGTTTTGTTAAAACGATTTCTCTCAATTGGAATACGTGGATATATACGTAAAGATATATGCAATACATTAATTGAGTTGAGCTTTTTCTTTAAAGAGTTGTGTTGCAAGACTTTAAAGTTAGAAGTACTAGAGCGGCTGGAGAAAGATATTGCCATAGTACTTTGTAAGCTTGAAAAGATATTCCCACCTGCATTTTTTGATATTATGGTGCATCTAGCTATTCACTTGCCCCATGAAGCAAAACTTGGAGGGCCCGTTCATTATCGTTGGATGTATCCAATAGAAAGGTAATTTTTAACTTACTATATTAAATTACTTTTTCTTTTGAACATGCATATATCTTTTTCAAGTTTACATGATGCAGTGACTAATGTAGAGGCTTATTTATGTCAATAGGTTTCTATGCACACTTAAGAGATATGTGCGTAATAAAGCACGTCCTGAAGGTTCCATTGCTGAAGCTTACATTGATAGTGAATGTCTTATATTTTGCTCAATGTACCTTCAAGGTGTTGAGACTATTTAATCGAGAAGAAAGAAATTTTGACGGAGGTCAAGATAAGCATAATAACATATCTGTTTTCTCAGCAAATATGCGTCCCTTAGGATCAAGAAAAGTTTATGAGAAAATGGATATGACAGAATACAGTAAGGCTCGATTGTATGTCTTGAACAATTGCAATGAAATATAGCATTATATAAAGTGAGTTATTTCATCCTCGTTACTTCCTGACATCAAATAATTTATTTTATTATTATCATGATTTGATTTTTTATAAATATATGTAGTGAACACATGGCCGAGCTTGAGAGACAAAGCACACATAATGTACAGGAAAAACATGACCAACTATTTCCAAAATGGTTTGAAAATCACGTAAGTCTTATTTATCGATAATTAGCTTAATTTACACGTAAACACTTATCATTCTTACTTAGTTTTGATGGATTATTCTTACTAATTTACTTAAATTTTTATGGATAGATGAAACTATTGCGTGCACAAAAATCACCTGAAGCTACAGATCAACTATATTCCTTAGCTTGTGGTCCTGATCAGCGAGCAAGACGATACACAGGGTGTATCATTAATGGAATGAGGTTTCATACAAAGGAGCGGGAGAGACATCGTAGAACTCAAAATAGTGGTGTGGTTGTAAAGGGAGATCACCAAGGAAAAGACATTGACTTCTATGGTGCTTTAACAGAAATTATTGAGTTGAGCTACTTGGGGGGAAATCGAGTTTTTATATTCAAGTGTGATTGGTTTGATGTAGGAAATAAGAAGACAGGGATCCAAACAGATGGTTACTTCACTTCCATTAATATATCCCGTAAATGGTACAAGGATGATCTGTTTGTTCTAGCGTCTCAAGCCGAACAAGTCTTTTATGTTAGTGAATCTAAATTGCGAGGTAGCTGGCAAGTCGTGCAAAAAACTCAACCAAGAAATATTTACGATGTTCCCGAGGTAGTTATAGAAGAGGGAGAAGAAGATGATAGATTAATGGGTGATGGTGAGGCTTATCAACAACATCTACCGAATGATACGAATGTAAATGTTGAAGAAGAGGTGCCATATTTGTCATTAGGAAGGAATGATGTGGTCTCAAATGCCATTGATGTGACCAGCCTCCATCCAAATAAATTAGATCTAGAAGATGATGATTTTATTAACGATGATGAACTTTCTGAAGCAGATGATACCTTTGAAGACTACTACTCTGATAAGGGAGAACCAATGCATAGTGATCATGACACTGATATAGATGATATACAGTTCTTTCTATCGATGAAATTAGTTTATGCTTTGAAAATATAATCTTGTTGCATTTATGATTTTTTTGATCATAATACACTTATCAGTTTATTTATGTCTATAAAATTTTATTTTTTGAGCTCTAATTGCAAACTGGCATGAGAGACTCAGATATTCATAGAAAGTGAGCACCCATAACTGAAGTGGGTTATATATACATTTTCCCCAATACGGTCTCTTTCTAAACTGGGAGAGAAGGGGGTATTATCTAGAGGTGCAGAAATCTTGATATTGTAGCCAGAATTCTTGATTTCATTCAAATGCTGACAGTCCAAAAGCTGTCCACAACAATGATATAATGAGTGTTAGAACTTCCATCGTACACATGATACAATTCAGGTTCATGGATTCAAACGCAGACATGAATTTAGGAGAACCTGAGATAATCAAAGCCATGACTGTATCCATGAATATCCATGAACCTGAATTCAGTCATGGGCTACTGGATGTTTATGTTCTTATATTTTATGGAACTAGAAAACTAGTAGATGGCATGGTTGTACTTATTTGTTATGGTTGTATATTTTATGGAATTAGGTAGTAGGATGACATGGTTATTGGACTTTATTTGTTTTAATTATCTTATCTAGAAATCAGAATTTGAAAATTCAAACATGATTCCAATCAGTCATCCAAATTCGAGTTTGAAAATCATGGTGAAATCAGGACGAAATCAGGACAATGAAATCATGTTTTTAAACAATCAGGCAAATCAGTCTCAAATCAGGCTATACACCTCCAATAGTTTTTGATCGATTCTATGGTTCAAGCCGAGAGCTTCGATCTGGTTTCTGATGGGCATGTTGATTTTTCTTTTTTGGGGCTAAACTTAGGGATTTGATTGTTGGTTATATAGTCTTTTAGTTGATGTTGTAGTTCTAGCAGAGATCGTTTTGTGATGGTCCTTTTAAATATTCATGATTTGTGCTGAATTTTGGGAGATTTGAGGGAACTGGCCTATTATATAGTTTTGACTTTTCAGTTAAAGTAGGGATTTTGGATCTGTGTTTCTAATGGGTATCTTTTTTTCTTTTTGATTTGGGCTTAAATTGTGTGATTTGGTATGTTGGTTGTATAGTTTTTGATGGGTATCTTTTGTTCTTGTTGTATCCCTTGTAGCCAAGCTTTATGAGATGAAAATAAGCTCATTTGGATTCCTTGTATTAGTAATCACTGCAGCAGTTTTCCAAGATATTTGCACTAGAAATATCTTCTGTGATATTTGATTTGCTTGGTAGATTTTCTATTTGTTGTTTTTTCCTTGTGTGTAGATGTCTTCGATTTGTTTGTTCCATGACTAATATACATAGTATCAAAACATGTTACTTGCTAGGTTATCAGTATTATAGAATCTATAGATAGAAGAATACCATTTGCATATTTTTAGGAATTCGAAGGAAAACAATAGAAAAATGTTGATATTTCTTTTTCTCTCTTTTAACTCTAATATCATAAAACAGATCCTAATTATTGTAGATAGCCAAAGTACTAACATCATGTATGATAGGCACATAAGGATGGGGGAATCCACTTCCAGCACCAAATTTACATAGATCATTGACAAAGTACAAATTCATGCAAGCATTTAAACATAACTAAATGACATGGGATTTCCTAATTAGTATCGACTCCCAAGACTATGATAAAAAAGCTAGTGAGAAATATTTTTTAGTACATTCCAAGTGATCATAGTTTCTCCTTTGTATTTGACAAAAAGGCAATTTGCTGATGAACCAAGCTGAGATGGCAAATATGTAGCTGCAAGGAATAGATTTTATAAGTCATTTAGTAGTAAGAAGTAAAGAATCATGGAGCAGGTGGAAGTTCATTTATTAGATATATTTATCTGTTTATGCTATCTACTTGTTTCTTATTATGAATATTGGATGGACTTTTCTTCTGTATTCTTCTAGTTTGCTTAAAAGATTTCTTTTATTTATAAATTTATGCAGTATTAAACGCATCATGGGCTTGATTTGTTGATAAGTGGGTCAGATGAGCTTATTCTTTTCATATTTTTTTGAGTAATTGTGGCTTTGTGAAATTTGGCATTTACATCTTATTTTGAGTCTACTAGCATAACATTTGACTGTTAGTGCATGATAAGTGTTGTTTACAGGATCAATTTTTTCCTCGATGGAAAAATGGTAAACCATGCATTCTTTATCCCTCCTCGATCTTCATGTTCATCGTAAATCATTATCCCATTGTTGCCCAGACATTTTTTTTGCAGCCTGTAGGTTATTTTCTTCTTCTGCTTTATTTCTTCTCAGTACTTGGCATTATCAAATGGGAAGAATTTGTATAGCATTTCAAGTGAAGTTAGCAAAAAGGACATAATAATGAACATGGTTGAATTGTATTCTTAGTTACACAAACTTGTGTGCATTGGGATGGTGGTAGTAATGCAGTAACATGCTATGATATCTGACGTATCTAGTATATCAATATATACTCCATCAGTGCTTTAATATCCCATTCGTAAAGTTGGACAGTATGCTGGAATCAGCCTATGAAAGGTTTCTGTATGGTTTTGTCTACAAAGTTTGGAGTGGAAGGATAAAAGATGTTATTATCCTAAGTTTTTTCTCATGCTTTATCAGCTGAATAACCACTTTATCTGGTGCCATTGGTAAGAGACATCTTGTTGCTCTCTTCTTGGTTTTCTATTAATTTCTCTATGTTTCCAGTTCTAGTGAATTGTTATGAGCATTTCTTTTTGGTGATGTTAACACAGCCACTATATATATATATATATATATATATATATATATATATATATATATATATATATATATATATATATATATATATATATATATATATAATATATATAATATATATATATATATATATATATATTATATATATAATATATAATATAAAATATATATATATATATATATATATATATATATATATATATATATTCTGTAGATTTGATGCTAGTAGCTCATGGGCGTCTTATGTTTGTAATTGAAATATTCGTAGGCTACAGAATTTACAGAATTGTCCTAACAATTATGACAGGACAATCATTTTTTATTCACATATAGGTCGTGGGGTTTCCCTGAATCTTATTATG
The DNA here is from genome assembly GCA_029216955.1 of Iris pallida. Taxonomy (NCBI): domain Eukaryota; kingdom Viridiplantae; phylum Streptophyta; class Magnoliopsida; order Asparagales; family Iridaceae; genus Iris; species Iris pallida. The sequence continues at coordinate 17,563,659 of JANAVB010040218.1, read as the reverse complement.
TCTCCCTTTTTTATTCACATATAAGCAATTAAAGTTTTGGAGGGATTTCTGAAATTTACCCTTATTATTTTTCTCTCTATTATGAGACATAGTACATGGTATGCTACTAACTGCACACGTTTTTTTCTTTCTTTCTAGGGCATATGTGCACATTGTTCTTGTTCACTACAGAGAAGTTTCAGAGGTTTGGTTCTTGTCCTTGCAAAATGCATATTCTATTTATTATCATTGTGTAGAAGACATCATATTTGAAAAAATAACCTCTGATGAATACGAAATAGCGAACTTGAAAGGAGAGGCTACAAAGTGTGAATTTAAGATGCCTTGAACACGGGACATAATAAACCACCTGCTGCAATTGTTAGATTATGATGAAAGAGAACTAAAGCAGCATGTTCACTTGTGCACATGCATAAGGGAGAGCTCTTGATACTTGTACCATCAGTCTTGTCAGGTTCACAATTTTAGTACAAGCTCTATTGTGTAAAATTTACATTTATAGGACTGCTCCATGTAGGCGGATCAGTGTACTCATAACAAAAAGAAGTTGCTCTAACTCTTGATTTATCAACGAGACCTAAGTAAAACTCTAGCCTTGCATGAATAGGTTGCTTTCCTTCAAGTGCCGTAGAACAAATTTGTATAATGCTATTAACTGTCGGTGCCTATTGTACTAAACATTATTGCAACTTGTGCTGTGTGTTGAGAAACTATTTTATGATTATAAAACTAAGGTAGCAGTGGAAATATCAATCATCAATTTTTATGATGGAGAGGTTGAGATGGATACTATCCATCGAATTAGTGCATGATGTTTGAACTTTGAAGTGGAGTGCTCAGGAGTGTTTGTGAGTGTAGGATATGCTTGAAACTTCCTAAGAATAGTGCTATTGTATAAGTTGTATTCTTGATCCCTTTTTCTCTTTATGTTCTTTAGCCCCAGTTGGTTAGTATAGCTAGTCTACCATATTACTCTTCCTATATAGATGACCTTGAGCCTAATGGAATGCATCTATTCTTGTTCCAAAATATAGTTTCTAACGTGGTTACAATGACAGGAAAATCATTCTTGAAAATTAACAATCATTATGACAGGACAATCTTTATGCATCTATATATGTCAATTTGCTTCTATTTAACAATAAAAATTATGACAGGACAATCATTCTGTAGCATAGTATGTTCTAGAATTGTCGTAAAAATTATGACAGGAAAATAATTTTTTACTTGGTATGTTCTGTCACGCCCCGCTCCCGTAAGAGCGATCGTCCTCGCTAAGGCATGATGCCGCACGGGCCTAGGTTGTGCCCGTACAAGGCCAAGTCCAGAAACGGCCGATTTGAACTAGGCCACAGAGTCGCACAGAGTGTCCTCATTTGCAGCGAAAGGTAAGTAAACACAAGTAGAAGCGAATTCGAACTCTTTATTGATATTCAAGAAGATTACAAGCGGTGCTAGGCCGATATTACAAGTCGCTCAAGCTCTCTCTCTCTCAAAAACATAAAAGGCGTGCCAAGTGGCTTACAAGATTGAATGATTCATGGCGATGTTCCGATACATTATGTCCTGTATAGGGTGCTTCAGCTTCTTGCAACGTTCCAAGGCCCCAGAGTTGGCTCCGCGCCTTAGCACGTTCGATGGAAGCTCCGCACCCGCCGACGTCTCCTGCATCCTGCAAGCAGACTGTAGGGTTATCAGTACATTGTTATGCACTGGTGGAGAGGCTAGCTCGCCCACAATGCTATCATTACCAAACACGTTCTATTTACTTTTGGGCACCGTCTATCATTCATTGTCTTTCTAATCTTGCCTTAGGGTCAATTTCATGGCACATATCATGACTTATTTCGTGTTGCAGAATTCAAGTGTCGTATGAAAATACATGTACGACTTACCCATACTTACCGTCCGGCCTTCCCTGTCCAAAGTAAACCAAGTTAGATAACAGTTCATATATTTCAACTTAACATGATTCATGTAAGCATTCAGTGTCAAGGGTGTGTTCCTGCCTCAGATTCTAGCGCATCGTAGGCACGTTCAGAGTGATACATTTTAGACATGTTCAGAGTGTTATATTTTGAGCATGTTCAGAGTGTTACATTCGAGCATGTCCGGGAGGCACATTTCAAGCATGTTCAGGGTGTTATATTTCAAGCATGTTCGGGAGGCACTTCATTTAGTTAACTTAGACTACTTGTTTCAATGCAAGAACTTGCACGTGGATTGCCACCAGCATAGTCCACTTAATCTACATGCATGGGTCGCTGGCTTTACAAGCCATTTTGGACATATCACGTGGGCATTCTCACCTATCGAAGCGTGATGGCTGGTACACCTTGATAGTTTCTTGAAATGCCTGGCCTTACGTCTCTTTGAGTGGTCGAGCCCCCACTCAAATCAACCCGTAAACCCCATGTCTGATTCCGCCTAGGCCGGCCACGGTATTCCCTCCCATCGCCCGTGCTGCAGAATCCTTCCTCATGACGGCCACGGTATTCCCCCCATCGTCCGTGCCATTTGTCCACGACCATTTCATATTTTACTTGTCATTTAACATGAAGGCTAACTTTGAGCCATAATACGTTATCGACCAGGTTGGCGTCCATGCAGCGCGGGTAGCGAGCCCCGTTGCACGTTTCCGTCATACCTGTCGCTAACGTCTTTCCTTTCTTATCTTTTACGTATTCTTTCTTTTCTTTCCTTCTTTCACTTGTTCGTTTGTTCATTAATTCATTCACGTATTCATTCATTCGTTCATTCGTTGATTCATTCATTCACGTATTACGCAACTCCCAGTGTGGGAGTCGTCTTGGCGACCCATCGGTCCCATAGCCTTTCAATGTTACTAAACTCTACTCGGAGCGACTATGTTGATAGTCTTCCCGTTTCATTATTGTAAACCATTCATTGTTTCATTGTTTGAACGCATAAGGGACATGAACGTAAGCTTGTGCCTTGGCACGAGCGTAGAGCGCGGTACGAGAGTTTCTATATTTGTCGAGTTCTTTTCCATGTTCTAAACAAGCATGCAAGATGGGATTATTTCCTTAGCTAGGTGCGTTGAGTCATTTATTAGCATGCACGGTGTTATCGTCTAGCAATTCTCGTGATAGTGTCCGTATTGTTATGTGTCTAGGCTAAGCAAAGACAGGTTCATCGAAGCCACCCACCTTAGCGATGTTCGCATCGGCCGAGCGATACTCCGAGCGCGCCTTTGAAAGTCTAAGTCTGGATTCATCTTGACAGGCCAATGTAAGCCTTGCATCGATTCTTCATCAGGTTGATGCCAACTCTTTGGGTCGACGGCTCGTTTGAGTCGTTGCACTTGCCGTTTGAATCGGCATTCTGCTAGGGCGGTGCGGACCGTTACATAATACACCACTCAAAACAAGTCTCGTCCTCGAGACTTCCTGAGTGCAGGTAATCCTACCATTCCTTAACTCATGTCATCGTATTTCTTAGACAATTCTATCGAATGGCTCTATCGTTCGAAGGCATCGAACCATGCTCGGTTATCCTTCCAAGTTTTATGTCCCATGTGTTTGGGGAATTTTATTGGATGACTGTCCATTCATTTTAGACTTGATGGTACTTATTCAATTCAAGTGTTTCTTCATCTTGGTTGCTATTTCTTCGTGTCATGGGACTGAAATATTCGCATGAGGCACGTTGTAATTCGTCAAATGCGAGTGTCGTAGGCTGAGGCAAACTCGTTTTCGTTTATCTCGGTCATCGAGATGACCCGATTTGCTTCTTACGTGTTCTTATCCACGAAATCAGTATGAATTCTTTCTAGCGGGGTCGACCAAATCTAAGTAATTTTCGTCCGATTTAAGACCACGTATTGTACCATCATCGAGTATATCTTCCTATCAATGGTTCAATTCATTATACCAACTTTTACTTGCACGATATCGATTCTATACCATTCACTTGTTTAGGGCTAATATCGTCGTCATTCACGCTCACTCTGCCTACACGTTTCTTTGATTCCGAGCCACGCTCGTACTAGTATCATTCCTTTCTTTTAACACGATTTCAAGTTCTCGACACTCATCCATTCCTCAAGTCTCGTTTATACTCAACGTATCACTTGGCTGGATCATGCACGTATTCCAGGCATCCCCAGAATACATGTATTAAGCCAAGTCGCATGATAGAGAATTCGTCATTCTCACTCGAGTCGTATCGTGCACATACTCAAGCGTCCCTAAAATATATGTATGACAGCCGAGTCTCGTGAGCAGGATTTTCTATTCTTGCATCATTCAATCCATCCATGTCAATCCTCAAGATTAATCTTTTGATTGCTAACACTTGAAACAGGGCGTCTCGCCTAACCGCTAGGCTATTTCTTTTCGAGGCTAAGTCAATGTTAGGATTGGAATCATAGTTCCCCAACAATAATGCCAACACTGACCCCAAACCTAGGGTCAAACCAAAGTCAATAGTACGGCATTTTCCTATCCAAGCTCGCGTCACTCAGATTTCTAAACATCGAGCACGATCACCTATTCACATCAAGGCATTCGTCGCGTGTATCCGAATCCATTCAAATCACCCAATCGACATACTTCACATATCCATTCTAACCAATTCATGTATTCAATCACGAGTTCATCTAGCTTTGATAATATGTTGTGTCCCAATCTTACGCGAGTCCGATTATCCATGATGGTTCATGAATCACCATGCAATACTTCCGCGAATTAATTATTCTCAACGGGGCGTAACTCTTGCTTGCGTCTAGACTAATTCATTCTCGATACGCGAATTGGACCTACTCAATCCTCAAACTTAATCATCAAGCACACCGAATCATTCTCAAGTCACCTTCGCATCAAATCACAAGTCGAAGCACACAAATTGCCACGCCATTCTAGTTCAATCACCCCCACTGTATGAATCACCATACCAGCGCTCACGCGGAGTGATCGTCCTAATCGGCGCGACGCATATGCGAGGCTGGAGTTGCGCTCGGATAAGACAAGAATATCGACGTTGGGGTTATCGTCGAAGCAATCCAAATATTTCCTTTTCATCAAAGCCGAGATCTCTATTCGACAGTCCGACCGTCATTCATTCAACCAGAAAATCCTCGAGGCACGTCTATATTTTTCTCGACACGTTTCAATATCCCGAGTATAGCATCCATCGGAACAATGACATTTGCACGATCGTCATTCGCCGAGTCAGAGTACCCCCGAGTTATCGCATATCGATCTTTGATACGCCTCAATACCATCGACGATATGCGTAACCTAACGATCTTCCTTTGCAACCGATTTCGAGTCGTGCGTTGATGCTGTTGTCCGAGTTGGATATCCCACATTTTTATTTAATATTCAAGATCAAGTTCAACTGCTATTCCTTAAGCTAGTTTCAAGATCATTGTTCAATTCAAGTCACAATTCATTTGAATCAATCCAAAATCGTACGTGCGATCCTCTAAGTTTCCTCGATCAAGACCATTCATTTTCATTTATCGTTCCGAACTATTTTCTAACTTGCGTTGCCCATTGATAAGTTGTCCATTCACAAGTTGTCCGAACGACATCTCGCTCGGGACTTTAAAATTCACGATAAACTAAGCGTGACGCGTTCTAGGGCTTTGCGCTATCGCATCGCCATGCCGACATACTCAAAATCCTCAATATTTGCTCGAACAATTTTCAAGACAAACCATACACCACTCGGATTCGAGCCACTCGACTAGTCGTCGACACTCATTCTTATTCTTCTCCGAACCTATCACATACACCACTCGGATTCAAGCCATACGATCTAGTCCTCAATCATGTTCACATCATGCGCTAAGACATCCTTCAGATTCGTTCGACGAATCTCTAGCGTAATCGCTCATGTCGTCTCGACGTACTAAGTCGTTCGCACTAATCCTCAAAATCCAAGCTAATCTTTCGGGTACGCCTAAGCGTTAACTCGATAGCGTTCCTATCGATAGACACTCAAAGTGTATCTCCGTTCTCGATCGAGTGATACTTGATATCGCTCGCAACCTGATTGCGCCAGAAGTCGAGGTGCGCGAGACGCGGACTAAGTTGTGCCGCATAACCATCCCGTGCGGGCTATATTCAAGTTTGCACGCTCACTTGCTAATGTCAACATAAGACTATTTGGGCATGCACGCGACTTGCTAACTTAGCATGTGTTCTCTATCGAGTCAAGTTTAACATCGTTCGGCACAAAGGCCTTCTTCTGTCGATCCCGTTCAACCGAGTACTCGTACGAGCTTTTGAAAATATTAGACTTATTGTATGGAACATCCCAAGGCACAATTAGAGAGATGTCACGACCCGCACCCGTTTTTTTTTAAACGGATACGAGACGTGTCCAAGCCAGCCTACGCCGCAGCGTCGGCGGTAGAACGCTGTCACGGCCATGAAGATCAAAATCACAAATAATGCTCATTCACATAATTAATTTAATTTACAAAGATCACAAGTTTTACATTTGCAGAAAAATATAAACTTGTACAAATATTTGAATGACTACAACTCCACTATCTAGCTAGTCTCTAGGCTTTTATCTGCTAATATTCCCGTCACTCCCCAAGCTAAGTGAATCCACGGCTAACCTGAAAATGTTGGTTTCCAGTCAGGAATGGAACGAGCACAATTCACTGAATGCAATTTTAAATAAAGAAGATGACTATAAAACAAAGGTTAGACATCAATTATGGGTTTTGAAAATAAACAGAAAATACAGAAAACTAATAGTAAATAAATAGACACAACAGACTTTCCCCAACTGCTAGAAGTACCTTTGATATGTGATCAGTCTGGGGTACTACACCGCACGGTCTACAAGGTCTACTTGCATAAAAATAAACACGGGCTACACTACTTGCAGAAAATAAACACGGGCTACACTACTTGCAGAAAATAAACACGGGCTACACTACTGCAGAAAGTAAACACGGGCTACACTACTGCAGAAAATAAACACGGGCTACACTACTGCAGAAAATAAACACGGGCTACACTACTGCAGAAAATAAACACGGGCTACACTACTACAGAAAGTAAACACGGGCTACACTACTGCAGAAAATAAACACGGGCTACACTACTGCAGAAAATAAATACGGGCTACACTACTGCAGAAAATAAACATGGGCTACACTACTGCAGAAAGTAAACACGGGCTACACTACTGCAGAAAATAAACACGGGCTACACTACTTGCAGAAAATAAATACGGGCTACACTACTGCAGAAAGTAAACACGGGCTACACTACTGCAGAAAATAAAAACGGGCTACACTACTGCAGAAAATAAACACGGGCTACACTACTGCAGAAAATAAACACGGGCTACACTACTGCAGAAAGTAAACACGGGCAACACTACTGCAAAAAATAAACACGGGCTACACTACTGCAAAAAATAAACACGGGCTACACTACTGCAGAAAATAAATACGGGCTATACTACTACAGAAAATAAACACGGGCTACAATGTCTAACACGGGCTATGGTCAGATCACATATCTTTGGTACTTCTAATTCCCGACTTCATAATTTATAATAGAAAATAAACACATAACCAATGGCCAACCAATGAAATATAGTAAAAATCAATATCGAAATGCAGACAATAAACTGTACTCGCCTGGGGTCCTCTGCTGGTGAAACCGACAGTCTGAACTACTCAATGTGTCGCAATAGTCAAAACTCGTACAACAGTCTCCGGATGCTGAAATAGACAATACCAATAATCTTAGAATAGTCAAATTAGCTAGGATTGCCTGTCCTTAAGTCCAATTCTGGACACATGGGCAAAACGGTAATTTCGGGCCAAAACGGTGTCCGTCGTTGGACCCACTTTGTACCGAAAAACGTGCCAGAGTCAACGGTCTCTAAAGTCGTCCAACTACATGTCTACGGATCCAGTTTTCTGATACGAACCCAACCGTATATCCAAAGTTGGATTCTGGCAGGCCGTGCACAAAATTGCTCGTTGAGTGGGACCGTGGGGCCCGCAAAACGACGTCGGATTCAACTGTCTCAGAATTGGACCAAACTTGGCATATAGGACCAAAAAAATGATACGGTCCTGTTGGCACAAGTTTTGTCTCTATCTGACGAGCGTGCACAAAGTTATGACTGAATTTGTATTGGACGGATACGGGCGATTCCGACGGATACGCGTCGAATTCGTCGCGCACACGTGACCAATTTGAATTCCGTCAAAGCCCACACGACCACGAAGCTGTTACGCAGCTTTCGATGCCTTCGGTGCACGACCACGTCGTCCAGATTGGCGTAACGCACGTCGTGTGGATGAATTTTATTGTTTTGAAAACAGATTTTTCACAAACTTTGGGTTCGAATATCTTTACATCCTGTGAATGAAAAATTAAAATAAAAGAAAGGATTTGAAGGGCTACATGTGGCCTAAAAATACCATTCAGAGGAGTTTCTAGAATTTCTAACAGGTTGATCAGAATCCATCTCGAAACATGGGCTTTCGACTGTTTTAATACTCTATTTTCGGTGGGTTTTTTGCCGACCTTGCGTCGATGTAACGAGCAACCTAGGTCTTCTAAAATAGAACAAATTGACAGGAGTTGAAGGGGGTTAGGTTGAGTTTAAACCTGTTCAAGTAGTTTGTGAAATCGTTGCACGATGACGGAGATATTCGTGCACGAAGTGGGGTGTGCCGACTGCGATCGCTGCTGTCGGTTGGTGCTTCCCTCGCGCGTGCTGGTTGCGCGCGCCTGGCCGGCAGCGTTGGTCGTGCGCGACGGCGCTGCTGCGCTGGGTGGCCGCCCCGGTGATGGGGATGATGGCGTGTGGGTTGGAGCGGGGTTAGGGTTTAGAGTCATCGCGTTTTCTTCCTCTCGATCGCTCGGATTGTATATATATACAGATGAGTTCTGTTATAATTCTGTTTATAACAGAACTATGGGGGGGTCGACCCGCTGGGTTGGGGTTTGAGCCTGGGGGTGAGACCCTGGGCTGCTGTGGGGAATTGGTGTTGGGCTCTTTTGCTCGCTGTTGTGGCTCGGTTTGCAGTATTTGAACTGCCTATTTGCTCGGTTTGACTCAACAGAGCCGATTAAACATTGGGGTGGCCCACGTAGCTGGCCTGGCTTGGGTTGGCCGATAGCCTCTGGCTGGGCTGCTACCACTTCAATTCTTATTCTTCTCCTTTTCTATTTCTCTTTCTATTTCTGATTATCTATATATATAACTAAGTAGTTATATACATATATATATATATATATATATATATATATATATATATATATATATATATATATATACTTATTTATTTATATACATACATACCTATGTATATATATACACACATTTACACTTATATATTTAAATATATACATACACATACGTATATTTATATACACAATCTTATGTATATAGTTATATAACTATATATGTTATCACATTTACCTGCCAAACTAATATAATCAATAAACTACCAATCTCAATAAATAATAATAATAATGGCGAAAAATAATAAACCCATAATGGTGTATATATTATTAGACCTCCAATTATATAGTCTAGTATCACATTAGCTAAGAGAACTATATATACATATTTATTCACGCACATATAATTAAATAATAACAAAATTTAATAATCACCCCAATAATATAATAATGATAATAATAATAATAATAAAATTTAACAACCAATAATGGTGTACATGCCTTTGCGTACAGTCCAATACTCCAGAGTATACAAGGACCTATTCTATACCAATACCCTTGAATATTTAACTAATAAAGATATTTTATAATATTTAAATAAGAATACTTAAAAATATTCAATAGATCACTAAAATGGGATACGACACAACCATACCAAAATACATCAACACGAATGTCATTGGACATCCCGCATGACTACATGGGCTTGGGCTTGGTATGGTCTAGTTCGGGCTGGTTTGGTACAACCGGGTCTCCTAAAGTGAAATAATATTAAATATAAGTAATTAAACTATTTATAACGGTCATGTCACAGCTTAGTCTGGTTTTCCTAGTTAGGACATCACTATGGCTCGGCCTTCCTTCACATAGCTAATACACTAGTCAAAGCACGCCACTGCGCTATCCGTGCCATGATTCCTAGTCGTCTTGTACTTCAAAACTCAACCATGGCTAAAATCTTCTGCCGTAATAATTAACTAAACACTTATTTATAAAATTTTAAAATTGTCATTTAAATAAAATAAATAAAACAAAATATTTTAAAATTTCCGGGAAGGGGAGCTACAAATCTACCCACCTTAAAATAATTTCGTCCTCGAAATTCTAACTCATAAACATGCCTAAAAATAATAATAAATAGAGTAAAACTACTATTACCACAATCTTTTCAAATTTAATTTCTCCAAAAATATTTATGACCTTCTCTAGTCATTTGGTATTTACGAAATCTCGAGGACTTCTACCCACCTTAGGTCACACTACTCCCTTGAAATACGGGTCACTAAAATCTCAAAATTTTCTAACTAGTTTCTAACAATTCTACCGATAGATATCTAGGCATAAGTCATCTACCACCCTCTCCTATCTATCCAGCAATCCAAAATCTAACAATCAACAATTTTACACAAGTAGCTAAGGATTATTGGTAAATTCTAATAAGTAAGACCATTCGTCACTCTATAATAGGAAGGACAGGAAGATAGGAAAATTAATCGAGAGCGATTATGAAGCTCCCAAAGCGGTAGAGGGTATCCAATGATGTAGACAGAAGGAAGGTTTATAAGCCCTTGTCTTATTTGCTAGATCGTGCTAATCTAGTCCAGTCACTTGCTACGTCGAAGAGCACTTGTTTCTTAGAGGGGCTTACAATCCGTGCTATACAGAAGTCTCGTTCTCGAAATTCCAATTCAAACAAGGTTCCATAACGGAACAGAATTTGAGAAATCAAGATTGTGGTCTTAATGGGTTCTCTATTTGGACATCAGTCGTTGGTTGGATGAACATTGGATTTCAATCTATATGGACTAGACAAGATTTCAATGATAAAACTATTCCTACTAGATTAGGATACCCTAGAATAGGTTTCTATCCAAGGGGTTGAGCTAGTGGCTAGTCAGATTGGATAACTAGGTCCTTAAGACTCAAGATGCGACTGTAGTGACTTTGTGTTCAAGAAGCACATGAGACCTCAATTAGGTGGCACACTAGAGGCATGTGCATAGTGGGCTCCGAGTAGATCACAACCATTTATTGGGTCGAAGGAATTAAGTCGAAATGGAGGCTCTAATGGGAGTCGGGAAATATACCGGTATTATGGTAAGGGTTATAGCTAGTCCTTTTTACCTGAAAGTCGTAGCACAAAAATAGAGTACAAGGGGACGTGTTTGAGTAGGACATGATATACCTAGGTGAAGATGAACTCGTCTAGATCTTGCATATAAAATTTGTTGGAAGGTAACAGCTGGTCTCGTGCTCCGATTGTTAATGACACGGCCGCGAACACAAAATAATCTAAATGGAAAGTGGGAGTCCAATGAGACACTAACTATCATCCTAATGGAAATCATTCTAATTAATCGGTAATCCTTGTATATCCTAAAATTTTAGAAAGCTTACAGTCTATCCACCTTAGAAGCTAGGACATGGTTTTAGGAATAATGAGGTTAGAAGAATTTCAAGGTCCGGGTATTGTACCTCAATTCTCGGTAATAAAAAACAAGGTACGACGCAATAGAATATGGTAGATATAAGTCAATTCAAGGATCGTTCCGCAATAAATGGAAAACGAGTGTGTAAAATGACACATGATCGATAGGATAGAATGGCTATATGAGAGTTGATGGGGTAATCAACTCCAAGGCACAACATAAGAGAAGATTTCTAATAATTGAGTCAAGAAATTTTATTTGTGTCAACCAGCCAGACTATCGTCAGTGATCGTACATTGCTGTTGACAATTGGTAGATCATAATATGACAGGGTATTTAAGCTATGGTATTGGCTAAGCTAGTGACTGTGGTGTTCCAACACTAGTTAGGTCTTAATAATAAAATTTACATAACTAGAGCAATATTTATTGGAAACCAATCTCGGGATGAGTGTCACGGTAAATGATTACCCTATTGTCCACTCACCTCATGTCTAACTGTGGCTTCGGTCGAGGAAGGGTTGGTTCTAGGCTTAAGGGTTGCTAGTTAAGGCAAGCTTCCAGCAAATAATTAGGGACTCACAACTTTTGGTTTCTAAAGAATAGGTAGTCTCATAGGTAGGTATTTCGATTAAAGGTAAAACCCTAATCCTTCTCAAATTCGAATGGCTAGAAGGTCTCAATAGTAGTTTGAGGGTCGATGGGAGAACGAGTAACTCAATCACATGACTGGCCAATGGTAGCTACACTTGTGCCTACCATTATCATAGCCATAGGAATACTCTGTATCTCTCTACCATTACGAGCTTTCGTCCTTCCAAATCGGGGAAAGACAGAAACAATAAGGAATTCAAGGGAGATGTTACTGAATACAATTTTGTGATTCAAGGACGAATATATAATTCAAGAGGAATCGTCAAAGCAGTCGTGGATGAGATCCTAGATACCTATATATCTCCATCCACGTAGTGTAATTAAACAAAGAGCGAACCAAATGCATCATGGTTGATCAGACCATAATACACTGATTCTGATTAGACAATAAGTTAGCAGGCGTCCCCACTAAACATATGCCTCAAATCAAGCTCGAGAACATAGTGAGCTTGCAAAACTAAGCTGTGACAGCAGCGTTGGTCAAAATAGTCAAATTACAAGTACGCAAGAATTTGAAAGGAGTTACAAGTAGTTTGAGTTTTGAGAGAATCAAAACTTACCTGGTGTTCTTGTTTATACAGTCTTCCTACTATCTTCTTATCCACAAGGACTTGGTCGACTAATGGGTTATGACCTCTAACTTCTGTATTCTAGGTAAACCTATTAGTGTCAAACAATATCCTCGTCAATAGGTCACAAGGACCACGGAATGCTAGATCGGGAGACACGCTACCCAATCTCACAGAACTTCCACTACTATTGGCTTCAGATCTTATAGAACATACAGGGCACCGTCCTATCCTCTATAGTATCCTTAATTTGTAATCACGTCTGAGGTCATTTCTCCGAGGACTACGCCTCGCCCGTAAAATCGGGCTGTGGTAAACCCTTGGTTTCGTAACTCAGCATGATACAAAATCGAACACTTCTTAACTCTATCCAATGTTGGCTCAAGGGTATCTACGATCAAGAGAGGACCACTAGCCATAGCTTTGGCAATATCCACTCACATATATTTTCTTAAACTAATTTCACCTCTAGGGGTTGTGTCTCGCCAGTGCGCTGCTGGCTGCAGTGAATCCATATTCTCTAAAATTCAAATAAATGGTGGCAGTGCGCTGCTGTCCTGCCATTATGAGTTAACTAATATTCTTTTAACTATATATATAAAAACTCATAAGCTTCTAGAGATTCAAGCAGGTCGACTAGGAATAAAACTTAAGTATTTGTCCTATTCACCACCCTTCGAATGAAAGATCGCACATGGAGGAAATAACTGAAGACAAAAGGAATACAAACATTCGAGTATCTATTTCATATGTATTCGAACCATGGAGGAAAATCTTGAATCAAAACTAACTCAAGGTTCGTATATGGGTAACATAATCGAAAATAATAAAATAATAATTCTTAGGCAAAATGGGAACTAAAATAGGCAATTCAGGCTAAGATATGAGAATGATAACTAAAGAGGCAAAAAAGAATTGAACAATTCATCGTGGTTAGATTGTTTATTGTATGAAGCCCTGTCTCACCAAGTGAATAATCTATCCACATTGGATCGTATCGTCATATCAAAGGTAAAGGTATACATATGGGGATTTGACAAACTATCAAAATTGATAACTCCTCATCTACATTGCTTGGCCTAGACTACCCATCGGTGAATTTGTATGAGAGACTCCTAGTCCTAGCCATTCTCTTAAATTAAATTAATCTTAATTCGTGAATGAGCATCTCCTTGCCGCAGGCTCGCAATAGTACAACTAACTTGAGTACTATCACGAGTTCCCATGATTTGTAAAGACGGACCTGCATGGGCCACCACAAAAACTTGTCACGACCCGCACCCGTTTTTTTTAAACGGATACGAGACGTGTCCAAGCCAGCCTACGCCGCAGTGTCGGCGGTAGAACGCTGTCACGGCCATGAAGATCAAAATCACAAATAATGCTCATTCACATAATTAATTTAATTTACAAAGATCACAAGTTTTATATTTGCAGAAAAATATAAACTTGTACAAATATTTGAATGACTACAACTCCACTATCTAGCTAGTCTCTAGGCTTTTATCTGCCAATATTCCCGTCACTCCCCAAGCTAAGTGAATCCACGGCTAACCTAAAAATGTTGGTTTCCAGTCAGGAATGGAACGAGCACAATTCACTGAATGCAATTTCAAATAAAGAAAATGACTATAAAACAAAGGTTAGACATCAATTATGGGTTTTAAAAATAAACAGAAAATACAGAAAACTAATAGTAAATAAATAGACACAACAGACTTTTCCCAACTGCTAGAAGTACCTTTGATATGTGATCAGTCTGGGGTACTATACCGCACGGTCTACAAGGTCTACTTGCATGAAAATAAACACGGGCTACACTACTTGCAGAAAATAAACACGGGCTACACTACTTGCAGAAAATAAACACGGGCTACACTACTGCAGAAAGTAAACACGGGCTACACTACTGCAGAAAATAAACACGGGCTACACTACTGCAGAAAATAAACACGGGCTACACTACTGCAGAAAGTAAACACGGGCTATACTACTGCAGAAAATAAACACGGGCTACACTACTACAGAAAATAAACACGGGCTACACTACTGCAGAAAATAAACATGGGCTACACTACTGCAGAAAGTAAACATGGGCTACACTACTGCAGAAAATAAATACGGGCTACACTACTTGCAGAAAATAAACACGGGCTACACTACTGCAGAAAGTAAACACGGGCTACACTACTGCAGAAAATAAATACGGGCTACACTACTGCAGAAAATAAACACGGGCTACACTACTGCAGAAAGTAAACACTGGCTACACTACTGCAGAAAATAAACACGGGCTACACTACTGCAGAAAATAAACATGGGCTACACTACTGCAGAAAATAAACACGGGCTACAATGTCTAACACGGGCTATGGTCAGATCACATATCTTTGGTACTTCTAATTCCCGACTCCATAATTTATAATAGAAAATAATCACATAACCAATGGCCAACGAATGAAATATAGTAAAAATCAATATCAAAATGCAGACAATAAACTGTACTCGCCTGGGGTCCTCTGCTGGTGAAACCGACAGTCTGAACTACTCAATGTGTCGCAATAGTCAAAACCCGTACAACAGTCCCCGGATGCTAAAATAGACAATACCAATGATCTCAGAATAGTCAAATTAGCTAGGATTGCCTGTCCTTAAGTCCAATTCTGGACACAGGGGCAAAACGGTAATTTCGGACCAAAATGGTGTCCGCCATTGGACCCGCTTTGCACCGAAAAACGTGCCAGAGTCAACGGTCTCTAAAGTTGTCCAACTACATGTCTACGGATCCAGTTTTCTGATACGAACCCAACCGTATGTCCAAAGTTGGATTCCGACAGGCCGTGCACAAAATCGCTCGTTGAGTAGGACCGTGGGGCCCGCAAAACGACGTCGGATTCAACTATCTCAGAATTGGACCAAACTTGGCATACAGGACCAAAAAAATGATACGATCCTGTTGGCACAAGTTTTGTCTCGATCTGACGAGCGTGCACAAAGTTATGACTGAATTTGTATTGGACGGATACGGGCGATTTCGACGGATACGCGTCGAATTCGTTGCGCACACGTGACCAATTTGAATTCCGTCAAAGCTCACACGACCACGAAGCTGTTATGCAGCTTTCTATGCCTTCGATGCGCGACCACGTCGTCCAGATTGGCGTGACGCACGTCGTGTGGATGAATTTTATTGTTTTGAAAACAGATTTTTCACAAACTTTGGGTTCGAATATCTTTACATCATGTGAATGAAAAATTAAAATAAAAGAAAGGATTTGAAGGGCTATATGTGGCCTAAAAATACTATTCAGAGGAGTTTCTAGAATTTCTAACAGGTTGATCAGAATCCATCTCGAAACATGGGCTTTCGACTGTTTTAATACTCTGTTTTCGGTAGGTTTTTCGCCGACCTTGCGTCGATGTAACGAGCAACCTAGGTCTTCTAAAATAGAACAAATTGACAGGAGTTGAAGGGGGTTAGGTTGAGTTCAAACCGGTTCAAGTAGTTTGTGAAATCGTTGCATGATGACGGAGATATTCGTGCACGAAGTGGGGTGTGCCGACTGCGATCGCTGCTGTCGGTTCGTACTTCCCTCGCGCGCGCTGGTTGCGCGCGCCTGGCCGGCAGCGTTGGCCATGCGCGACGGCGCTGCTGCGCTGGGTGGCCGCCCCGGTGATGGGGATGATGGCGTGTGGGTTGGAGCGGGGTTAGGGTTTGGAGTCATCGCGTTTTCTTCCTCTCGATCGCTCGGATTGTATATATATACAGATGAGTTCTGTTATAATTCTGTTTATAACAGAACTATGGGGGGGTCGACCCGCTGGGTTGGGGTTCGAGCCTAGGGGTGAGACCCTGGGCTGCTGTGGGGAATTGGTGTTGGGCTCTTTTGCTCGCTGTTGTGGCTCGGTTTGCAGTATTTGAACTGCCTATTTGCTCGGTTTGACTCAACAGAGCCGATTAAACATTGGGGTGGCCCACGTAGCTGGCCTGGCTTGGGTTGGCCGATAGCCTCTGGCCGGGCTGCTACCACTTCAATTCTTATTCTTCTCCTTTTCTATTTCTCTTTCTATTTCTGATTATCTATATATATATAACTAAGTAGTTATATACATATCTATATATATATATATATATATATATATAAATATACTTATTTATTTATATACATACATACCTATGTATATATATACACACATTTACACTTATATATTTATATATATACATACACATATGTATATTTATATACACAATCTTATGTATATAGTTATATAACTATATATGTTATCACATTTACCTGCCAAACTAATATAATCAATAAACTACCAATCTCAATAAATAATAATAATAATGACGAAAAATAATAAACCCATAATGGTGTATATATTATTAGACCTCCAATTATATAGTCTAGTATCACATTAGCTAAGAGAACTATATATACATATTTATTCACGCACATATAATTAAATAATAACAAAATTTAATAATCACCCCAATAATATAATAATGATAATAATAATAATAATAATAATAATAATGAAATTTAACAACCAATAATGGTGTACATGCCTTTGCGTACAGTCCAATACTCCAGAGTATACAAGGACCTATTCTATACCAATACCCTTGAATATTTAACTAATAAAGATATTTTATAATATTTAAATAAGAATACTTAAAAATATTCAATAGATCACTAAAATAGGATACGACACAACCATACCAAAGTACATCAACACGAATGTCATTGGACATCCCGCATGACTACATGGGCTTGGGCTTGGTATGGTTTAGTTCGGGCTGGTTTGGTACAACCGGGTCTCCTAAAGTGAAATAATATTAAATATAAGTAATTAAACTATTTATAACGGTCATGTCACAGCTTAGCCTGGTTTTCCTAGTTAGGACATCACTATGGCTCGACCTTCCTTCACATAGCTAATACACTAGTCAAAGCACGCCACTGCGCTATCCGTGCCATGATTCCTAGTCGTCTTGTACTTCAAAACTCAACCATGGCTAAAATCTTCTACCGTAATAATTAACTAAATACTTATTTATAAAATTTTAAAATTGTCATTTAAATAAAATAAATAAAACAAAATATTTTAAAATTTCCGGGAAGGGGAGCTACAAGAGAGAGCGTACACTTCTTTATTTCCAACGAGCTTTCAAAACTGAAAAATCGACATGAAGTCCAAGGACGTAAAGCCGTGCTCTGATACCAATCTGTCACGCCCCTCTTCCGTAGGAGCAATCGTCCTCGCTATGGCGTGATGCCGCACGGGCCTAGGTTGCGCCTGTGCAAGGCCAAGTCCATAAACGGCCGATTTGTGCTAGGCCACAGAGTCGCACAGAGTGTCCTCATTTGCAGCGGAAGGTAAGTAAATACAAGTAGAAGTGAATTCGAACTCTTTATTGATATTCAAGAAGTTTACAAGCGGCGCTAGACCGATATTACAAGTCGCTCAAGCTCTCTCTCTCTGAAACATAAAAGGCGTGCCAAGTGGCTTACAAGATGGAATGATTCATGGCGATGTTCCGATACATTATGTCCTGTATAGGGTGCTTCAGCTTCTTGCAACGTTCCAAGGCCCTAGAGTTGGCTCCGCGCCTTAGCACGTTCGATAGAAGCTCCGCACCCGCCGGCGTCTCCTGCATCCTGCAAGCAGACTGTGGGGTTATCAGTACATTATTATGTACTGGTGGGGAGGCTAGCTCGCCCACAATGCTATCATTACCAAACATGTTCCATTTACTTTCGTGCACCGTCTATCATTCATTGTCTTTCTAATCTTGCCTTAGGGTCAATTTTATGGCACATATCATGACTTATTTCGTGTTGCAGAATTCAAGTATCGTATGAAAATACATGTACGACTTACCCATACTTACCGTCCGGCCTTTCCTGTCCAAAGTAAACCAAGTTAGACAACAGTTCATATATTTCAACTTAACATGATTCATGTAAGTATTCAGTATCAAGGGCGTGTTCCTGCCTCAGATTCTAGCGCGTCGTAGGCACGTTCAGAGTGTTACATTTCAGACATGTTCAGAGTGTTATATTTCGAGCATGTTCAGAGTGTTACATTCGAGCATGTTCGGGAGGCACATTTCAAGCATGTTCAGGGTGTTACATTTCAAGCATGTTCGGGAGGTACTTCATTTAGTTAACTTAGACTACTTGTTTCAATGCAAGAACTTGTACGTAGATTACCACCAACATAGTCCACTTAATCTACATGCATGGATCGCTGGCTTTACAAGCCATTTTGGACATATCACGTGGGCATTCTCACATATCGAAGCATGATGGCTGGTACACCTTGATAGTTTTTTGAAATGCCTGGCCTTAAGTCTCTTTGAGTGGCCGAGCCCCCACTCAAACCAGCCCGTAAGCCCCATGTCTGATTCCGCCTAGGCCGGCCACGGTATTCCCCCCATCGCCCGTGCCGCAGAATCCTTCCTCATGACGGCCACGGTATTCCCCTCCATCGCCCGTGCCGTTTGTCCACGACCATTTCGTATTTTACTTGTCATTTAACATGAACGCTGACTTTGAGCCATAATGCGTTATCGACCAGGTTGGCGTCCGTGCAGCGCGGGTAGCGAGCCCCGTTGTACGTGCCCGTCATACCTGTCGCTAATGTCTTTCCTTTCTTATCTTTCATGTATTCTTTCTTTTCTTTCCTTATTTCACTTGTTCGTTTTTTCATTGATTCATTCACGTATTCATTCATTCATTTATTCGTTGATTCATTCATTCACGCTTTACACAACTCCCAGTATGGGAGTCATCTTGGCGACCCATCGGTCTCATAGCCTTTCAATGTTGCTAAAATCTACTCGGAGCGACTATGTTGATAGTCTTCCCATTTTATTGTTGTAAACCATTCATTATTTCATTGTTTGAACACATAAGGGACATGAACGTAAGCTTGTACCTTGGCACGAGCGTAGAGCGCGGTGCGAGAGTTTTTATATTTGTCGAGTTCTTTTCCATGTTCTAAACAAGCATGCAAGATGGGATTATTCCCTTAGCTAGGTGCGTTGAGTCATTTATTAGCATGCACGGTGTTATCGCCTAGCAATTCTCGTGATAGTGTTTGTATTGTTATGTATCTAGGCTAAGCAAAGACAGGTTCATCGGAGCCACACACCTTAGCGATGTTCACATCGGCCGAGCGATACTCCGAGCGCGCCTTTGAAAGTCTAAGTCTGGATTCATCTTGACGGGCCAATGTAAGCCTTGCATCGATTCTTCATCAGGTCGATGCCAACTCTTCGGGTCGACGGCTCGTTTGAGTCGTTGTACTTGTCGTTTGAATCGGCGTTCCGCTAGGGCGGAGCGGGCCATTACATGTTCTAATCTCATTCATTCCTTATATGACATGTTCTAATATTAGAAAAAAAAACTATTTAATTGTTGCAGGATTGATTTAAAATGGCACCAGGGACACGAGCACGATCAACCTCCAATTTAGCATCTGTTGATCCCATAACAGATCCACAATTATCGCGATCCTCTCAAGGCTCAAATAATAATGAACATGGTAATTAATTAGCTTTTGTTTCTTTGAGTCCAATAGTCTGTGTACTTTCAACTTAGTCTATGTTACTTGCATATCGTTTTGTCCTTTTCCTCTCATTTTTTTACAGGTTCTACTTCATCAAATATATCCAAGAAAGGACGCGGTAAGTCTCGAGGGCTAGAACTAGCAAAACTTCTTGAAAAGGAACAAAAGGCAAAGATCGTATTCCCTCCTGGGTGTTTAAAGCCTGTGGGAAATTGGTCATCAAACTGGGCTACAGAGCTAGGAATTATATGTCAAAGTTTGGCACCAGTTACAATTAAGAAATGGAAAAAAGTAACAAACGAGGACAAAGAAGTCATTTATGGGCATATTTTAGTAAGTGACATCATACTAGATTTTCTTTCTCAAAGTCATCACAAATTATACTTGTTAAATCAATTATCTATATTTTTTTGTGCTATGATATAGGATGTTTTTGACATGGACATGTCTCAGTGGAATGTCAGACAAGGGACGAAAAAATACTTGCAACAACGATTTTGGAGTTATAGGTTGTCACCCCCAGTTTTCACAAACAGGGATATTTTGGTAATTTTCTACTTTAAAAATTATTTTGAAATTATTTAATTATTATTTGTATTATTTTGGGGTTATTTGAATCGGGTTCGAATTTCAACTCATTTCGACTTGTTTTGATTTGTTTCGGGAACCCGGGGTAGTTTTGACCTTAGCGGGCCCACACACTAGCTAGTCATGGCCCACAATATTATCATCAAAAGTTAGAGGGATTTATCATGACTCCATGGATTAGGTTAGACCTAATTAGAACACTAGATTTACATTTTTAACCCCCAAACCCTAAGCAACCTTGTGTAGGGCTAATAGAACAAATAGGAGGGCAAACTTGTAAATACCAAAAAGGGGGGTTTGGGCATGCTTGGCCGGCCACATAGTGTAGGGGTGGGGAGGAGAGAGAAAATACTTTCCTTTTATTCTCATCTACTTCTTCTTCTTCTTCTCCAAAGGTTCCATCCACTTTCGAAAGCTCACCATTGTTCCTTCTCCAAAACTAGGTAATCTCTTCTCCAAATTTATTTTTCTCTCATGTAGATTGGTTAGGAACCCAATAGGAATGATTCCCATGATTGTGTCTCCATTAGAGACCATTTTGTGTCCATTTGGATATTTCTAGGGGTGTCCAACATGTAGGATTGTGTCCCAATAGGAAAAACCCCCATTTGGACTCATGGATATTGTTATGTAATGATTTTTGTGTTGTTCTTACTATTATTCCAGATTTTGATATGTTTTAGAATATTTTTCCAAGTATCTAAATGTATCATATTCATTTTCCTATATATATATATATTCATTTTCCTATATATATATATATATATATATATATATATATATATATATATATATATATATATATATATATATATTAATATATATATATATATATATATATATATATATATATATATATATATATATATATATATAATGATATATATATATATATATATATATATATATATATATATATATATATATATATATATATATATATATATATGGTGGATATTATGTGTTGTGTGTGTGATGTTGTTGTGTGGGGGAGAGCAGCAGGTTTCAGGCAAGAAGAGGCCATGGGTGTGTGTGTATATATATAGTTTCATATCTAGTAATCTCTATATATTTTTTTATATATATTTTTTTTATAGTAATCTCTATAGTTTCATATCTAGTAATCTCTAGTAATCTATATATATATATATATATATATATATATATATATATATATATATATATATATATATATATATATATATATATATATATATATATATATATATATATATATATATCCCTTATATAAACCATATATATGCCACTATATATATATATATATATATATATATATATATATATATATATATATATATATATATATATATATATATAGTGGCATATATATGGTTTATATAAGGGATATATATATATATATATATATATATATATATATATATATATATATATATATATATAAATATATATATATATATATATATATATATATATATATATATATATATATATATATATATATGGTTGTGGTGTGGCTTTGTGTTTGTGTGGGGGAGAGCAGCAGGTTCGGCCAAGTGGCCATGGGGTGTGTGTGTGTCTATGTTAGAGAGAAGGATGTGTAAATTTGTAGGTGTATGTGTGTGTGGAGTATTTGAGAGGGGAGTTTGAAATAGAGAGAATGAGATAGAGAGTGTTGGAGGAGGGGAGAAGAACACCCTAGCCAAGCCCACATGGCTGTCCCCTTGGACTGCAAAGGACAGCCCCATATCAGTTCAGTTTAGCCCAGTCCTTCCCCCTACACTGCTGTCCATAAATCAGTTCTCTTGCCCACAAATCAGTCCCTATATTAACCACATTGCAGCCTCCACATTTGTACTAAACAGTCCTATTTTTTTCCCCTACATGGCAGCTCCTAAAGCCCCTAACCACTGTCCAAACACAGCCCTTTGTACCTTAGATGGCTGTCCAAATTACCACTCAAGAACAGCCCCCACATAGCTTCAAACAGTCCTCATAATAGCCTTCCATTTCCCCTTACATGGCTGTCCCTTAGAGCCATAGATGGCTGTCCTATTAGCCATCAAGACAGCCCCAAATCTGTCCCCATTACACCACCTTGCTGTCCCATGTTGGTCTCCAAATTTCAGTCCACAAACCCATCAAAACCTGTCCTATATTAGTTTGTGTGTGTGTGTGTAGTTGTGAGAAATATATGTGAGATATTGTGTGTGTGTAAGGAAGCCTAGTATATGTAGTTGATGCCTATAGGTTAGCCTAGTGTCTAAACTAGTAGGAAACCTATAGGAGAGACTATTAGAGTGTAGTGTATCATGAGAATGAGTGGTGTAGATGAGTGTGGAAGAAAAGGGTAAAATTTATGATATAGAATAGGGTAAACCATACCCCGTATCCTAACATAGCTTAGATACCTAGGATACCCAAAATTCTTGGTAGGTAAACCTTAGATGGGTTGATATCTAGCTACCCTAAGGAGCCTAGGCAAGTACCATGGGTATTTGAGGGGTTTCCTTGGGATTGGACAAGGTATCGGGATTTACCTTAGAAGGGTAAATGATAGTTTTGCCTAGGAATAGGATATTTGTGTTAGAAGCCTAAGATGGAGTTAGAACTTGATTCCCGTGGTTGGTAATGATCAAATATGGTGCTTAAAGACTAGTTTTGACTTCGGTTGACCTTTTTGACCAAAAGTCAACAAAAGTCAACCGAGAGTCAAACTTAGCCTTTAAGCGACCCGATTTGACCGAAACCAACCCAGAGTTGACCAGTTGACTGAAAGTCAACAGTTAGTCAACATTAGACTAGTTTGACATAAGATTGACCTAGAGTTGACCAGAGTTGACCAGAGTTGAACTTTTGATCAAAAGTCAACTGTAAGTCAACCGTTGATCCCGATTGACCTAGTTTGACTTGGAATGACTTCCAGTGACCTAGTATAACCTAGTATGAACCAGTATGACCTAGTATGACTCAGTTTGACCTAGATTGACCTAGTTTTGACTTAGACTTGCATTCATGGATTGTATTAGTTTCCTTTTTCAGTATTAAGCCCTGTTTGACTCATAGTATCTTATTTTAGGTCTTTGATCACTCTGAGCGTCTGTTCACCCTATCAGCTCAGGACCGCAGGCGAGTACATTCACTGATAGTTTTTATTGTCTTGATATCTACTATATCCGATTTAGTTGTAGTGTCTTACTTGATTCTCGACATGATAGTTCACGGACTAGTATTATCGGATTCCGGTCATGAGATGTCATTCCTGGATTTCTTGGGATACTGGTACTTGCTTGGTCTTGATTCTTGTACTTGTATTGACGCCGATTCCTGAAGAGGACTTGCTCCCCTCTTAGGGAATCCCACGTCATGACGTGCTATGTCCGGATCCGTTTTACTATTCGGGGATGGAGGAATTATTAGGGGTTATGTGATCAAAGCCTTCATGTAACTACATTTTGCTAGCGTTACCCTCACCTCACGTAGGGTGTTGCAGACACCCCATTACCAGTTATCCAGGTTGGACGGCATGACTCTCCGTTGATTACACCGCGGATTGCCGGGCCAAGTGGATAACCATCTCTTGCTTCCCTAGCCGATCACATATCGCTCTAATAATTTAAAATACCTTTTTATATTTATTGTCATCTCTTATATTCCAGTTTCAGCTTTACTTATTGTACTTTCACCATGCTATGATTCATTCTCATATGCTCTATCTGTCTTTTATACTGTACCATGGTTATGGGACTAAGTTCCGTTTGAAAGAAGGGTTACAACCCCGGTCCTTGTTTGGTTTAAGGGTTGTAACTCGGCTTTTAAATGGTTCCCAAGTCGTCGATATCTTTGTCTTGTATTTCATTATTACTGTCTCTTATAGTATTTCTCAATTCATATGGAACTGCTGTTGGCGTTTTGTACTTGCTCATTTTTCTGACAGGATACCGTTGACAAATTTTACAGATGACTCTGAGACTGACTGTCCGACCTACTACGGGGTTGAGCCTGATGGACTAGACTTAGATCGTGGCTTATTGGTAGAGCCACTGGACTTCGTTCACCCTGAGTAGCCTAGTTAGTTAGGTTTGCCTGGCCTGCGAGCCAGCTAGTACATTTTCAGTTGTAGTATCTTTATACTTATCTATCTGAGACTCTGGATATTTGTGTTAGCTCTGACTTGTGGATTTTGGACTCCTTTCCCATTTTATCTATCATATCTCTTTTTATGCTATCTACCTTAGCTTTGATTATGTGATTGAGACTGTATTGCTATGTCACCTCCATTCGGAGTGTATATAACTGTACAGGTACATTTATCTGTTTTAGTCGTAGTATTTACAGACCCTATATACAGCGTTCTACCGCCGATTCTGCGGCGTAGGCTGGACGTAACCACGTGCTCGTTCCCCTCTTCATGGTGCGGGTCGTGACACATTTTTGTGGTGGCCCATGCAGGTCAGTGTCGCAACTAGTACAAACTCGTAATGGTACTCGACTTAGAGTGCTAATTACGAGCCTGCAATTAGGACGTAGGATTAGGGTATGATAGGAGTTACTCAATCACATGTTAGGAGATTCTGATCTTTTGATTACCATGACAAATTCTTTTTGTATTGAATTTAATTGTCCGTCTTTGATATTCCTATCATGTGCCATATCGATTCCTTGTTTCAACCTATCCTCAGGATGACGATCACTCGCTCTCAGGCAGCGGGTTCTAGCGCTGTACCAGGGAGGCCCGATCCGGCAGGAGGTCTTCCACCTCTGGCTGCGGGAGCAGCAGTGGCAGATCCGGCAGGTCTTCCACCACTGGCTGCAGGAGCAGCAGTGGCAGTCCCAAGAGGTCTTCCACCTCCGGCAGCGGAAGCTACAGCTGAGGGAGCTGCTACCACAGTTTCTGCCCTTCCGGCGGGAGCAGCAGCAGCAGCGACGATTCTAGGAGGTCTTCCACCTCCAGCAGCGGGACCGTCTGTGGTTATTCCTGATGTTCTTCCACCGCCGCCTCCGATACCGACAGATGCTCAGGGTATGATGGTCCTACTGCAGCAGATGCTGCAGACGCAGAGAGCACAGGCAGAGGTACGGCACCGTCAGGTAGAGGTGCTGCGACAGACGATGGAGAACTCGCACCAGTTAGCTATGGCAGCAGTGGAGAGAGGTGCACCGGCTACAGTTCAGGGAGCACCAGCACAGCAGCAGGGCCAGGGGAGGACCGGTACGCATATCAACTTCAGGAAGATGAACCCGCGAGATTTCAAGGGTACCGAGGGTATCCTATACGCGGATGACTGGCTAGAGGATGTCCAGCGGAGTCTGGAGTTGGCAGAGGTTCCGAGAGCTCTGTAGGTGACTTCTGCAGTGAGCCAGTTCTTTGACATAGCATTGACTTGGTACCGCACGGATCCGCGTGCGTTAGTGAGAGGTATATCTTGGGAGGACTTCAGGAAACTCTTTAAGGAGAAGTTCTATCCAGATGTAGCCTTGACAGCTTTGGAGGGGCAGTTTGCCAGTCTGGTGCAGGGGAACTCGTCAATAGACGAGTATGCAGCGGAGTTCTTCCGCCTGAGCAGGTTTGCACCCAGTTTGGTTCAGGATGAGGGGTGCAAGGCCCGAAAGTTCAGGAAGGGTCTCATTCATGCAGTGCGCACTCGCACATCTGGGCGACGAGACGTGATATTTGAGCAGATCTTGATGGAGGCTCACATTGCAGAGGAGGACTTCGGCCTCAAGCCGAAGAGGAGCAGTGACGCTCTGGGATCCAGTTCGAGTGCAGGGCCAGCAAAGCGCCTATATTTCCAGCAGAGGCAGTTCCAGCAGCATCAGCCTCAGTTGCAGATCCAGCAGGCACCGACGCGTGCCCAGCAGCATCAGGGTCAGGGTCAGGGCCAGAGGCCAGCTACACGGTACAACTTCTGCGGGAAGCCAGGGCACACTAGAGAGGTGTGCAGGAAGAGATTGGACGTCTGTTTATACTGTAGGGCGTCCGATCACCAGCTGAAGGACTGCCGTATTCACGGAGTCAAAAGAGTTCAGGACAGAGCACAGCCATCCAGAGGACCAGCAGCTCAGCAGAGAGGTCCTCCACTTCAGACTCAGCAGCAGCATTTTCAGCAGTACCAGAGGGGAGCCCCTGCGAGCAGAGTATTTTTCCTGACAGTAGGGGAGGAGGCAGAGCTAGTAGGCGATGTAGTGGCAGTTCATGTTCTTCTCGATTTATTTCCTGTATTTACCTTATTTGATTCCGGTGCCTCGCATAGCTTTGTGTCTGTCTCCCTTGCTCTGAGACACAATATTATTGCTGAACCCTTGGATATGACTTGCAAGATATTGACCGGGGGAGGCATCATCCTGGTCAACAATATCTGTAAGGGGCGAAGAGTTACTATAGGAGGCCGAGTTTTGGGTGCGTGCTTGCTCGTAATGCCCCTTTCCGATGTACGATGTGGTACTCGAAATGGATTGGTTGAGCACGCACCATGCTACTATAGATTGTAGAGGTGGTAGGATTTTGTTTAGACCGCCGGGAGAGCCTGAGGTTGTGTTTTCCAGAGGAGCAGCTGAGCTGGTAGATGGGTTTTGTGGAGCTTTACTGGCGGGGCAGGCATTACCGCATCCATTGATTGCTGATTTCATGGATGTTTTTCCAGAGGAGTTGCCTGGGATGCCGCCGGATAGAGACATTGAGTTCTCTATAGACCTAGTGCCAGGTGCTGAGCCCATTTCATAGCATGTCTATAGAGTCAACAACAGCGAGTTGGCGGAGCTGAAGAAGCAGGTCGACGAGCTGCAGGACAAGGGATTCATTAGATCCTGTTCATCGCCTTGGGGAGCGCCAGTCCTGTTTGTGCCGAAGAAGGATGGTACGATACGTATGTGTATCGATTACAGGGCGCTCAACAACCTTACTATCAAGAATAAGTACCCATTGCCGAGGATCGACGACTTGTTCGATCAGCTGAGCGACGCTAAGGTGTTTTCGAAGATAGATCTGAGATCCGACTATCATCAGCTGAGGGTGAAGAAGGAAGACATTCCGAAGACAGCTTTTCGAACTCGGTACGGCCAGTACGAGTTCACTGTGATGCCATTTGGGTTGACCAACGCCCCAGCTGTGTTCATGAACTTGATGAACAAGGTATTCTATCAGTACCTTGACAAGTTCGTGGTGGTCTTCATAGACGACATCCTAGTTTACTCGAAGATGCCAGAGGAGCACGAAGAGCATCTGAGGATTGTGCTCGAGACCTTGAGAAAGGAGCAGTTGTATGGGAAGTTGTCGAAGTATGAGTTTTTCCTGGACCAGGTCGAGTTCCTGGGTCATGTTGTGACCGACCACGGGATCTCAGTAGACCAGAGGAAGATTGCTGCGGTAGAGTCTTGGTCTACGTCCAGTACAGTTGCCGAGATTCGGAGCTTTCTGGGGTTGGCGGGCTACTATCGGAAGTTCATCCAGGATTTCTCGCGGATCGCGGAGCCGATGACTCACCAGGAAAGAAGTGGAGTTCGTCTGGACTGAGGAGTGTCAGGCCGCCTTCGATGAGCTGAAGAAGAGGTTGACATCAGCACCTATCTTGACATTGCCGTCTGGGACCGGTGGTTTCTCGATTTACAGCGATACTTCTGGCCGGGGTCTGGGTTGTGTACTTCAGCAGCACGGATAGTTGATTGCCTATGCATCTAGGCAGTTACGTCCTCATAAGAAGAACTACCCGACTCACGATCTGGAGTTAGCCGCTGTCATCTTTGCCTTGAAATTATGGAAACATTATCTGTACGGAGAGCGGATTGAGATCTTTACTGACCACAAGAGCTTGAAGTACGTGTTCACTCAGAAGGAGCTGAACATGAGACAGAGACGTTGGCTTGAGCTGATGAAGGACTTTGATATCACCTTGCAGTACCATCCAGGGAAGGCCAACGTAGTCGCAGATGCCTTGAGCAGGTATCCAGTGGCTATGTATATGACATCAGACCGTCATCTTTTGGCCGACCTGGATAGTTTGGTAATCGAGGTGATCATTCCATGCATGGAGGTGCAGATGTGGGGTTTACAGATTCAGTCTGAGTTGATGGACAGGGTCAGATCAGCACAGTTTGATGATGTTGCCCTGAGGTGCATCAGGGAGCAGGTGCAGAGAGGGTTGCTTGATGATTTCTCCATTGCCGAGGATGGGTCGCTGCGGTACGGTGCTAGACTGTGCGTTCCGAGTGGAGAGCTTCGGGAGGAGGTTCTTCATGAGGCTCATCGCTCTCAGCACTCTATGCATCCTGGTGCCAACAAGATGTACAAAGACCTGAGAGAGCACGTTTGGTGGTACGGCATGAAGCGCGAGGTAGCTCAGTTCGTATCTCGCTGCTTGGTTTGTCAGCAGGTGAAGGCCGAGAGGCAGAGGCCTGGTGGATTGCTACAGCCACTACCCATTCCAGAGTGGAAGTAGGAGCACACCACCATGGACTTTGTGTCCGGACTTCCCCGATCTCCAGGAGGAAAAGATACGATTTGGGTCATAGTCGATAGATTGACCAAATCGGCCCACTTTTTGCCTTTCAAGGTGGGTTTGTCTACGGAGAGGTTGGCAGAGCTGTATGTTCGTCGGATTGTGCGATTGCATGGAGTTTCTGCGAGCATAGTTTCAGATCGAGATATCCGTTTTACTTCCCATTTCTTGAGGAGTTTGCAGGCTAGCTTGGGCACCTCGCTCAAGTTCGGTACTGCTTATCACTCCCAGACAGACGGGCAGTCGGAGAGGACTATCCTGACCTTGGAGGATATGCTTCGCACGTGTGTGCTAGATCTCGGGGGTTCTTGGGAGGACCATCTCCACCTGGTAGAGTTTGCTTACAACAACAGCTACCAGGCCAGTATAGAGATGTCGCCATTCGAGGCTCTATACGGACGGAGATGCCGTACTCCCTTATCTTGGGATAATATTGGCGAGAGGGTGCTGCTTGGGCCAGAGATGGTGGTGGATGCAGCTGAGAAGGTCCGGCTTATTAGAGACAGACTTCGGGTGGCTCAGGATAGGCAGCGGCATTGGGCCGATAGCCACCGGAGACCGTTAGAGTTCGAGGTTAGTTTCAGTTCCTGTTTGTGATTGTTTGTGATTTGTCTGTCCTGTGTGCTGAGTTATTTTATGTCTAGGCTGACGCTTTGGTGTTCCTGAAAATTTCTCCGACACGGGGCACAATTCGCTTTGGCGGAGGCGGAAAGCTTAGTCCGCGCTACATCGAACCTTTCACCATTCTTGAGAGGGTCGGTGCAGTAGCTTACCGGCTAGACTTACCGCCTACGCTAGAGGGGGTACACAACGTGTTCCACGTGTCGCAGCTGAGACGGTACGTGAGGGACCCCAGCCATGTATTGGATCATTCAGCGATCGAGGTAGGGCCTACTCTTCACTATCCAGAGCAGCCGAATGAGATTCTGGATCGTAGGGAGAAGGTGCTCCAGAACCAGGTTATACCCTTGGTTTGCATTGTATGGAGACATCACTCTCCAGGTGAGTCTACCAGGGAGAGAGAGGACGACATGCGGGGGCGTTTCCCCTATCTCTTCGAGCCCTGAGGTATAATTTTTGTTTCTGCATTGTGATTCATTGTATGTTTGTTTTAATTTTGAGGACAAAATTTTTTTAAGGTGGATAGATTTGTCACCCCCAGTTTTCACAAACAGTGGTATTTTGGTAATTTTCCACTTTAAAAATTATTTTGGAATTATTTAATTATTATTTGTATTATTTTGGGGTTATTTGAATCGGGTTCGAATTTTAACTCATTTCGACTTGTTTTGACTTGTTTCGGGGACCCGGGGTAGTTTTGACCTTAGCGGGCCCACACACTAGCTTGTCATGGCCCACAATATTACCATCAAAAGTTAGAGAGATTTATTATGACTCCATGGATTAGGTTAGACCTAATTAGAACACTAGATTTATATTTTTAACCCCCAAACCCTAAGCAACCTTGTGTAGGGCTAATAGAACAAATAGGAGGCCAAACTTGTAAATACCAAAAAGGGGGGGTTTGGGCATGCTTGGCCGGCCACATAGTGTAGGGGTGGGGAGGAGAGAGAAACCACTTTCCTTTTATTCTCATCCACTTCTTCTTCTTCTCCTCCAAAGGTTCCATCCACTTTTGAAAGCTCACCATTGTTCCTTCTCCAAAACTAGGTAATCTCTTCTCCAAATTTATTTTTCTCTCATGTAGATTGGTTAGGAACCCAATAGGAATGATTCCCATGGTTGTGTCTCCATTAGAGACCATTTTGTGTCCATTTGGATATTTCTAGGGGTGTCCAACATGTAGGATTGTGTCCCAATAGGAAAAACCCCCATTTGGACTCATGGATATTGTTGTGTAATGATTTTTGTGTTGTTCTTACTATTATTCCAGATTTTGACATGTTTTAGAATGTTTTTCCAAGTATCTAAATGTATCATATTCATTTTCCTATATATATATATATATTTTTTCATTTTCCTATATATATATATATATATATATATATATATATATATATATATATATATATATATATATATATATATATATATATATATATATATATATATATATATATATATATTATTTTTTTTATATATATTTTCCTATATATATATATATATATATATATATATATATATATATATATATATATATATATATATATATATATATATATATATATATATATATATATTTATATATATATATGGTGGATATTAAAAAAAAAAAAAATATATATATATATATATATATATATATATATATATATATATATATATATATATATATATATATATATATATATATATATATATATATATATATATATGGTGGATATTATGTGTTGTGTGTGTGATGTTGTTGTGTGGGGGAGAGCAGCAGGTTTCGGCCAAGAAGAGGCCATGGGGGGGTGTGTGTATATATATAGTTTCATATCTAGTAATCTATATATATATATATATATATATATATATATATATATATATATATATATATATATATATAAATATATATATAGTGGCATATATATGGTTTATATAAGGGATATATATATGGTTGTGGTGTGGCTTTGTGTTTGTGTGGGGGAGAGCAGCAGGTTCGGCCAAGTGGCCATGGGGTGTGTGTGTGTCTATGTTAGAGAGAAGGATGTGTAAATTAGTAGGTGTGTGTGTGTGGAGTATTTGAGAGGGGAGTTTGAAATAGAGAGAATGAGATAGAGAGTGTTGGAGGAGGGGAGAAGAACACCCTAGCCAAGCCCACATGGCTGTCCCCTTGGACTGCAAAGGACAGCCCCATATCAGTTCAGTTTAGCCCAGTCCTTCCCCCTATACTGCTGTCCACAAATCAGTCCTCTTGCCCACAAATCAGTCCCAATATTAACCACATTGCAGCCTCCACATTTGCACTAAACAGTCCTGTTTTTCCCCCTATATGGCAGCTCCTAAAGCCCCTAACCACTGTCCAAACACAGCCCTTTGTACCTTAGATGGCTGTCCAAATTACCACTCAAGAACAGCCCCCACATAGCTTCAAACAGTCCTCATAATAGCCTTCCATTTCCCCTTACATGGCTGTCCCTTAGAGCCATAGATGGCTGTCCTATTAGCCATCAAGACAGCCCCAAATCAGTCCCAATTACACCACCTTGCTGTCCCATGTTGGTCTCCAAATTTTAGTCCACAAACCCATCAAAACCTGTCCTATATTAGTTTGTGTGTGTGTGTGTAGTTGTGAGAAATATATGTCAGATATTGTGTGTGTGTAAGGAAGCCTAGTATATGTAGTTGATGCCTATTGGTTAGCCTAGTGTCTAAACTAGTAGGAAACCTATAGGAGAGACTATTAGAGTGTAGTGTATCATGAGAATGAGTGGTGTAGATGAGTGTGGAAGAAAAGGGTAAAATTTATGATATAGAATAGGGTAATAGGGTAAACTATACCCCGTATCCTAACATAGCTTAGATACCTAGGATACCCAAAATTCTTGATAGGTAAATCTTAGATGGGTTGATATCTAGCTACCTTAAGGATCCTAGGCAAGTACCATGGGTATTTGCGGGGTTTCCTTGGGATTGGGTAAGGTATCGGAATTTACCTTAGAAGGGTAAATGCTAGTTTTGCCTAGGAATAGGGTATTTGTGTTAGAAGCCTAAGATGGAGTTAGAACTTAATTCCCGTGGTTGGTAATGATCAAATATGGTGCTCAAAGACTAGTTTTGACGTCGGTTGACCTTTTTGACCAAAAGTCAACAAAAGTCAACCGAGAGTCAAACTTAGCCTTTAAGCGACCCGATTTGACCGAAACCAACCCAGAGTTGACCAGTTGACTGAAAGTTAACTGTTGGTCAACATTAGACTAGTTTGACCTAGGGTTGACCTATAGTTGACCAGAGTTGACTTTTTGACTAAAAGTCAACTGTAAGTCAACCGTTGATCCCGATTGACCTAGTTTGACTTAGAATGACTTCCAGTGACCTAGTATGACCTAGTATGAACCAGTACAATCTAGTATGACTCAGTTTGGCCTAGATTGACCTAGTTTCGACTTAGACTTGTATTCATGGATTGTATTAGTTTCCTTTTTCAGTATTAAGCCATGTTTAACTCATAGTATATTATTTTAGGTCTGTGATCACTCTGAGCGTCTGTTCACCCTATCAGCTCAGGACCACAGGCGAGTACATTTACTGATAGTTTTTATTGTCTTGATATCTACTATATTCGATTCATTTGTAGTGTCTTACTTGATTCTCGACACGATAGTTCACGGACTAGTATTATCGGATTCCGGTCATAAGATGTCATTCCTGGATTTCTTGGGATACTGGTACTTGCTTGGTCTTGATTCTTGTATTGACGCCAATTTTGAAGAGGACTTGCTCCCCTCTTAGGGAATCCCGCGTCATGACGTGCTATGTCCGAATCCGTTTTACTATTCGGGGATGGGGGAATTATTAGGGGTTATATGATCAAAGCCTTCCTGTAACTACATTTTGCTAGCGTCACCCTCACCTCACGTAGGGTGTTACAGACACCCCATTACCAGTTATCCAGGTTGGACGGTATGACTCTCCGTTGAGTACACCGCGGATTGCCGGGCCAAGTGGATAACCATCTCTTGCTTTCCTAGCCGATCACATATCGCTCTAATAATTTAAAACACCTTTTTATATTTATTGTCATCTCTTATATTCCAGTTTCAGATTTACTTACTGTACTTTCACCATGCTATGATTCATTCTCATATGCTCTATCTGTCTTTTATACTGTACCATGGTTATGGGACTAAGTTACGTTTGAAAGAAGGGTTACAACCCCGGTCCTTGTTTGGTTTAAGGGTTGTAACTCGGCTTTCAAAGGTTCCCAAGTCACCGATATCTTTGTCTTGTATTTTATTATTACTGTCTCTTATAGTATTTCTCAATTCATATGGAACTGCTGTTGGTGTTTTGTACTTGCTCATTTTTCTGACAGGATACCGTTGACAAATATTACAGATGACTCTGAGACTGACTGTCCGACCTACTACGGGGTTGAGCCTGATGGACTAGACTTAGACCGTGGCTTATTGGTAGAGCCACTGGACTTCGCTCACCCTGAGTAGCCTAGTTAGTTAGGTTTGCCTGGCCTGTGAGCCAGCTAGTACATTTTCAGTTGTAGTATCTTTATACTTATCTATCTGAGACTCTAGATATTTGTGTTAGCTCTGACTTGTGGATTTTGGACTCGTTTCCTATTTTATCTATCATATCTCTTTTCATGCTATCTACCTTAGCTTTGATTATGTGATTGAGACTGTATTGCTATGTCACCTCCATTCGGAGTGTATATAACTGTACATGTACATTTATCTGTTTTAGTCGTAGTATTTACAGACCCTATATACAGCGTTCTACCGCCGATTCTGCGGCGTAGGCTGGACGTAGCCACGTGCTCGTGCCCCTCTTCAGGGTACGGGTCATGACATAGGTGTTACCTCAACGCACATTATAAGGAATTAAAAAAAATCTATTGAGGCAGCAAAATCAAATCCACCTGATGACATTGAAGAAGATGATTGGAAGATATGTTGTGAACTCTTTGAGGATCCAGCATTCTTGGTGAGTTAATTAAGGTTAATCTGATTAAGATTACTTGTCTTATCTTCTTAAATTCCTCCTCTACACGCTTAAGCTTTTATGTATACATTTAGTGTTTCATTTTTAATTGCAGAAACAAAGCAAAAAAATACCCATAATCGAAAGTGCTTGAAAGTGAACCATTGCACGGGGAGGAAGTCCTTTGTTCAAGTGCGCTATGAGCTTGTATGTGTTGCAAATATGTTCATTTATATTATTACTTATTAAAAATATCTATGTGTATTTTTTAGTTAAAATAACATTTTAATTGAAATGGTATAGGGAGACAAAGAAAATGAAGTTCCTTTGGATAGTATTGAATTATATAGAGAAACCCACAGAAGTAGCAAAGGCTGGACATCCGATATTGCACAAGTTAATTATGTAAGTATATTTAATATAAGTCTAACTTATACTTTGTGTTTGTTGAAAAATATATAATATTGATAGTATGTTTCTTTTAAAATATAGGAGAAGATGATTGAGCTCAAATGTCAACCTACTTCAGATGGAAAAATACTCACCCTAGATGAGATATGTGATATAGTGCTAGGGAAAAAGCCTGGATATGTTCGTGGTGTTGGACATGGTGAGGTTTGTCCATCATCGCGTCAAAGTAGACGATATCCAGACATGGAAGACTCAAGAAGCAGAGCTGAGGAAGCTGAGAGAAAAGCTGAAGAATTATCACGAGAGCTAGAGGCTACAAAACAAGAGCTTGGGAGTACAAAACAGGAATTGGGAGTGGTGCAGAATAAGATGGGTGAACTAATGGTTGAGCAAGGCAATATGCGAACAATGTTTGAGACTTTCATGTCATGTTTTGGGGGCACACAACCTTAAGCTCGGGTAAGTTTTTGTTACATTTGTTTAGTTTGTTCTCTTAGTTTCATTTTGGTACTTTGGCAATGAATGCAATATCTATAAGATTAGAAGATCTTATTTATGTTTCCATTTACTACATTTTTGTGTTAGGTTCTTAGAATCAGTTTTCAATTACTAGAAAAAAATAATCAATGTTATAAAGTTTGTGGGTCATTTTATGCTTGAATATTGAAATAATGATTAGGTGAACTTTTTTGTTTTGCTAATTGATAATGCAAGACTGGAGTTATAAGTACTTAGGTAATTTTTCTTAACAAATTATCACTTGTTTATATATACACTTCTTTGCACCTATTCATGCACTTATATACAGTACTCTTGTCTAATTTAAAATAATCTACAGAATACTGTTGTTTATATATTATATAGTATTAGATCAATTTTTAACTTATTTCTAATTTTATGTTTTATCATATAATTCATTGTAGGCTGTCTTGTATGTTCGAGGAAAGACTTTTGCAGCAGCAAATATTACAGGATTCTACCATAGGTGGTTGAGACATGAAATTGCTACTGAAGCTACAAAACTTCTACAATCACAGCAGAAGCTGAACAATCATCTTTTTGTTAGACATGAAATTATAGAATTTTTGTTATTAAGCTTTTGTTGAATAGAAACTTGATACAAGTCTCAGAACTTTATGTAATGTATCAACTATTTTATTAGCAAAGAATGTGAATGTATCTTAACTCTTTTAATGAAATGAATTATTCCAAAAAATAAGATGTTTCACTGTAACAAGATTTAATATACCCTTGTATTAGAATCAATCTTTTTAATAGTGATGGAAAAGTAATCAGAAGCACTACATTATTTTGTTGCAACAGCCATTATCTAATTTTTGCAACAAATTTCTTTATTGAAAATACTCATTTTTCTTGAATTTTTTTAAACTTTTGAGACAATGAGAATAGTATTTGCGATGACAAATTTGTTGCCAA
Organism: Iris pallida; assembly: GCA_029216955.1. Lineage (NCBI taxonomy): Eukaryota > Viridiplantae > Streptophyta > Magnoliopsida > Asparagales > Iridaceae > Iris > Iris pallida. Next base: position 17,526,719 of record JANAVB010040218.1, on the reverse strand, counting down.
TAAAAGTATAAGGAACAAAAATATTTGTTGCAAACAATAATACATACAACGAAACCTATTTGTTGCCATAGAATACTATAAGCAACAAACTAATTGTTGCGAATAATATTATTTATAACAAAATTGTTTGTTGCAAACGAACATTATTTACAACAAGAACTATTTTGTTGCTAAGTTTGCAACGAACCAAAAAATTGTTGCAAAAGACATTTTGGTACGCACTTATGGCAACGAATTGGATGACGAAAATATATCATTGTAAATACCTATTTGTAACAAATTAATCATCTTTTACAACGAATTTTTTTGCCACAAAAAGTAGAAATTCTTGTAGTGAGTTTCAACTTGGCGTTTCAATATAAAAATTAACGTAACGTTATTGCCTTATACGAGTGCAATTCCAGAATCGTACGACATCACGCCTTAGCAAGGACGATCGATTCGGTAAAATAACACTGGGGATGAACGGTTTGTCGACTCGGGACGTGACAAATTGGTATCAGAGCACAGTTATGTTTCCTCGGATTTTCGAAAGATGTTTTATTGTTGGAATGTTCGTTGCGATGGCTCGATTGAATGCTTGTCGACATGTTGCATGAAATAAAAGTTCTATACAGGTAAGCCCGTAGATATTTTTGAAAAATACTAACGGGTTTACTCTGTTTTGTAGGAATGACTAAGAGAAATAAGAACAATCCCGGCACAACAACCCAAATCGTGGATAGTACGTCGAGCACAAAGAGTACTGGTCCGAACGAGACGACTATGGAGAAGATGCTACAGTTGATGGAACTGCAGCAACAACAGCTTCAGATGCAAATCAAAGCCCAATTTGATGCGCAGCAGAAGCAAATGGACGACCTAACGTAGATCGTAAGCAAGATGGTAGGCAATACCAAAGCAACGGTCGTGGTACCCAAAGAGAGGCAAGATGTTCAAGATGAAGACGAGAAAGAAGCACAACCGCAAATGATAAGTTATTCTTCCTTGTTCAAAGCAAAGGAGTTTCGCAAGATGAATCCACCGAAATTTAATGGTCGAGCAGAGCCTGATGTGATAGTGGGGTGGCTCATGGAGATTGAGGACTTGTTTAATCTACTTAGCATTGAAGGGTCCCAGAGGGTAACATGTGCGGCATTACAGCTGCAACTAAGGGCTTACGACTGGTAGGCAGCTAAGAAGCAGGAAATCTACGAAGCCGATATGGACACCACGATTTTCTTGAAAATGTTCAAGGAAGCATTTCTTGAACAGTACGTTCCTCGCGCCGTCCTTCGTCAAAAAAGAAGACGAGTTCATGATGTTGCGACAAGAAAATATGTCAGTCGATGATTATGACTCGAGCTTCTCGAAACTGGCGAAGTTTGTCGGTGCCTTCCTGCCCAACAAGGAAGCATGGTGTGAACGCTTCCAACAAGGCTTAAATGACGAACTGCGAAGGGACGTCATGAATCAAAGGTGTCGAACCTACCGCGAATCCTACAATGCTGCTCTCGATAGTGAGCATGTCTTTGGCCGTATGTCGCATAGAGCCGTGCCTGTCGTCAGTAACCACTTTAATAAGCGTCCTAACAATACCGGAGGATCGGGAGTATCAAAACGTCCGAACACATTTGATAACCGGGGCCATGGTAGACAACACTGCAGCAGATGCAATAGGCGTAGGCACCGAACCACCGATTGCGTCACGAGATCTTGCTACAAGTGTGGCAAGATAGGCCATATAGTTACATTTTGTCCATAAAAAGTTCCAAATCAACCCAACCCACCAAGGAACATTACGAATCAACATAAAGTGCCTATACTACAAGGCGTAAATGCGGTGCCCGTCAACCCGCAGAATCAACGCTATGGAGCTCAAGGCCGAGTCTATGCATTAACTCAGGATGAGACATTCGCGTCCGATACTATTGTAACAGGTATATTACTCTACAAAAATATACCTGCTAGAGTACTATTCAATTCAGGTGTGACGTATAGTTTTATATCTGCTGATTATGTGAATGAAAATAAAATAATCATGCAATCACTAGATATAGACATTAGCGTTAGCACTCCATCGGGAGTCGATATACCTGCAAACTTTATTTGTAGGGATGGCCATATTTGTATCGGGAGAAGAGATCTATCCTTGGATGCGGTCGTACTAGACATCAAAGAGTACAACATAATCCTGGACATGGATTGGTTGGGCGCTTGTCATGCAACGATCGAGTATGCGGAGAAGAGAGTGGTGTTTCGTCTTCCTGGCGAGACAGAGTTCTCATATTCGTGTGGTACGGTCTCGAAGACGACAATGATGGTATCGACAATCTCAGCGAGGCGTATGTTGCGTTTCGGCTGTGCGGGATACTTGACATCCGTTCGAGACACGCGAAAGGATAATATAAACACAATACAGACTGATGTTGTGGCAGATTTTCTTGACGTTTTCCATGACGAGATGCCCGGGATGCCGCCGGATCGAGAAATAGAATTCAGCATCGACACCTTTTCGAATACACGGTCGATATCAAAGGCGCCTTACCGAATGGCTCCAGCAGAACTGAAGAAGCTGAAAGTGCAATTACAAGAGTTGCTAGACCGCAGATTTATTCGTCCTAGCATCTATCCGTAGGGAGCTCCCGTACTGTTTGTGAAGAAGAAGGATGGATCGATACGGCTATGCATCGACTATCGGGAACTCAACAAGTCGACCGTGCGGAACAAGTATCCTTTGCCATGAATCGACGACTTGTTTGACCAACTACAAGGCACGTCAATATTTTCAAAAATCGATCTTTGTTCAGGCTATCATCAGTTGAAGATCAAGTCCGACGACGTATCGAAGTCTGCCTTCTGCACTCGATATGGTCATTATGAATTCCTAGTCATGTCGTTCGGTTTGACGAATGTTCCAGCCGCTTTCATGGATCTGATAAACCGAGTCTTCCAACCTCAAATCGATAAATTTGTAGTCATGTTCATCGACGATATCCTTATCTACTCAAAGAATCGAGAAGAACATGCATAACACTTGAAGACGGTATTACAGACTCTGTGTGAAAATAAATTATATGCCAAGCAGAGTAAATGCGAGTTCTGGATGAGTAGTGTGACATTCCTTAGACATGTAATCTATGCCGAAGGTGTCGCGGTGGACCCAAAGAAGATTGAAACAGTGGTAGATTAGAAACGACCTACCTCAGCTAGCGATATTCGGAGTTTCCTAGGCTTAACGGGCTACTACCGAAGATTCGTGCAGAGCTTTTCAAAACTAGCGTTGCCTCTGACTCGCCTCACCCAGAAGGGAGTATTATTTGAGTGGAGCGACGACTGTGAATCCAGCTTTCAAGAGTTGAAGCAACGGCTCATCTTAGCTCCAATCCTTGCACTTCCAGATGGTCCAGAAGGCTTTCAGATATTCAGCAACGCATTAGAAACTGGCCTTGGGTGCATACTCATGCAGAGAGATAAAGTCATCTCCTACGCTTCACGGCAGTTGAAGTAGTATGAGAAAAACTATCCGACGCACGACCTAGAATTGGCGACGATCGTGTTTGCATTGAAACTTTGGCGGCACTACCTCTATGGTGTGGCTTGCAGAATCTACACAGATCATAAAAGCCTGAAATACTTGTTTATGCAACGAGAACTCAACCTACGGCATCGACGTTGGCTCGAAATCATAAAAGATTACGAGCTAATAATCGAGTATACACCGGACAAGGGAAATATTGTAGCCGACGCGCTTAGCAGAATTTTTATGGGATCACTGGCCATAAATAATGAGATACGGCGAGACCTTGAAGCGATGGATATCGAACTCGAAATTGAGTATCGACACCTGCACCTAGCTCAGTTGAAGTTAGGATCGAGCCTGCTTAGCAAAATACAGACCGCACAAAAAGACGATTCATTTCTGAAGAAGACGCGTAAGCTGATTTCAACAGGAAGGACGACTGACTTTGCGGAAGACGAAGATGGGATGATGCGACTAAAAGGAAGGCTCTGCATTCCTGAAACTGCCGAACTCAAAAAAGAAATTCTGACGAAGGCACATTATGCGAAGTACTCGTTACATCCTGGAAGCACCAAGATGTACAAGAACTTGCACACAAACTTTTGGTGGCACGGTATGAAGAAAGACGTGGCTACTTTCGTGTCGCAGTGCATGGCGTGTCAGCAAGTGAAGGCGAAACACCAAAGGCCAAGCGGAGAGCTGCAGAACCTCGTCATTCCCGAGTAGAAGTGGGACAACATCTCAATAGATTTCATTGTGGGATTTCCAAATACGCCACGGGAGAATGATGCGATTTGGGTCATTATTGATAGATTGACCAAGTCGGCTCACTTCCTCGCAATTAAAGTAGGATAAAGTGTCGATCGGTTAGCACAAATCTATATCGACGAGATTGTTCGACTGCACGAGGTACTGGCCTCAATAATTTTGGACAGAGACGGGCGATTCCTATCGTATTTTTGGACGAGCCTACAAGCGACGTTGGGGACCAAACTAAATTTTAGTTCGGCGTACCACCCCCAAATAGATGGTCAGACGGAGAGGATAAATCAAATCTTAGAGGATATGTTGCGTCTGTGTGCGATCGATTTAAAGACTAGTTGGGATACACATTTGCCGCTTGCGGAGTTACCGTATAACAACAGTTGTCAGTCGAGCATTCAGATGGCTACATATAAAGCACTCTACGGGAGGAAGTGTTGTTCACCAATATGCTGGGACGAAGTCAGAAAGCGACAAGTGCTTGGACCAAAATTGGTGGAGCAGGCCGTCGAAAAGGTCCGCTTAATCCGAGATAGACTCCGTATCGCACAAAGTCGACAAAAGAGCTACGCAGATCTTCGCCGACGACCGCTAGAATTTCTGGTCGGGGACCACGTGTTTCTGAAAGTAACGCCCATGCGTGGTGTGATGCGGTTCGACGTTAGAGGCAAATTTAGCCTGAAATTTGTAGGCCCCTTCGAGATCATCGAGCGAGTTGCAACGGTTGATTATCGGATCGCACTACCTCCTGCCTTGGCTGATGTGCACGATGTTTTTCACGTCTCACAACTTCAAAAATATGTGCACAATCCAAGTCACGTGGTAAGTTTCGATCAGTTGGAGCTACGTACTAACTTGTCTTACTCGGAGGAGCCTATTCAAATTTTAGACCGTAAGAAGAAGGTATTACGAAATCGGTCGATGTCCTTGGTCCGCGTGCTTTAGCGGAACCATTCAGTTGAAAAGTCGATGTGGGAAATGGAGGCGGAGATAAAGGAGAAGTACCCTGCGTTGTTTGTCTAATTTAAGGTCAGACCATTGTTCTTAAGTTTCGGGACAAAATTTTTTCTTAATGGTATATTATGTAGCGTCCGCTTTCGATAGGCGACGGACTTCATAATATGCTTATGCCGAGTCAGATCGGTCGTAAACTTAGATGGCCATCTGACTCGATCGCTGAGCTTGGTAAACGATAACACCTTGCGACATCGATCAAATCGATTTGGACGGATGTTACGAGAATCGATCCAACTAATGGAATGACTTCTGTTGGAATAATTCCTAGATGTAGCGGGCTGCGTCTCGGCGAGTGAGCTCTATATAAGAGTTCCTTCGACGGGACCGAACCGCTGTATGGTTTTTTTGGAGCTTTTGTCGCTGGATTTTGATGAAGTACTTTCGCATCATTTTTTGAATGCAATTTACGAATTTTGAAGCGAAAAAATAAAGAAGGAATCCTAACTAAGTGTTGGTGCCATTGCAGGAGCTCGCGTAACTAAAGCTTGAACATTGCGAAGCGCTTCGAAGGTCGACACGATTCAAAGAACTTGGTGGGTGATTCGGCCCCTTCTTTTCTACTCTGTCCCGCAAACAAAATTTCTTTGCCTCGAATTCATTCAAATCGACGATGCCAAGTTAAATGCATGCCAATCCACTAAGGTCAAGAACTCGGGAAAAATATATCGATCTAGAGTAATCTACTCTGAAAAATACAAGTTTCTCACATAAACGAGAATGTTTAAGGTTCTAGTAAAAAGATAGACGATTTCACGTGCTGCAAAATAATATGAAACGTCGATTGTGGGTTATGATGCCTCGGACAATTTGGTGCCCATGAGACGCTAAATAAGGAGTACGGCTTTGGAGAAAATAAATCATTGCATGAGTTGGAAGAAATGATAATGTCGTTCAATACTGTACGCGCTATACAAAACTTTTTGCATATATTAAACTGTTCACGCATTGGCATGGTCATGGACAGCTTGTGCACAATTTGATTTTCCTCGAATCGATATCCGGGGCATCGGAATCGAATCGACCTAGGGGGAATGAATAATCCTGCTTCGGCACTGATGCATTGTGAGACCGTCAGTTAGGCTTGCAACCTAGACTGAACGGGCCGAAATGCCGTTGAGATAGTCCCACGTGGTGTGCAACACCAATGATCGCGCATATAAGATAGTAGCATGCTCATCTATTGTCTTATGCAGGTAGTAAGTATTATCTCTGTTTTTATGCAGGGACGAGCACGGCCGTGGTAAGAAATGGAATAAATCGCTATGTTTTACTGTATGCTTTATTACTTCAAAGATGGCTATCGATATGAACTGAATTCATTTAGTTCTAAATAGAAAGACAACTCTAAAGCATGGCTACCTTAACAATCAGAGTCGGTTTAGACGAGTGGGTTCGTCTCGTCCACTTAGCAAGTGTGCTAATCCCCTCCCCCAAATTCCTCAGGTGCGGCGGGCGCTCTAAACTGAAGCTGAAGTGCGGAGAGGCGTTTTGAAGCTCTTCCTATGCTGAAGTATTTTGAAGCCAATTCAATCGAAGGCTTATGTATAAAGGGACGAATATATAGAACGGCAAGTGTTAGTTCAGGTAGCTTGTCGAGTATATTTTCTTTTGTTTTCAATCAATGTAGCCGCAACGGCATCCAATGTAATTACGACTTGCACTTCGTCGGAGACGGAGAGGTTGGATCGCCGGAGACGGAGGTGGCTGACCGGAGGCGGGGGAGGAGCGGAGAGGGGGAGGGGATCGAGCACGCGGCTGTCGAAATTTTTGGGTTAACGAGTGGGGGGAAATGAAAAAGTTGGAGCCCTTTAGTAAAAATATTTGCGAAGTTTTCATTTGGCGTCGCAAAATGCATCGTTGTTGTATTGAATACTGCGACAAAATAAGTAAGGAGTCGCTAAATGTCACAAACGGTGACGTCTTGTGACGTTTGTACTATTCGTCGCTAATATACAAAACATTAGCGACGTTTTTATATGGTGTCGCTAAATGCGTTGTTGATTTGATTTTGGTAGTGATTGTTTGCCAAATTTCATCAGCAGACGAGATGCTGCAAATGACTTCATTTTCTTCAATGCTAATCTTAGGAAGGTCCTAAAGAGTAGTTGCAGGAACTGGGGATGTCTCTTGTCCTAATACAATCAATATTATTTCATTACACATGTGATGAAATATGTATGTATATACACTGATAAAAATGTATATATATGGTAAATTACAAGAACCATTCTATAGCCTAATACAAATTATAATCGTTGAACCTCTCACTCTGATATGCTAATTGTTCCTTGATATATATCATTTACACATGCACTGATGCTTATTATTTTTAATACCAAAAGCTAAAAAGATTTACATACAAATGTGCAATTATAAAATAAAATTTAGGGATATGCCATTGGAGCTGGGGCATCCGATTCTCCGCCGGCGGCAGGACCGGCTGCGACTCCTGAACTCAGAAGCTCCGACATGGCTCGGCGAGGGTTAGATCGTTGGGCCTGGCACAGGTCTGGCAAAAACACACCTGTTTCATACAACATGATGACAAAATATCAAATTAATTATATATATATATATATATATATATATATATATATATATATATATATATATATATATATATATATATATATATATATATATATATATATATATATATATATATATATATATATTAAAGGTGATAATAAGTTTATATATCATATGGTTAATGAACTAATTTTGTACTGATCAAGCCTCAGTGGTATGGTGCATAGTGCATACTGAGAATAATTCTCAAGCAAGCAATGACTGATCATGAGGAAAGAAAGCTCTAAGGAAAGGAATCTGAAATTACTCTCATAGAAAGGAAAGAATCTAAACATGCATGAATATATTAAATTTGAAGAAAAGCAAAAAAAAACAATTGCATAAGTAGTCTAGAAGCATGGACAGTACTAGAAAAAAAAAAAAAATAGGTGTCAGGAATTTGTGTCACAGTGTTTGTATCCGTGTCGGTGTTTGTGCACATGCATATTACTTGAAAGATTCATGCATGTTCACTATTATACGCACGTATGTACCTTCTCCTGCAGCGAGGTTGAAGTAGAGATCGATGATGTTGGGGCAGTTCTGGTAGCAGTCGGGAGAGCAGAGCTTAGCGGCGAACTGCGGCTCGAGGAGGGCGTCGGACGAGATGCCAACCGACCCGCGGTCCACCCCGCACGACTTCACGCACCGGTCGGTCTCGATGAGATCGGAGAACCTCTCGACGGCGACCTCCGAAGTCCTGCACTGGTAGTCCGTGCGGCCGCCGCCGCGCTGGTAGCTCTCCAACACGCAGCGCTTTGACGACGAAGAAATGGCGAACGCGCACAGATCTTGTGGCATTTCCTCACATACCACCCCGGCTAAATTAAGAACATCGCACGCATATATATATATGCAACATTAATATATATATTAGATAACCAAAACATGTACATGAACATATATACTTTTTTTTTTCCGTGCAGATTCAGATTATGGCACGTTCATCAGACCTACGCATACGTTTCAAATTTAATTTGTACGTACCTAGAGCGGATGGAAGGAGAAGGGAGAGGGAGACGAGAAGGGCTAGAGGGGACATTGTCATCGTGTAAGAGGAAGGGGCCATGGAAGGATGAATTTCTTTATGAGAAGTATTGGTTTGGAGATGGAAGGGAAGGAATTGTAGGACGTTCCTTTATATAAGGGGAGGCCAAGGACACTCTAGTCAGTTGAGGCTTCTCCTTAATTTGGAGGGTTGACGTTAATTAAATTACTAGGGTCATTTTTACCCCTTTCTGCTTTTCCTCCTCGATCGTTCACCTAATTAAACGCACGCGTTTTGGCTGGCTAGGACTATATATTATTGCACCACGTACACCAAACAGTGCAAGCAACTTTGCGAGGACAAATTGATGCATGGCTAACACGTACGCGCGTATCATATGTCACATATTTCTCGATGCAAATTACAACTTAGTCAGCGCGTATCATATGTCACATATTTCTCGATGCAAATTACAACTTAGTCAGCCGTCCTTGTGCGTAATTGATGACCACTAATTGATGAACGTAAGAGTCAAGACTGTTAGTTTTTTTTTTCCTGTTGCTTTAGTCGACGCGCGTACGTCTTCCTTGGTCTACGAATTAAGGGGAGATTGAGTGAAGGACGAAGGAAGGATCTTTGAAGTTTTCTAAGACGTAGACATTTGTGAACCTTGTAAAACTTGTTAGTATTTGATTGATTTTTGCATTTTCAATCCTCGTCAAGCGCCAGTTAATTAGGACTCGTTCCTAACACGCACGATGCGTGCAGACCAACTGGCAATTAATGGCGTGCACAGTTAATTAGTTGACCCCTCGAGCACGAGATGCATGCATGGTTGTGTCGTGTCGTCACCTCATGTTCATATATGCATCATGCATGCACCTTCTTCCTTCGTAAAAGTAAACAATACTCTTGCATGCTTCACTGAATTGGTGATGTCAGTTGATCACAACTTGTTATGGTACTCATGTGTGCGTCACAAGTTGTGAGGTGCCAGCCTAAGTCATGATCGGACGTGTACACCGCACTCCATGCAGATGATTTGGTCTTTGGTTGCTATCATGCACACGACAAAATGTCCCACGAATTAAGTTAGCAAACGAGTGGCTAAAATATGTATTAGTACACAACGGCATGCAAGTGGTTTGGTAATCTATCGAGCATTGACTGGATCAATTCAGAAACTATTGCTTACGTACTTTGAGATATATAAGTTCAGGTTCACACCTCCATAAATAAGAAAATTGATTTTATGATTATGCTAACCTATTCTACTATATAATGGTAAAAAAAATTATTTCCAAAACTATCCTTCAATATACATACTAATTTAAAAAAATGCAATAAATCTCAATGACAACAATTTAAAAGATGCATTCGGAAGAAATTAGTGTATTTTAAAAATCGAAGAGTTCATGCTACTTGCTAAGTCTTCTAAGTTGTTACTACGGAATTCAAAGGGTTGAATCCATAACCTACCTTCCACTATTAATGTGACTTTGAAACGGTTCAAAAATTAATGAGCTGATATGTATATAATCAACCATTTAATTTTTAAAAATTATGAAAAATTATAATTTTAAACTTTTGCTACTTTTCTTTCGCATAACCAAATACCCTATTTTATATTTTCCTTCTGCATAACCGAATAACTCTTCTTCTATTCACATAATCCATAACAAAATATAATTAAATTTAAATCAAATTTCTATAAATCTTAATATATATATAACAAATCTGAATTAAAATTTAAATATTTAAATTATATTTTGATAATATTATAAAAAAAAATTATTTGACATGCAACGCACGTGTTTTTACTAGTATAATTAAAATCATTAAAGTTAAATCAACTTATCACATCAATCGATGAATAATAAATACCATAACCTATATAATTAAAAACGGTAGGATTAAACCAACTCATCACATTAATTGATAATAAATTCGTGCAACCCACATGCATAAAAAAAAAAGGACTCATAATCTCATTTCTCATTGTATTTAAATTTTCTCTTTAGCTACATTTACAAGTTCATAGATGCTTTTCTTCAGATCACAGTTCAGAATAAGGAATCATGCAGCTCTTTAAATTTCGTGCTAACACATGTAAGTCTATACATTTTATTAGTATTCTTTATAAGCTTCTCCTTGCTTTATATTTGATTCTTCACGTTTGTACTCGTTACTCCATTATAATTTGCAATTGCATCTATCAAAAGCAGGCTAAGAGACGTACAATTGAGCCTACATATCGTTGCAAAAAGAAAAAAATAAGGGAAGAACCAAGTGGCAAGCGATCAAGTGAAGTATTCCTCCTAAGCTTACTTAGCACAATTAGCTTAATTACTTTTACGTGTCAAATATCTAATAGCAGCCTTCTAGCTAGTATCAAGTTGGCTCGCCAACCGACCGAATTGTCTATTGCGAACGCGTATTATTATTTAGGCTTAATTGTACTTTGCTACTCTTAACTATTCCGCTTTTTCAATTTGATACACTAAACTTTTTTTTGTAACAAGTTGATACCCAAAAAAAATTTGGGACGAAAATACCCATGCTCAAACATTAAAATTATCTCCCCTCCCCCCAACCCCCCCCCCCCCCCCCTCCCCCACTCCGGCTACTCCCTCCCTCCCGCTCCGCCTCCCCTCCGGCCATCCCCCTCTCCCGCGTCCGGCCAACCCCCCTACCCCCACCGTCGTCGGCCGCCACGGCAGCAGCAGCCGCCGCAGCATCAGCAGCCGCAGCCGCCGCCGCCGCGGCGGTGGCGCCGGAAGCGGGAGGGGGGGGTTAGCCGGACGTGGAAGAGGGGAGTGGCCGGAGGGGAGGCGGAGCGGGAGGGAGGGGGTGGCCGGAGTGGGGGAGGGGGGGAGAGGAGAAGGGAAGAGGGAAGGGATAAGGACATTTTGGAATTTTTTGAAAAATTAGGTATCAAGTTGAAAAAATATCAAGTTGAAAAAAAATAATAGTTGAGGTATCAACTTGTTACAAAAAAAAAGTTTAGGATATCAAGTTGAAAAAGCAAAATAGTTGAGGGTAGCAAAGTGCAATTAAGCCACTTATTTATAACAACAATAACAACAACAATGTGAGACCCGTCTCACTGTATCGACATTTTACACGGATACGTGTCTATTTGAGCCGTATTTCGTATTTATCGATTTGCGTGATATTTTAAATTTTCCTAAGTGTAGGATTTCATGACTTGGTTTAACTTGGATTTGGTTTTATTTGGTTCGGTTCTACCTTGACTTGATTTGGTTTAGTTTGGTTCTTTATGAGATGAGGTGTATGGTTTAGATTGAGTGGAGAGGAATGAATGGTGGAGATTGCTTGGGCTTGATATATAAGCTACTCTTTCTCTCTCCCTCCTCATTCACCCTCATTCATTTCTTTTCCACCAAATCCTAGCCATTAGAGAGAGAGGCAAGTACACCTTGCCGAACCTTGAACAAATTTATTTCTGTTTGTTCCATCTTCTTCCTTGCATGATTCTAAGCATCTTTAGAACTTGAAGTTTTCGGTTTTACTGAGTGGATGGTTGTAGATCTAGCTTTGTGGTATTTTCGATTTTTATGGGTTTTGATCTGTCAAACTTGCATATTTTTGCTAGTTGATGGTTCCATGTTGTAGAGAATTTCGTTCTACCCCATTTTGACCTATGAAAGTTCAGATTTGGACTCTGGATGATGAAATTATGGAGCTTGGAAGCATGACTTCATGGTATTTTTCTCCTCGGAATTGGAGGAGAAGAACAGTACTTGACCGCATGACTATTTCATGCGGCAAGTGTTCTTCCCTGCCGCATGGATAAATCCAGCCGCATGAGCATTAATAAATTGTATGGCCCTTTTATTTTCAGTTGCTTGCAAGCTTGCATACATTTGCATGCAACTTGCCTGGGCCGCATACGCCATTCTTGGCCGCATGGCCTTGCAAGCATTAATTGCTTGCATGCATGCATTAAATTGCTTGTATTAAATAATTGCCATTAGCATTAAATAAATACTTGGCCGCATGAAAAATTAGTTGGCCGCATGGACTAAAGTTGTTGCAAGCATATTTTTTTTTTATATATTAAGCTTGCATGTTTAGAAATTATTTTTGGCCGCATAGGCCATTACAATTTTGGCCGCATGTGGCCATCAGCTAGGCTGGCCGCATATGGACTTGCAATTGCATGCAAGTTGAATGCATTATGTAAAACCCCTAAATTTTTACTATTTTTTTAAAATAAATTTGATACTTATTTTTTTAAATTTTTGTATATTGTACATCGCGTAGTTGCATTGTATGTCGCGCGCGAAATTTTGTTTTTCGTAATTGCTCGACGAGTGCGACTATGTGCGAGCGTACATATTTTTGAAAAATATTTTTTTATTTATTTTTAATTCGAAATAATATAGATAATAATTATTTTTAGCTATCGTACCTAAATTTCCAAGTTTATGATTTTAATTATGAAAAGCCTTTCATTTATACAGATATAATAATAAATAATTTTCCTATAAAATTGTATATTAGAAAAGTATATTTATGTAAATATTATTTGGACATACATATATATTTCGTAATTATTTATTAGTTTATTTTTAAATAATAATATAATTTTTGAAATTATTATTATTAGTATTTTGGAAAATATATTTTAAAATTATTGTGGCAATTTAAATCTTGATTTGATTTTATGGATTTATTTAAATAGTTAAATTAATATATATATTGAAATTTGATTGATTTTAAACTAAAGGATGGAATTTAATTAGATTTAAATTGATTTAGATTTGGATTAAAATTTATTGAATTTGATTTAAAATAAATAGAGGAATTATCTAAAGGGATTTGCAACTACATAATCCTTATCTAAATAGTTTCCACCTACAAATGTGTTTGTGCATCGTGTCCGTGCACATCAAGCCATATCCATTCACTTCTTCTATTTTTCATCCAAATTGATTAATGTTCTCATTAAATAAATTCTCTTTTTCCTTCCATCTATTTTCTCTTATCACAAATTCTTACTATCCTTTTACCGATCAACCAAGTCCGTCTATCATAGTAGTCCTTAAATTTCGAGTAGGAAAATTTTCAAAGGAGGGTAGATTTGTAACTCATCTTCCCGAAATTATTATTTTTTAAATTATATCTATATATTTTAATTTCGTGTTTAAAAGTAATTTTCGTAGAAATTTTGTAAAAAATATTTTGTGATTACTTTTGTTACAAAAAAAATTAGTTTTAAATTAATGGTTTGAAATAATGTTTCTAAAAAAAATGTTCTCGAATTTTTTTTACTTGAAATATAAAATATTTTTTATTATTTTTGGTCTTCTAAAAATTGATTTTTAAAAAAAAATGAGCGATAAAAGGTTCTTTTTTTTGTCTATTTATTTTTAAATAACGAATTGGATTTATAAAAGTAAGTTTTATAATATTTAATGACATCGAGTATTATTTTGATATGTTAATCAGTTATTTGGTTATATTTGAATTTATTTAAATTATCTTGATGGTTATCAACTATACTTTAAATTATGTTGATAATTTAAATATTGTTTAAAATACTTACGATGACTAATTGGAGCATTACGATTTGTCTAATCTAGATTTGAAATATTATTTAATTAAATAATTTATTTATTATTTGATTTAAATTATTTTGATAAATATTAGATATTATTTTAAAGTTATTATGTTGAGTTTGATTTGGATTTGGATTCATATGATTTGAATTATTTGATAAAATAGAATAATACTTAAAGTTATTATGGTGATCATTTAAAGGATTGCAATCAAATTGATTTTTTTTTAAATAATTTATTTGATTTAAATTTATGGGAAGATTTATCCATTAGAAATTCTTATCCTATTGGAATCATATCTAGCATTAATTAGATTATTTTTTATTTAAATCAAATCCTATCTAATTTAGGAGATAAATCTGAAATAAATATCCATATAAACCCAATACATCCCCTTCTATCAGCCATAATTCGAAATTATTTTTAGTCCAATAGTAACTCTAAAATTCGTCATTAGAATTCAGCCCCGCTTTTTAGCAGCAAGAGCAACTTGGAACGACGATATCTCCTAGCTTCGAACTCCGTTTCGCCTCCAGTTTTTTTTAAAAGAAGCGTATCGAGGTAAGGTTTCCAAAAACATATTTTAATAAATAAAATTCGTTCTGTAGATTTCTACAAAACTGTTTGAGTATCTAGTATCCCAAAAATAAACGTGTTTCAGTATTTTTGCGATTTCGGGAGATTCCGAAAACGAAAATGCGATCCGTTTAGTTTTTCGGAAAGCTAATATGAAAACCTATACCATATCCTAACTTCAGAATTTATTAAATAAATGTAATAGGTACAGTATTAATTATAATTAGATAATAAACTATTTTCAGCATCTGAAGTTGTTCCTGCACATTCCTCTTTGTGCGCTGTTGTTGATTCGTCGCCAGGACATCATCTTACCTCACTCGGACATCAGGCAAGACACCTTGCCTTTACTGTTTAATTTCTTGCTCAATATCATGCATGCTTTATAATTATTTATTTCTAGCAAATATAAATTGTTATTTCAAAACTTTATGTAGTTGTAAATTACTATACTTTAGTTTTCTTTATGCATTTGGCCTAGAGTTAAGGGACCACCTTTGTTTGTGTTGGTGTTTTTGCCTTTGGACTAGAAAAGATAGTCCCACATCGGCTACACCAAATGGTGATTATCTCAATATAATGCATTGCTTGTGTTGAGGTGTGCACATGAGGTGTAGTGGGGCACAAGTTTGTGCCATGTGGAAGTATTTTCTAGAAGGAAAAAGGATTAAATCCAACAAGGATGAAAGTTAATTTTTGTTGTGCGGATGCGGACTCGGACTCGGACACGGACTCCAGGATGTCTCGTGCATGCACGGGAGTGTTCGGGGGGTAGGCGTGGACTGGCACACTTCTATGCTGATTGTGGGATGATCTAAAATATCAAACTCTATTTTTGAGTATTGGTATTTTAGTCCCACATCGGATAGGAGAAGAGGTGAAGTCTCAACTCCACTCTATAAATAGAGCCCCTTGGCCTCCTTTGAAAGATGCACCAAGAAGAGAGTTGAGGGAGTCTGTTAAGTCCAGAAAGCCCGTTCAAGTCTCAAATATTGACTTACGAGCGTTCCAAAAGTTCTTCTGAACTTGCTGGTTCCTGGGAGCTTATCCGTACTGCGGGTATAGCTTTGAGCGCCGGTGTTCTACACCCCAGCGAGATCCGTTCTTCTTCTTCCTCCCTCTTTCTGTTGCCTTCGAGAATCTGAGACTCAACTGTTGTTGATCATCTCTTGTTGCCTTCGAGAATACCGTCGCTTCTCTTTAGAAGTAATACGGTTCTGTTGCCTTCGAGAAATATTACGAAATAATCTTTTTAGATTCTCGTAAAACAACTTCACCTTCTTTAGGGTGTTGTTGCCAGAAACATTGTCTTTACAATTATTTCTGAACTCGTGTTTTTTCCATCGATTGTTCGTCAAGGGACCAACAATCTCAAAGCTATACGATTCGATGGAAAACACTCGTGCTTCGCTTGTCGATACCGGCTTTAACAAGTTGGAGAAATTCGACGGTGAACACTTCCAGATCTGGAAGCGAAAGGTGACTCTGAACCTTCAACTCGCGGATGTTGATCACGTGTTGGATGAGGAAGAACCAATCGTTCCAGCAACAGGATCTGCTGCTGTTCTGGCCGCTGCCACGAGCAAGCAGACGAAGTGGAAAAAGGATAACAGCATATGCAGGCTGCTGATCCTGAATTTCATGGAAGACTCTCTGGCCGAGTCCTACACAAAGAAGACTTCTGCCAAAGAGATCTGGGAGTCCGTGGGGAAGCTGTATGACGACGACGAGGCCCGGTCGAAGATGTTCATGGTTGAAAAATACCACAAATGGGTCTTTGAAGACGAGAAGACCATGCTGCCCCAAGTGAAAGAGTTCCTGAAGCTGCGCCAGAAACTGGAGGATGATAGCATGTCCCTCGTCGACAAGTTCGTCGTTGGAGGGATCGTAGCAAAACTTCCTCCAGGATGGAGCAACATCTATGCAAGGATGCATAGAAAGAAGATGGAGATTAGCCTGGATAATCTCCTCAGTGAGATTCATGTTGAGGACGAAATGCGCTCTCAACAGAAGTTGGACGCCCTATCCAAGCAACTAGCAACGGCAAATCTGGTTCAAGCCACCAGAGAAAACAAAGGGAAGCAGGCGGCTTCTCACCACAAGAAGAAGGACTTCTCGAATCTGAAAGTGAAGGGTCCAGGATTCAAGCAACAGAAGTCCAAGTCCCATGTGACTTGCTTCAACTGTGGCAAGAAGGGTCACTATAAAAGTGAATGCAAGTCCAAGCCCAAAGAGCAAGGTGAGCCTAACAAGGTTTCTTTGGTTACTAATCAGGTTGCCATGATAGCACAGGTTGCAACTGTGGAGGCAGACTTGGACTGGTGGATAGACACTGGCGCGACATGTCATGTCTGTTCAGACAAGGACTGGTTCGTCTCCTATGAGCCTACTTCCGAGAAAGTCATGATGGCGAACCAGGCACAAGCTGAAGTACTGGGGATCGGGACGGTGGAGCTGAAGCTTACATCGGGGAACATTCTGACGCTTCAAGGTGTGAAGCATGTTCCTGCAATCGCAAAGAACCTGATCTCTGGGAGCCTGCTCTGCAACGCAGGCTTGAGGATGGACATCAATGCTGGCCAAATGGTGATGTCCAAGAAGGGTACTTTCTTCGGGAAAGCTTTTCAGACTGAAGGAATGTACAAAATTCAGCTTGTTGTAACCCAGCATAATAATGTTATTGCTATCACTAGTTTGAATTACTCTCTTGAATTGTGGCATAATAGACTAGGACATGTTCATTGTAAGCGAATAAACAAAATATCTAGTCTAGGACTTATCTCCAAGTGTGGGGGTAAGGTAGAGAAATGTGAGATATGTGCTCAGACGAAGATCACAAGGAAACCCTTTCACAGGGTCAATCGAAGCACAGATCTTCTGGAGTTTGTTCACTCAGATATCTGTGACTTCAAACAATTCTCTACAAAGGCCGGGATGAAGTATTTCATTACTTTCATAGACGACTTCTCCAAGTATGCCTTCGTCTATTTACTCAAATCTAAAGACGAAGCATTCGAGAAGTTCAAGGAGTTCAGGGCCGAGGCTGAACGGCAAACTGGACAACAACTCAAGAGGCTGAGGAGTGATCGAGGTGGGGAATATAGGTCTCACGAATTCTCATCATTCTGCAAAGAACATGGAATCATCAACGAGACGACGGCTCCATATTCTCCACAATCCAACGGAGTAGCAGAAAGGAAGAACAGAACGTTGACAGAGATGATGAACTCTATGCTGTTGACTGCGGGTCTCCCAAAGTGCTATTGGGGAGAAGCTGCATTAACGGCCACTTTCATTCTGAACAGAGTGCCATATGCAACTTCCGACATAACTCCTCATGAACTCTGGTTCAAAGTCAGACCCAACCTGAATGTCATTCGAGTGTGGGGGTGCCTGGCTTATGTGAAGCTCCCGGATCTGAAGATTCAGAAGCTGGGGACAAGGACTACTAAGGCGATCTTCCTGGGGTATGCCGAGAAGAGTGATGCTCGGAGATTCCTTGATATCGAGTCAAATCATATCATCGAATCTCGCGATGCTGAATATTTTGAAGAAAAGTTTGCAAGGCACAAGAACATTGTTCTCGCGGATATTCCGGAGAATAATGAGGGTGCGAAGCAGACAGAGGTCTTTATCGAACCGGTAGTCCAAGATGGAGCTGTTGTCGAGGAGACATCAGCTGAACCAGAACTCGCTGAGCCGTCAACTAAGCGAGCGAGGAGGCCGAAAGACTTCGGAGATGACTTCGTCACCTATCATGTGGAAGCAGATCCGCTTACCTATGATGAGGCGATGAAGACCAGAGATGCTATATTCTGGAAGGAGGCGATTGACAACGAGATTGACTCAATCACCTCCAATAACACATGGGTATTGGTCGACCTACCAGAAGGAGCAAGACCCATCGGATGCAAATGGATCTTCAAGAAGAAGATGAAAGCAGATGGAACCATTGACAAGTTCAAGGCCAGGCTAGTGGCCAAGGGATTTGCTCAGAAGCAGGGGATCGACTACTTTGACACTTATGCTCCAGTAGCTCGGATGACAACTATCAGATTGTTAATTGCTTTAGCAGCAATACACAAGCTGGTGATACATCAGATGGATGTGAAAACGGCATTCCTTAATGGCGAGCTGACCGAAGAGATCTACATGCAACAACCAGAAGGTTTTGTCGTCAGAGGTCTGGAAGACAAAGTCTGCAAGTTGATGAAGTCTCTGTATGGTTTGAAACAAGCTCCCAAAATATGGCATGAGAAGTTTGACAAGGTGATAAGGTCAAATGGCTACAGGGTCAGTGAAACAGACAAGTGTGTCTATACGAAGTTTGCTGACGGAAGAGGAGTAATCGTTTGTCTATACGTGGACGACATGCTAATCCTAGGTACGGATTTAAGCTGCGTCACAGAGACAAAGAAATTCCTCTCGACCAAGTTCAGTATGAAGGACTTGGGGGATGCCGACGTAATCTTGGGGCTCAAGATCATCCGGACAGGCACTGGAATAGCGCTGTCACAGTCTCATTACATTGAGAAGATGCTCTCTCGCTACGGGTATCAAGATCTTCCTATTATTGATACACCGTACAGGAGTGATCTGAAACTGGAGCCAAATTCGAAGGAGAGCGTCAGGCAGTTGGAGTACGCTAGCGTCATCGGAAGTTTGATGTACGCTACTACTGCCACAAGGCCTGACATAGCCTTTACAGTGGGAATGCTGAGTCGATTTACGAGCAATCCAGGCGTAAAGCATTGGAAAGCTGTGAAGCGTGTTATGAGATATCTCAAGAAGACTCAGACATATGCACTATACAACAGCGGAGATCCGTCAGTAGTGGAAGGCTTCAGTGATGCTAGCTGGTGTTCAGAGTTGGAGAGCGAATATTCCACAGGTGGATATGTGTTCGCCATGGGTGGAGCTGCTATATCGTGGAAGTCGAAGAAGCAGACTATGTTATCTCGCTCCTCCATGGAATCTGAATTCTTTGCATTGGACGCTGCTGCAGATGAAGCAGAGTGGCTTCGGGAGCTCATATATGACCTTCCAATGGTTGGGGCTCAGATACCGACGATTCCGATATACTGTGACAACCAGGCGGCAGCAGCAGTGGCATCAAATGAACTCTTCAACGGGAAGAAGAGGACTGTGCGGTTGAAGCACAGAGCAGTGAACGATCTCATCAAAAGGGCCGTCATTGCAGTGATCGATGTTCGGAGTCAGGAAAACCTGGCGGATCCGTTCACGAAGGGTCTCAAGCGTCAGCTGGTCGAGGACACAGCAAGGAAGATGGGCTTGAAGACTTTTTGATATTGTGTTATTGTAATCCTACCATAAAATTTTATGTTATTGGTTCAAAGAGAAATCTACTAGACATTTAATTTTTGGTTCAAAGGAGGATCATTGACTAGAATAATATCAGTTAACAGTGGGTACTTGTTCTGCAGAACATGGAAGGGTTACGGACCCATAACCACTGTTGTCTACTATGTATTTTCTGCGGAAAATTGATCCTGTGGGAAGGATGGCTTAAACGCCTTAATGAGTTCTCAGGCAGAGTGAATGTCTGGTGTGCTTTACAGGAAGCACGGTAGAGCAGCACTACAAGAAGTGAAACTCCATGCTACAGTGGGGTGACTCCACCATGAGGTTCCCAGGTAGGGATAATGCCTCGGCTTTGCAAGCTAAGTCACAGCGGAGTAGCACCGCAAATAGGCAGGTAGCCTAATGCTGTATGATAATCGTAATAAAGAGAGGTAGACAGCACTACAAAGAGGACGATGTCCTCATGTTACAGTGGCATGACACCATGAAGAGGTACCGGGTAGGGTAAAGCCTCGGCTTCGCAAGCCATGTCATAGCGGCGTAACACCGCACGGAAGCGCAAGGCTTCATGCTGGGTAGTTTGGCACTACAAAGGGGCTTGTGACCTCATGCTACAGTAGTATGACACTACGATGAGGTACCCAGGTGGGGTAAAGCCTCGGCTTTAAGCCATGTCATAGCGGCGTAGCACCGCAAAGAAGCGCAATGCTTCATGCCATGACTCTTTATAAAGAACTCACCTATAGTGTATGGAAAGAGATATCAGGCCGTCTCTTGATGGTAAGCTTGTAGACGCCCAAAATTATACACTGAAACCAGGCTGGCACAAGGCCTTCAATGTGCAGCCAGAAGCACAGTTGATGTCATTATGTGAGTAGGAAGAATTGCAGTTATGGTGCAGAATTCAAGACTTAGTCCATTCTTGTATCATGTTGTTATTTAACCTATGCGGGAAGATTCAAGTCGTAGCGACATCTCTCCTAATGCATGATGGACAATCACTGTGGGGAACGCTCAACCCATATATTGAGATATGTGGGGGATTGTTGGTGTTTTTGCCTTTGGACTAGAAAAGATAGTCCCACATCGGCTACACCAAATGGTGATTATCTCAATATAATGCATTGCTTGTGTTGAGGTGTGCACATGAGGTGTAGTGGGGCACAAGTTTGTGCCATGTGGAAGTATTTTCTAGAAGGAAAAAGGATTAAATCCAACAAGGATGAAAGTTAATTTTTGTTGTGCGGATGCGGACTCGGACTCGGACACGGACTCCAGGATGTCTCGTGCATGCACGGGAGTGTTCGGGGGGTAGGCGTGGACTGGCACACTTCTATGCTGATTGTGGGATGATCTAAAATATCAAACTCTATTTTTGAGTATTGGTATTTTAGTCCCACATCGGATAGGAGAAGAGGTGAAGTCTCAACTCCACTCTATAAATAGAGCCCCTTGGCCTCCTTTGAAAGATGCACCAAGAAGAGAGTTGAGGGAGTCTGTTAAGTCCAGGAAGCCCGTTCAAGTCTCAAATATTGACTTACGAGCGTTCCAGAAGTTCTCCTGAACTTGCTGGTTCCTGGGAGCTTATCCGTACTGCGGGTATAGCTTTGAGCGCCGGTGTTCTACACCCCAGCGAGATCCGTTCTTCTTCTTCCTCCCTCTTTCTGTTGCCTTCGAGAATCTGAGACTCAACTGTTGTTGATCATCTCTTGTTGCCTTCGAGAATACCGTCGCTTCTCTTTAGAAGTAATACGGTTCTGTTGCCTTCGAGAAATATTATGAAATAATCTTTTTAGATTCTCATAAAACAACTTCACCTTCTTTAGGGTGTTGTTGCCAGAAACATTGTCTTTACAATTGTTTCTGAACTAGTATTTTTTCCATCGATTGTTCGTCAAGGGACCAACAGTTTGTGCCGCATTCATGGGCCGACACTTGTGTACCACGATGCCACGTGTCTCATATAGATTCGGACTTGCGTACCGACCGTACATCGGTGCGTACAGGACGAGCGTTAGGATATAACTGCTAATATAGTTGTCTAGAAGACTTAGCGGTTATTAGAAATATCGTGGTGTGGATTCAGCACGAGTAGTGCATGGGGAAGGTAAAGACAGTTATTAGGCGCAGGGGCTTTCACACATTTACTTTTCTCTAACTGTCATTTGTGACTCAGCCGAGAGCTAGTACGCCGTGCACTTATTTTATTTTCCTCTAGATGCCACTAGTGCCTCGGTTGAAACACAAATGTGCCGTGCATTTACTTTCCTCTAGCTGCCGTTAGTGACTCACCCAAGAGCTAGTGGCCGTGCATTTATTTTTCTCTAGATGCCCCTTAGCTCTCACTCGAGTGCTAATGGGCCGTACATTTACTTTTCTCTAGATGCCACTAGTGTCTTGGTTGAAACGCTAACGCGTCGTGTTTCTAGTCTCGAGAGCCCTTATGTGGAACGTTGTCTTCAAAGTGCATTTTCACATAGAATGGTTAAGGACCTTTATTTGTTTAGTCATATATATATACTTTTATGTTGAGCTTCTATTATTCAGTTATTGGCATGATATTATGTGTCTTGTTACGTCCCTCTGAGGACCTGGTTATCTTGCCAGGTGTGTGCTCTTGTCTTACGCAGGTGTTCTAGCTCTAGCCGTGATCATGGCTATATCTTCGAGGATGATTGTAATTGGATCGTCTTCGCTTCGCTCGCCAAACTTATTTTATTTTCCATGTATTTCGTCCTTTGCTTGTTGGTAGTGGATTTGTCTCCGCCCAACATATTGTACAAATACATTTCCATAGATGATTATATGAATTCTTTATTTTCATTTATTTTGTGTGGATGAGATTAGTTATAGTTCTACTGCATATTACAGCTTATGTATACATACAATTCCATGTACTTCGTATGTATACAGCTGGCATGTCTGCGTTCCTAGTCTAGTCCCAAAATATGTAGGACTAGAAACGTAGACATGCCAGCTGTATACATACGAAGTACATGGGATTGTATGTATACATAAGCTGTAATATGCAGTAGAACCATAACTAATCTCATCCACACAAAATAAATGAAAATAAAGAATTCATATAATCATCTATGGAAATATATTTGTACAATATGTTGGGCGGAGACAAATCCACTACCAACAAGCAAAGGACGAAATACATGGAAAATAAAATAAGTTTGACGAGCGAAGCGAAGACGATCCAATTGCAATCATCCTCGAAGATATAGCAATGATCACGGCTAGAGCTAAAACACCTGCGTAAGACAAGAGCACACACCTGGCAAGATAACCAGGTCCTCAGAGGGACGTAACAAGACACATAATATCATGCCAATAACTGAATAATAGAAGCTCAACATAAAAGTATATATATGACTAAACAAATAAAGGTCCTTAACCATTCTATGTGAAAATGTACTTTGAAGACAACGTTCCACACAAGGGCTCTCGAGACTAGAAACACGGCGCGTTAGCGTTTCAACCAAGGCACTAGTGGCGTCTAGAGAAAAGTAAATGCACGGCCCATTAGCACTCGAGTGAGAGCTAAGGGGCATCTAGAGAAAAATAAATGCACGGCCACTAGCTCTTGGGTGAGTCACTAACGGCAGCTAGAGAAAAGTAAATGCATGGCACATTTGTATTTCAACCGAGGCACTAGTGGCATCTAGAGGAAAATAAAATAAGTGCACGGCGTACTAGCTCTCGGCTGAGTCACAAATGGCAGCTAGAGAAAAGTAAATGTGTGAAAGCCCCTGCACCTAATAATTGTCTTCACCCTCCCCATGCACTACTCGTGCTGGATCCATACCACGATATTTCTAATAACCGCTAAGTCTTCTAGACAACTATATTAGCGGTTATATCCTAACGCTCGTCCTGTATGCACCGATGTACGGTCGGTACGCAAGTCCAAATCTATATGAGACACGTGGCATCGTGGTACACAAGTGTCGGCCCATGAATGCGGCACAAACAAAGGTGGTCCCTTAACTATAGGCCAAATGCATAAAGAAAACTAAAGTATAGTAATTTACAACTACATAAAGTTTTGAAATAACAATTTATATTTGCTAGAAATAAATAATTATAAAACATGCATGATATTGAGCAAAAAATTAAACAGTAAAGGCAAGGTGTCTTGCCTGATGTCCGAGTGAGGTAAGATGATGTCCTGGCGACGAATCAACAACAGCGCACAAAAAAGAAGGTGCAGGAACAACTTCAGATGCTGAAAATAGTTTATTATCTAATTATAATTAATACTGCACCTATTACATTTATTTAATAAATTCTGAAGTTAGGATATGGTATAGGTTTTCGTATTAGCTTTCTGAAAAACTAAACGGATCGCATTTTCGTTTCCGGAATCTCCCGAAATCGCAAAAATACTGAAACACGTTTATTTTTGGGACACTAGATACTCAAACAGTTTTATAGAAATCTACAAAACAAATTTTGTCTATTAAAATATGTTTTTAGAAACCTTACCTCGATACGCTTCTTTAAAAAAAACTGGAGGCAAAACGGAGTTCGGAGCTAGGAGATATCGTCGTTCCAAGTTGCTCTTGCTGCTAAAAAGCGGGGCTGAATTCTAATGACGAATTTTAGAGTTACTATTGGACTAAAAATAATTTCGAATTATGGCTGATAGAAGGGGGATGTATTGGGTTTATATAAGTATTTATTTCAGATTTATCTCCTAAATTAGATAGAATTTGATTTAAATAAAAAATAATTTAATTAATGCTAGATATGATTCCAATAGGATAAGAATTTCTATTGGATAAATCTTCCCAAAAATTTAAATCAAATAAATTATTTAAAAAAACAAATCAATTTGATTGCAATCCTTTAAATGATCACCATAATAACTTTAAGTATTATTCTATTTTATCAAATAATTCAAATCATATGAATCCAAATCCAAATCAAACTCAACATAATAACTTTAAAATAATATCTAATATTTATCAAAATAATTTAAATCAAATAATAAATAAATTATTTAATTAAATAATATTTCAAATCTAGATTAGACAAATCGTAATGCTCCAATTAGTCATTGTAAGTATTTTAAACAATATTTAAATTATCAACATAATTTAAAGTATAGTTGATAACCATCAAGATAATTTAAATAAATTCAAATATAATCAAATTGATTAACATATCAAAATAATACTCGATGTCATTAAATATTATAAAACTTACTTTTATAAATCCAATTCGTTATTTAAAAATAAATAGACAAAAAAAGAACCTTTTATCGCTCATTTTTTTTAAACCAATTTTTAGAAGACCAAAAATAATAAAAAATATTTTATATTTCAAATAAAAAAATTCGAGAACATTTTTTTTTAGAAACATTATTTCAAACCATTAATTTAAAACTAGTTTTATTTGTAACAAAAGTAATCACAAAATATCTTTTACAAAATTTCTACGAAAATTACTTTTAAACACGAAATTAAAAAATATAGATATAATTTAAAAAATAATAATTTCGGGAAGATGAGTTACAAATCTACCCTCCTTTGAAAATTTTCCTACTCGAAATTTAAGGACTACTAGGATAGACGGACTTGGTTGATCGGTAAAAGGATAGTAAGAATTTGTGATAAGAGAAAATAGATGGAAGGGAAAAGAGAATTTCTTTAATGAGAACATTAATCAATTTGGATGAAAAATAGAAGAAGTGAATGGATATGGCTTGATGTGCACGGACACGATGTACAAACACATTTGTAGGTGGAGAAAATTAATGGAATAGAGAATAATGAGCCTCTCCTTATATAGGAGGTGGAAGCTACTATTTAGATAAGAATTATGATAGTTGCAAATCCCTTTAGATAATTCCTCTATTTATTTTAAATCAAATTCAATAAATTTCAATCCAAATCTAAATCAATTTAAATCTAATTAAATTCCATCCTTTAGTTTAAAATCAATCAAATTTCAAATATATATTAATTTAACTATTTAAATAAATCCACAAAATCAAATCAAGATTTAAATTGCCACAATAATTTCAAAATATATTTTCCAAAATACTAATAATAATAATTTCGAAAATTATATTATTATTTAAAAATAAACTAATAAATAATTACGAAATATATATGTATGTCCAAATAATATTTACATAAATATACTTTTCTAATATACTATTTCATAGAAAAATTATTTATTATTATATCTGTATAAATGAAAGGCTTTTCATAATTAAAATCATAAACTTGGAAATTTAGGTACGATAGCTAAAAATAATTATTATCTATATTATTTCGAATTAAAAATAAATAAAAAATATTTTTCAAAAATATGTACGCTCGCACATAGTCTCAATCGTCGAGCAATTACGAAAAACAAAATTTCGCGCGCGACATACAATGCAACTACGCGATGTACAATATACAAAAATTAAAAAAAAATAAGTATCAAATTTATTTTCAAAAAATAGTAGAAATTTAGGGGTTTTACACATTAGCTCTTTAATGCAAGCATTTGCTTGCTGATGGCATGCATTAACCCTTTAATGCATGCATTTGTTTGTTGCATGAATGCATTATTTACTTGCTTGGGCCATTAATACTTGTGCACGTAAGCATCTGCTTGGTGCATGCATTATCTATTTGCTTTGGTCATTAATACTTGTGCACGTAAGCATTTGCTTTGTGCATGCAATCTATTGGCCACATGGCCTAATACAAGCAGTAGCTTGCATATATTCATGGTCCTTTGTAATATATGAGGCAGCATGCATTTGCATGGCCTTTAAAATTGTTGTAGCCGCATACTAGCTTGCATGCATACTGGCTTGCATGCATTGCCAATCTTGGCCGCATGTAACGCCCCAGTCCCAAAATACTTGGGACCAGATACGTATCATGCCAGCTGCATACATACGAAGTACACTCCAATATATGAAAACCTTGTATGTATACATAAGCTGTCAAATGTAGTAATCCAAGACAAACTAAATCTCATCCATAATAAAAAGAATAATAGTATAAAATCAACTTAAATATTTATGGTACAATCGTTGGACGGAGACAAAGTCCACTACCAACTATCAAAAGGAGATAAAGTATACAAGAAAATGATCCATGAAAGTATCAAGACGAACCAAGAGCGATCATCTTCGAAGAAATAGAGACGCCCACAATCTTGGCTAGAACACCTGAAGTAAACCATGAAAGCACACACTTGGAGAGATAACCAGGTCCTCAGAGGGACGTAGCAAGATACAGGAAGAATATGCCATTATAACTGCATAAGTAAAAAATAATATAAACTATAACACAACAGGGTACCTAACCATCTATGTGATATGCACTTTGAGGACAACGTTCTACGCAGGGACTGTAACGGATTCACGCAAGCAAGTAATAGAGAGTGGCCGTCAAGTAGCGCTCATCCGAGACGCTATCGGCCGGGCAGCACGTAGTGCTCATCCGAGTCACTATCACCCATAAATGTGTAAAAAAATAAATGTAGCCCCTACGCTAGTAGCTGTCCCCTCCCCCCAATGATACTATACATGCATCGTAACCACGACACACCAACACGTGTCGTTTCCGCAACACATTTTATAATAGATAACTGTCAAGTCTTCTAACATGCATCTATTGACAGTTATTCCTACACATGTGCACGGGTTATCAGCCAACACGCAAGTGACCACTACATGATACTCACAACTCACACACAACTCGTGATACAATCGTGACAAAGTCAATGACATGCATTCTATTGACGGAGGTCTCTTAACTCTAGGTCCACAAAAAGAAAATAATAAACAAAAAATATAGATACATTAAACAAAATAAAATGCAACTAAATATAAGCAGTAAAGATGGCAAGGCATCTTGCCTAAGGTTATGTGCAAAAGAGAATATATAATCCAGTAGCTCGAACCGGCAAATAAACAAAGCAAGAAAAGCCAAATCCCGCAGATGACTCTGGATGCTGCAACAAACATCACGAACGAGTTTGGAATATAAGACATGCCTAGGAAACGCCTGTCCAAAAGTTAAATTCTGGAACGGGGGCAAAATCATAATTTTGGGTCAAATCGATGTCCGCCGTTGGACCCGCTTTGCACCGAAATGCGTGCTAGAATCTACGATCTCTAAAGTTGTCAAACTACATGTCTACAGCTTTGTTTTGATGAGACGAACCCAACGGTATGTCCAATTTTGGATTTCGGTGGGCTGTGCACAAAATCGTCCGTTGAGTGGGATTGTGGGCCCGCCAAAATAGCGTCCCGATCAACGGTCTCAGAATCGGACCAAACTTGGCTCACAGGACCAAAAAAATATTTCGAGTCCAATGGCGCAAGTTTCATCGCGATATGATGAGTGTGCACAAAGTTGTGACTTAATTTGCAAAGGGTCGATACGGGGGTATCTCGACGGATACGCACTGATTTCGTTTCGCACATGCAACGAAATTGGGTTCCATCAGTTCCCACACGTCGACAACATCCATACGCGCCTTTCGATGCATATAGTGCGCGACCACGTCGTCCGGTTTGTCGGGGCGCACGCCGTATCGGGTGTTTTTTCCACTTTTTGAAAACAGAATTTACAATTTTTTTGGGAAACTTTAACAACGTGTAACTTTCTACATACTAGATGAAAAGTGAATCCAGAAGGTGCGTTGCAATCTCGATTATGTTGTCTTTGACTGACTTTAATTAGTTTTTACGAAAGTTTAATGGACAGCGAGAAAAGTGGCCGACAAGTTGGTATTTTGAAACAGTTTTTAATATTCGGAAAAGTGGGTTTTTCTCCAACTTCGTCTCGATTTTTCGAGCAAGTTGGATGGCCATGTTGAAATCCACCTAGGGGATCTCGAAGAGGGTCATGTGGACTTTCTACACGAATTTACGGATCAAAAATCGGAGTAGAATTGACAGAGAAATTAATCGGGAAAGTGGGATACCTTAAAGTGGGAATCTGTTGTTTTGTTGTTGTTGTTGTCGCCGTGACGATCGGGAGGCGGAGATGCTGTCGCTCCGGCGAGGCTGGCACGCACGCCGAGGAGTGGGAGGAGGATGGAGGAGAAAAAATTAGGGTTTGGATTAGGTGGTGGTAGCCATGTTGTTGGTGTTGCTGTTCCTAATAGGGTCGGCTGGGTTATATATGTATGTTACAATATCAATTGCTAAGGTGCGGCCCTTTTTATGGCCGAAGCACCAAGCAGCACAAAGCTGCTATAGTTAGCTCGTGGGTGCCCCCATGTGGGCCGCCCATAGTGGATATATATATATATATATATATATATATATATATATATATATATATATATATATATTATATTTATATATATATATTTCATTCTTTATCCTTTTCTTTTCTTTTATATATATGTATATATATCTAATTACATTCAATGGATCTCCACAATTTAAAAATAATTTTAACATTATCTTTTCCATATATATAAGATATTTAAATATATATTCAAATATATTCTCAATTTTGTTGAAGATAAACATCAATATTAATAACTACTAAAAATTAGCTATTGAGTTAGTCCCCAAAAATAATATTAAGTAAAAGTAAAATAATAAAATATCAAATGATGGTTTTGGTGAGCATATACCCCACACCCGTATTCGGGTCCAGAAAAATTATACAATATTGTAAAATATTATTTAATAACAATACCAATAATAGTCAAATAATTAGAAATTGTACATGCAAATTCTAAAATAATTTAGAAAATATTTGTATATACATAAAATATGCATACATGGCCACATTTGGTCACACTACATGCTTACATGGGCTTAAATTGGTTCGGGCCCAATTCGGACTGGTTTGGACAAACCGGGTCATCTAAAATCAATATATAAAATAATATCTACATAAAATATTTTAAATGCGTTATTTCACAACTCGGCCTGGTTTTCCTAGTTCGGACTGAACTATGGCTAGGCCTCCCACAACATGGCTAATATACTGGTCAAAGCACACTGCTACATCTTTCGTGCCAAAATTCATGGTCGTCTTGTGCTCAAAACGCAACAATGGCTAAGGTCATTTTTAATAATTAATAAAAACCATAAATTGTATAAATTAAATTTGAAGTCTAAAAAAATAATAAAAAATAATTTAAAAAAAAAGGGTTTTACATTCTACCCAACTTACAAGAATTTCGTCCTCGAAATTTAGGATTAATAGGGTAGATAGGGTTGAGGGATAGGAAGAGTTCGTCAATACCAAAATGCAATTAAAATTTTGAGGAGACGATAAAACGCCGTTCAACACCACCGTGCAATAGAAAATTGTGGAGTCGATATATATAAAAATATATAATGGTTATGGAATTGAATAAGGATTGCTAGTGAAGGTAACAAAATTTTAAATATCCAATTTTAGAGAACAGTAAGGAATTGAGTAGACCAAAGAGAATAAATTAGACATTTAGGAAATATGATCCCTTAAGGGAGAACTGGATGCTAATCATCTTAGTCGAGGGTTTGATTTGATTAGAATCATTCTCGAGTGCTCAAGAATAATTGGAAGGGCACGCTAACAGTTCTAGGGTTGAGAAAATAAGGAGTAGTTAAAGGCGAGGATATAGCCACATGAGTTGGTCGGTGGCTATCTACATTTCGTGTATATAAAGCTGATAGGAAAACTAAAGGTGATACTTTGAGTCTATCTATCAAGTACAGTGTCTGGTCTGTCCTAAGTAAGTAAAGTCCACAACAAAAAGAGTTCAAGGACGATGCTATTTAGTACGAAATATGAGGTTCATAGGCGACGAAAATAATTCAAAAAAGAATTGCCAAGGCTGTTGCGGATGAGACTCTAAGGCAAGTTTAACTATGTCTCCATCCACGTAGAATAATTCATTTAAAGCGAACCAAAGTGCAATAGGTTGATCAGACCATCATGCACCGGTTCTGATTAGACAATATGTTAGTGGGTGCACCCAAATAAAATATGTCATGATCAAGCTTGAATACGAAATAAGATTGCAAAACTGAAGCTACATTAGCAGCATGAGATAGTCAAAATATGAGCAAGGGAGGTACTGATGAAGAAAATTAAATAGTCCAGGATCTTTTAAATTCTAATTTTCGCCCGAAGTTTGGGCCTGTGCAGTTGGCTTGGTTGACTAGCTAAGTTAGGGTCCTCTGAAATTATAGTCTGAGCAGACTTATCAACATGGGTCACAAGGACAAAGGTTTTGTTGGGCCGTGAGGTATTCTACCCAACTTACAAAAGTTAAACTAGTAGTGTGATGGGACAATGGGTCAAGCAATCAAGATAAAGCACAATTTTAAGCATTTAAGGAATTAAGTAGAACAAAATCATATATCTAGTCGAAAGAATTGAGTCGAGGTTGAATCCCTATCCGAGGTCAAAAAATATATCGGTATCATGGTAAAGATTATAGTTTGACCATTTTGACCATAAGGTCATATCAAGAAATAGGGTACAAGGAGATAGGTTTTGGTGGGACATGATATATCTACAGGAAGGTGGGCTCGTCTAGGTCTTACATATAAAATTTGTTGGAAGGAAAAGTCTAGTATCGTACTCCAAATATCCAAGTCACGGTAAGGGACGCCAAAAGATCAAAAATAGAAACTGGGAGTTCATGGGGTGACAATTTATGCACAAAAATAAAGGAGATCAAGTTAAAGCATGAGATAAAATTAGTTAAGGAATCCAGTAAAATAATAATTTAGGGACACAGTTCTAGTGAGAAGATAGTCTTCTAGAAGAATATAGTCAAGGAGCGATCAATTCGTTATTCAATCCGCAAACGGTTAGTAGGTCACGAGGAAAGGTCAAGTAAGTCAAGATTGGGATACAGTCGCATAGTTTGGTAGACGACTAACAACACTTGTGTATATACTACTATCATGGTCATGAGTGACACGACAATTAGTGTGAAATACTCAGTAGGGTTATCTTGGGGCCTACTAATAAAATTTAACTCAAGTTTCCTCCAAAAGTTTCAAAATAAAAATTTCAAAAATAAACCACCAAAATTTATATTCACTCCAAGCCGTTCAAATTCATCATAAAAAATTTAAATCACTCTCATAAATCTCAAAGCAAATTTTTATCACGTTACTACTAACCTTTTCCAAAATTAACGTTTAAATTCAACTATTTACTCAAGAGTTCATAATTTACGAATCCATAAAAATTTCACAATCAATCAAAAATTTAACACTCTAAATTTTTTAAATAACTCATAATAAAACTCTTAGCATATTAAAAGCAATCCCAAAATTTAAGCTCAATGCTCTCATCAATTTTAACTTCTATTCATGCTAAGCTTTTTCAACAAAAATCATAACTTTTAAATGGTAACTTCCTTTAATCAATCAAAATAACTTTCCATCACATCATTCGAAATTCTCCCAAAAATTTTAATATTAGCAATCTCTCATTAAACTAAATTTTCAAATAATCTTATCAGTCAATATCTTTTTTTTAACCAAAAATCTAAATAGATTTGTAAATCCTCAATCATAGGACACCATTTAAAATAAAAATTTCTCAAAAATCGTTTTCATAACTTTCAAATATTTTAAACCAAAATTTACCGTCATTACTTCCACTTAAAAATTAAAATTGACTAAAAACGAAAGCGCAAGTTGTACAACGCAAATTTAAATAATTCCTATGGCTATTTTTAAAAGCTAAGATCATTTTCAACCAAATTTATAGTTGTTCGTAGGTGTATAACTATAATACAATAAATCATAAACATCAAAACTCGAAAATCAAATAAATTTTATATTTGTTCAAAGATGTATATCTATCACCCAAAACTCATAAATATCACAACTCGAAAAGCAAATCAATTTTATACTTGTGCAAGGATGTACAACTATAACCCAATAAATCATAAATATCAAATCTTGAAAATCAACCAATTTCTTAAACCAAGTATGAAATTCTATAAATCCTCTGGTGTTTACTATTTAGAAATCTCAAGGTTAAAACTTTCCGTGGTAATATCCTATTTTACCAATTACTAATCATTAAATTACACTAAAAAGCCTTTTTAACTCAACTAGAGTCTTGAATGTATTCCAATTGCCAATATAACCATTCTAGCCACATGTGTTTGACCTATGAGCATATACTAGTGTAGTCATCTTCTTAGTTGACACTAAGCACGAAAATAAGAATCAACGGTAGAAAGGAATCAAGCAAGATGCAATTCAAAGAAGTCGATCGAGAGTTCGGAATATGAAGCCAAGGAAAGAAGTCAAGCTGTATGGATGAGATTCCTAGATTCTAATCCTATGTTGCAGGCTCACATCGGTACAGTAACGTAACCGAAGTGACAAACTTGACCTGCATGGGCCACCACAAAAACATGTAACGCCCCAGTCCCAAAATACTTGGGACCAGATACGTATCATGCCAGCTGCATACATACGAAGTACACTCCAATATATGGAAACCTTGTATGTATACATAAGCTGTCAAATGTAGTAATCTAAGACAAACTAAATATCATCCATAATAAAAAGAATAATAGTATAAAATCAACTTGAATATTTATGGTATAATCGTTGGGCGGAGACAAAGTCCACTACCAACTATCAAAAGGAGATAAAGTATACAAGAAAATGATCCATAAAAGTATCAAGACGAACCAAGAGCGATCATCTTCGAAGAAATAGAGACGCCCATAATCTTGGCTAGAACACCTGCAGTAAACCATGAAAGCACACACCTGGAGAGATAACCAGGTCCTCATAGGGACGTAGCAAGATACAGGAAGAACATGCCATTATAACTGCATAAGTAAAAATAATATAAACTATAACACAACAGGGTACCTAACCATCTATGTGATATACACTTTGAGGACAACGTTCTACGCAGGGGCTGTAACGGATTCACGCAAGCAAGTAATAGAGAGTGGCCGTCAAGTAGCGCTCATCCGAGACGCTATCGGCCGGGCAGCACGTAGTGCTCATCCGAGTCACTATCACCCATAAATGTGTAAAAAAGTAAATGTAGCCCCTAAGCTAGTAGCTGTCCCCTCCCTCCAATGATACTATACATGCATCGTAACCACGACACACCAACACGTGTCGTTTCCGCAACACGTTTTATAATAGATAACTGTCAAGTCTTCTAACATACATCTATTGACAGTTATTCCTACGCATGTGCACGGGTGATCAGCCAACACGCAAGTGACCACTACATGATACTCACAACTCACACACAACTCGTGATACAATCGTGACAAAGTCAATGACATACATTCTATTGACGGAGGTCTCTTAACTCTAGGTCCACAAAAAGAAAATAATAAACAAGAAATATAGATACATTAAATGAAATAAAATGTAACTAAATATAAGCAGTAAAGATGGCAAGGTATCTTGCCTGAGGTTATGTGCAAAAGAGAATAATCCAGTAGCTCGAACCGACAAATAAACAAAGCAAGAAAAGTCAAATCCCGCAGATGACTCCGGATGCTGCAACAAACATCACAAACGAGTTTAGAATATAAGACATGCCTAGGAAACGCCTGTCCAAAAGTTAAATTCTAGAATGGGGGCAAAATCATAATTTTGGGTCAAATCGATGTTCGCCGTTGGACCCGCTTTGCACCGAAATGCGCGCCAGAACCTTCGGTCTCTAAAGTTGTCAAACTATATGTCTACAGATTTGTTTTGATGAGACGAACCCAATGGTATGTCCAATTTTGTATTCCGGTGGGCTGTGCACAAAATCGCCTGTTGAGTGGGATTGTGAACCCGCCAAAATAGCGTCCCGATCAACGGTCTCAGAATCGGACCAAACTTGGCTCACATGACCAAAAAAATATTTTGAGTCCAATGACGCAAGTTTCATCGCGATATGATGAGTGTGCACAAAGTTGTGACTTAATTTGCAAAGGGTCGATACGGGGGTATCTCGACGGATACGCACTGATTTCGTTACGCACATGCAACGAAATTGGGTTCCATCAGTTCTCACACGTCGACAACATCCATACGCGCCTTTCGATGCATATAGTGCACGACCACGTCGTCCGGTTTGTCGGGGCGCACACCGTATCGGGTGTTTTTTTACTTTTTGAAAATAGAATTTACAATTTTTTTTGGAAAACTTTAACAACGTGTAACTTTCTACATACTAGATGAAAAGTGAATCCAGAAGGTGCTTGCAATCTCGATTATGTTGTCTTGACTGACTTTAATTAGTTTTTACGAAAGTTTAATGGACAGCAAGAAAAGTGGCCGACAAGTTGGTATTTTGAAACATTTTTTAATATTCGGAAAAGTGGGTTTTTCTCCAACTTCGTCTCGATTTTTCGAGGAAGTTGGATGGCCATGTTGAAATCCACCTAGGGGATCTCGAAGAGGGTCATGTGGACTTTCTACACGAATTTACGGATCGAAAATCGGAGTAGAATTGACAGAGAAATTAATCGGAAAACACTACCAGAATAAGTCGTTTTAGCGACGCATAAAGACGTCGCTAAAACGACAAATTTCGTCGCTAAAGAGATTTAGCGATGGAATTACCGACGTTTCGTGGTAGTCGCTGAAATGTAAGTCGCTAATCTTCTAAACGTCGCCAAACGTCGCAATTATCGACGTTTGTCGACGTATATATACGTCGGTATATTACCGACGTCTACCGTCGTGACGTCGGTGGATTAGCGAAGTATTAATGCGTATCGCTATGCGTCGGTCAATTACCGACGTATTACCGACGAATCGTCGGTGATTTAGTGACATGTACAAAGTCACAAAGCGTCGATAAATCCTGGGAATTCCTGGGGATAATTACCAACGTGCACCAACGTTTACCGACGTCCTCCGACATATATTGACGTCGCTAAACGTCGGTAGCCTGGATAATATTAATTATCTACCGACGTTTACCGACGCAAATTTACGTCGGAAGGCGTCGGTAAACGTCGTTAAACGTCGCTAAATCTGCAAAAAAAAATAAAAATAAAATAAAATACAGAATGTCCATTTCTCCCTGCAGTTTAAAAAACCCATTTCTCACTGTAGAATAGGATCCAAACAATCACATAATGTCCATTTCTCACTGTACACATGTTTCAGTCCCTATAACCAAGTCTACAACAATCACACAATGTCCAGTTCTCAGAATGGCTCAGAACACAACCCAAAATTCACACAATGTCCAAGTCTACAATAATCATTCTAGCAATGTCCAAATCTGTATCGTAAGACAAACTAAACATAATCAGTTCTATTTCACATGCTTAATTGCCAAGTATGGGAACGAATGGCTCAGAACACAACCCAAAATTCATTCTAGCATACATTAGTGTGAATCATCTATGTTCTGTAAATATGGTGTAGTATATGTTCTTATCGTATCTAGTATCTGAAGGATATAACAGAATCAAGATCAACTCACATAATGTAATACTAAGACATCATCATACTACTATATAAGATATAGTGATAGGTTGTCATATCATCATTGTCGAGGGATGAGAGTCAGAGGACAGTCAACTTTATCTACGGATACATAGTTTCTGCCTCGCCAGTCGAATGGCTTAATTGACAAGTATGGGAACGAATGGCTCAGAACACAACCCAAAATTCATTCTAGCATACATTAGTGTGAATCATCTATGTTCTGTACATATGGTGTAGTATATGTTCTTATCGTATCTAGTATCTGAAGAATGTAACAGAATCAAGATGAACTCACATAATGTAATACTAAGACATCATCTACTACTATATAAGATATAGTGATAGGTGCTCGCCGGAGGGAGGAGAAGGGGCTCGCGGTGGAGGAGGAGGATGAGCGGCGCCGGAGGGAAGGGGGTCGGACTGTCGTCGAGGTCGGAGAAGAGGGTCGGGAACAAAAAATTTGGGGAGAGGGAGAAATGAAAAGTCGAACCGAGGAAACCCTTTTTATCAGAAATTAGCGACGTCCGTAAATATGTCGCAAAGCGTCGGTATTCGTTTAATATTCGGCGACGTAATAATCTTTGCGACGCTAAACGTCACTGAACTAATAAAACTAGCGACGTTTTCCGACAAATCAACGATGTTGGTTTTTATTACACTAAAAGTAGTCGCAATATGTCACTGTTTGTCGCTATCAGCGAGGTATTGTGACGCATACTTTCGGAGTCGCTATCAACGAATGGCTCAGAACACAACCCAAAATTCATTCTAGCATACATTAGTGTGAATCATCTATGTTCTGTACATATGGTGTAGTATATGTTCTTATCGTATCTAGTATCTGAAGAATGTAACAGAATCAAGATAAACTCACATAATGTAATACTAAGACATCATCTACTACTATATAAGATATAGTGATAGGTTGTCGTATCATCATTGTCGAAGGATGAGGGTCGGAGGACGTCGGTAAACGTCGGTAAACGTCGCTAAATCTGCAAAAAAAATAAAAAAATAAAATACAGAATATCCATTTCTCCCTGCAGTTTAAAAAGATAACCATTTCTCACTGTAGAATAGGATCCAAACAATCACAGAATGTCCATTTCTCGCTGTACATAGGTTTCGGTCCCTATAACCAAGTCTACAACAACCACACAAAATATGGAAACGAGTGCGAGTCAGAGCTCCGGGCCGGCAAAGAGGACCCGTTCCCATTTCGACTCTGCAGCCAGCGAGAAGTTGAAGAAGCTGGGCACGCTGAGCAGCCCATTATGCCTTGATGAGGACGATCCAGAAGACAATGCTGATTCAGTTTTGCCTTCCTTGGATGGTATTGATTCTGTAGATCCATGTATAAAAGAGGAAGAGATTGGGAGTAGAGTGGACCCGGAGGAAAATGAGAGATTGGAAGCTGGGTCAATATCCAAGAAGCGAAAGAGAGTCGAGGATTCTGATAGGTTGTCGTATCATCATTGCCGAGGGATGAGGGTCGGAGGACAGTCAACTTTATCTACGGCTACATAGTTTCTACCTCGCCAGTCGAATGGCTGCAGGGACTATGTCCTGATCACCATGTCGTACCGTAGATTAATGCAAATGGAGCTGGAGCCAAAATACAGAAACCAAAATACAAAATACAGAAACCAAAATACAAAATATAGAAACCAAAATACAAAATACAGAAATCAAAATACAAAATATAGAATCCAAAATAGGACCCTCTGTGAGAACGGATGGCTCAGAACACAACCCAACCGGAGAGGATACTCTGAGAGATCCATCTGAGAGGGAAGTATACTCTGAGAGATCACCTTTACAAGAATTATATCAGTAGTGGGATCGAGTGTTGGAGGAGATATTATCAAAGTATACGTCCTACTCAGATGGGTCTCTCACCGTTACTATTTTTTTCTGACAGCATGGTGGATGTGCTCCGTCCACAGATTCTTGCTCCGAGCCAAAACTTTGTCCCGGAGCTCAAGTGGACATCCTTGGTGTAGAGCTCGAGTGAGAGGTTCCTGACAGCATGGTGGTCTCCTTTGTTAAAGTATTCGTGCTCGTCCCACAACCAATGTGGGATGAGCACGGATACTTTGACAAAGGAGGCCACCATGCTATCAGGAACCTCTCACTCGAACTCTACACCAAAGATGTCCACTTGATCTTCGGGACAATGTTTTGGCTCGGAGCAAGAATCTGTGGACGGAGCACATCCACCATGCTGTCAGGAAAAAAATAGTAACGGTGAGAGACCCATCTGAGTAGGACGTATACTTTGATAATATCTCCTCCAACACTCGATCCCACTACTGATATAATTCTTGTAAAGGTGATCTCTCAGAGTATACGTCCCTCTCAGATGGATCTCTCAGAGTATCCTCTCCGGTTGGGTTGTCGTATCATCATTGCCGAGGGATGAGGGTCGGAGGACAGTCGATTTTATCTACGGATACATAGTTTCTGCCTCGCCAGTCGAATGGCTGCAGGGACTATGTCCTGATCACCATGTCGTAGTCCAATATAATCCAAAGATTAACACAGTTCTAATTCATATATGTAGTCCAATACAAATAGTCTAATACAAAAACAACCCAATACAAATAGTCCAATACAAATAAGTACTAATAGCTAATGAGAACCACGCTACTCACGCAAGCGCTTAGTGATACGTTCACGCAACCACCTCAAAAAAGCGAGATTTTTGGCGCGAGGTGAGATGTCGTCCCTTGCAAGGACTGCATGAAGAGAACTCTCGGTCTCACTAGCTACCGGTGCTGGATGAATAGAACTTCCGGTCTCACTAGCAACCGGTGCCACTTCCTCCTCAACTGTAGGAGGAGCCACCTCAGCATTCACTGTTTTCTTCAAATGACGTGCCGCTCCTCGGGTCATGGGTGCCATCTGGTAAGATCGATAGTCACAAATAATATAATTGTAATACTAAGACATCATCTACTACTATATAAGATATAGTGATAGGTTGTCGTATCATCATTGCCGAGGGATGAGGGTCGGAGGACAGTCAACTTTATCTACGGCTACATAGTTTTTGCCTCGCAAATCGAATGGCTGCAGGGACTATGTCCTTGAGACAGTGAACATATACACCATGAATCCAAATCCCATATTAATATTTACTAATCCAAATGGATGCAGGGACTATGTCCTTGCCTCTCCGGTTGGTTGTCGTATCATCATTGCCGAGGGATAAGGGTCGGATGACAGTCAACTTTATCTACGACTATATAGTTTTTGTCTCGCCAGTCGAATGGCTGCAGGGACTATAATAAGACATAATTCACCAAAGAGAACCATACTGTAACTCACACTTTAAGACAATAGATGAAGGAAGACTTGTATGGAGGATCGATAGGGTTGAGCGATGTCATTTTATTCTACAAAGAGAACCATACTGTAGAACTCATACTGTAGAACTCACACTTTAACACAATTCTACAAAGAGTTGTCATAGGGTGTTGAGCGATGTCATTTTATTCTTTTCTTCTCCTTCTTCTTGGGATTTTTGAGTATTGGATCTTGAGAGACATATATAGCTAGAACTTACGAAGAATGGAGTGCCATACTTCAACAAATAGATGTTGACTAATTGGTTCATATACTTGTTGTCTAAAATAAGTGTAGGAATGTTGCAAGGTGAAACAATGTATCAAACACTATATCGAAACCCAAACCCAATATGCAAATCCAAATTAATACGAAAATACACAAGTATATGTAGGGAATTAAGTGTACAGAGATGAAATACATATATATGCAAGCTTGGGGGTGTCCACGTGTCCAACAAATGGACACAAAGTGTCCAAAACCTCACGAACACACTGTATCAGTGAACACATGGTCGTAACGTGTCTCCGTGTCCATTTTGGACACGAAAAATACCTCAATTAGGGTTAGGGTTTACCTTCAGTCTCCTCACGGTGGTGGAAGAGGAGGAGGAGGACAAGTTCGGTGGTGGAGGAGGAGGGGATTAAGTGTACAGAGGTGAAATACATATATATGTATGCTTGCGGGTGTCCACGTGTCCAACAAATGGACACAAAGTGTCCAAAACCTCACGAACATACTGTATCAGTGAACACATGGTCGTAATGTGTCTCCGTGTCCATTTTGGACACGAAAAACACCTCAATTAGGGTTAGGGTTTACCTTCAGTCTCCTCGCGGTGGTGGAGGAGGAGGAGGAGGAGGATCTCGCGGTGGAGAAGGAGAAGGGGCTCGCGGTGGAGGAGGAGGAGGAGAAGAACGGGCTCGCCGGAGGGAGGAGAAGGGGCTCGCGGTGGAGGAGGAGGATGAGAGGCGCCGGAGGGAAGGGGGTGGCTGTCGTCGAGGTCGGGGAAGAGGGGCGGGAACAAAAAATTTGGGGAGAGGGAGAAATAAAAAGTCGAACCGAGGAAACCCTTTTTATCAGAAATTAGCGACGTCCGAAAATACGTCGCCAAGCGTCGGTAATCGTTTAATATTCGGCGACTTAATAATCATTGCGACGCTAAACGTCGCTGAACTAATAAAACTAGCGACATTTTTCGACAAATCAACGACGTTGGTTTTTATTACACTAAATATAGTCGCAATATGTTGCTGTTTGTCGCTACCAGCGACGTATTGTGACGCATATTTTAGGAGTCGCTAAATCCAAAAATATTAGCGATATTTTAAGTTGGCGTCGCTAATTACGTCGCTGATATGACTTATTTTGGTAGTGAAAGTGGGATACCTTAAATTGGAAATCTGTTGTTTTATTGTTGTTGTTGTCGCCGTGACGATCGGGAGGCGGAGATGTTGTCGCTCCGGCGAGGCTGGCACGCACGCCGAGGAGTGGGAGGAGGATGGAGGAGAAGAAATTAGGGTTTGGATTAGGTGGTGGCAGCCATGTTGTTGGTGTTGCTGTTCCTAATAGGATCGGCTGGGTTATATATGTATGTTACAATATCAATTGCTAAGGTGCGGCCCTTTTTATGGCCGAAGCACCAAGCAGCACACAGCTGCTATAGTTAGGTCGTGGGTGCCCCCATGTGGGCCGCCCATAGTGGATATATATATATATATATATATATATATATATATATATATATATATATATATATATATATATATCATTCTTTATCCTTTTCTTTTCTTTTATATATATATATATGTATATATATCTAATTATATTCAATGGATCTCCACAATTTAAAAATAATTTTAACATTATCTTTTCCATATATATAAGATATTTAAATATATGTTCAAATATATTCTCAATTTTGTTGAAGATAAACATCAATATTAATAACTACTAAAAATTAGCTATTGAGTTAGTCCCCAAAAATAATATTAAGTAAAAGTAAAATAATAAAATATCAAATGACGGTTTTGGTGAGCATATACCCCACACCCGTATTCGGGTCCAGAAAAATTATACAATATTGTAAAATATTATTTAATAACAATACCAATAATAGTCAAATAATTAGAAATTGCACATGCAAATTCTAAAATAATTTAGAAAATATTTGTATATACATAAAATATGCCTACATGGCCGTATTTGGTCACACTATATGCTTACATGGGCTTACATTGGTTCGGGCCCAATTCGGACTGGTTTGGACAAACCGGGTCATCTAAAATCAATATATAAAATAATATCTACATAAAATATTTTAAATGCGTTATTTCACAACTCGGCCTGGTTTTCCTAGTTCGGACTGAACTATGGCTAGGCCTCCCACGACATGGCTAATATACTGGTCAAAGCACACTGCTACATCTTTCGTGCCAAAATTCATGGTCGCCTTGTGCTCAAAACGCAACAATGGCTAAGGTCATTTTTAATAATTAATAAAAACCATAAATTGTATAAATTAAATTTGAAGTCTAATAAAATAATAAAAAATAATTTAGAAAAAAAGGGTTTTTTACCGCATAAGAGAATTCTTTTGGCCGCATGGCCTTGCTATCAGTAGTTTGCCGCATGGAGCAATTAATGCTGCATGCAACTTCTTAGTACAATTAATTGTTTGGCTGCATGGCCCCCTTTAATTTAATATTGGCCGTACGGTCCCTTCCACTGGCATGGCTTATTGTACACATGTAATCATTGTTTTACGTGGATCATTAATTAAATGGTTCACGTGAACTTTACTTCCGTGCTGCATTAATTGTAATAGGGTCCCACAAGGTTTGTATCCATGTAATTTTGGGCCACATGGCCTTTGTACTTGAGTGGCCACGTACCCTTTTCTTTGCTTGAGTGGATGCTTGTATTTATTGCGGGTCCCACTCTCTTTGTCTTTTTTGATTGCATGAATATTTCTTGCTGGCCGCATGGCCCCCTTCAGTTATTTTCTGGCCGCATAAGCTTTGGCTGACCGCATGGATGGCTCTCCCACTCTCTTTGGCCGCATGTATGTTCTCCCACTTTTGGACCGCATGGGGTCCACTTTGATTGTTTAAATGCTTTATTTGCCTGAATTGTGGTCAGAATTTCTTCCCACTCCCAACATGAAAGTTGTAGAGTTTTTCCTTGGCTTCAAGAATATATATATATATATATATATATATATATATATATATATATATATATATATATATAATATTAATTAACTATACAAGTTTTTTTTATTTTGGAACTCCTGATTGTACTGTACATTTTCTATTCTTGGCCTAAATTGCGACGACCCACTTAATAGTTTGTTATTTCTTAAATAATGAATTGCTTAACACGACAGTGACCCGTGGTGGTGCACTCTTGATTGGTGATAATGAATGATAATGAATGATAGTGGCCCGCCGTGGCGCACTCATGACAGTGATAACTTGACATGATAATTCTTGATAGTAGCCCGCCGTGGCGTACCATTGATATGATAAA
The DNA here is from genome assembly GCA_029216955.1 of Iris pallida. NCBI lineage: Eukaryota > Viridiplantae > Streptophyta > Magnoliopsida > Asparagales > Iridaceae > Iris > Iris pallida. The sequence continues at coordinate 17,483,097 of JANAVB010040218.1, read as the reverse complement.
CCTGACATAATATTTCTCGAAATGTTGTTGCGATAGCTAGCATGACACGACAAGATTGAATGGCCTGAACACCGTGGACGATTGTGCTTGTACAAATGAACCCGTCTTGTCTTGCATCATGTCTAGGACGGGGACCCCTGAGTACTACGGTCAGGGGTATCCATTGAAATCGACTAAGGCTAATAACTAGAATAATTCAGTAGTCATGAGAGATTTCCCCAGTTACAGGCGATCCCGTTATCCCGACCACAATTGTTTGGACTTGTAGCCTGCCGTCGAGTAGGGCATATTTCCAGCCCACTGTCATGTGGGGCACTTCATAAAACAATTTCTACGCACACTGTCATGTGTTGCACACCAAGCTACCTAATAATTATTGATAACTGCTTAATGAATCCAAGTCGCCTGGATAACCTGGATTAGCTGCAGGGCTTGTGGCTGGAGGAACATCTCATTGCATATTGCTAGTAACTAAGGCTTGTGATAACCCTAGTTAGTTAAAGTATCAAGCCGTACTTATTGCTTGGCCGTAAATGATTGGATGGAGTCTAGTCTTGTCTTGATCTTGTACATGATTGTTACATGTCCTGATTTCTTATTTTATCTTGTCGATAAATGGTGGAAGAAACCAAGTTCTGTTCAGACGAAGGGTTACAACCCCGGTCCTTGTTTGGTTTACGGGTTGTAACCTGGTTATCTGAATAGTCCCATGGTTATCTCATCGTATATCACCTTCCCAGTCTAAGTCTTGTCTAGATCCAGTTTCTAATTGTTCCAGGATAATGATGGCAATAATTGTCACTCTAATGTATTGTACTTTGTATTGCCACTCTCTCACTGTCACTTAATGATTGTCACCTCTAGCAATAAATGATCAGAGACCAAGTTTTGTTCAGGCGAAGGATTACAATCCCGGTTCTTGTTTGGTTTAAGGGTTGTAACCTGGCTTCCGGAACAGTACCGTCGTCCTCTTCGTATATTGCCTAGCTCCATTTATTTAACATGTTCTCCAGAAATGGTGATTTACTTACTGTCTTCCTATGTTCGGGATAAGTGCATTGGTACTGCACGAATCTCGATCCTCCTTTACTTACTGCATTTTCTTCCCGTTGATTGCCTATGATTGCTAGTTTTAAGTTCATAGTTCGGCCTCCTTTGTGGTACTTGCTATTTTGGGGTCTGACCCCACTGGTTTTGCATGGCCAGGTTCTGATAGAAGAGCCCGAAGGATCTACCGCACCATCTACTCGACAGTGACCAGCCGGAGCACCAGAGTGTCTTAGTGGGTTTCTTTTTCATTCTTCCACTGATATGTAAATTCTCCTCTTGTAACGTTTAGCCCCGAGCACGTGTTTAGCTCGTATTTTGGTATTTTCCTTGATATCGTAGCCTACGGGCATAAATATGATATGTGTATTCTAGACTATAGCTAGTCCTTATCATGTATGACTAATACTCTAGCTAGTCATCAGTTCTGTGGTACTGGCTTCATGATCATTCGTATATATATGGTTCGGAACGCCTTACTATTGTATGTATGATGATCGTACTCTTTGCTCCTGTATAATTTCCTGTGATTGAGATACCTAGGATTGTTAAACCTTAGGATTGACTGATGGTTTGTAGAGTAACCCCCATGTCTTGACAGCTTATACGTGATTTCAGAGTATTAACGTACTTTGGGATTGCATAACTGCTATGTCTGTCCCTGCTCTCCGGTATTCTGGTTCTGGGGCGTGACATGGTTTTAGTGGTGGCCCACGCAGGTCTCGATTTTTAGATTTATGGGGGTTACCATGTTTAGATATCTCAATCACGATTATCCTTATTGATCTTCTTCGGATTATTCTCTATCTCTGATACTTGACTTGATATCTGTTTTGATCATTGGTCATTCATGTTCCCATGATTTGATCTTGTGTCCTTCAACTTTCAAGGGCACTGTTCTTGATCCTTCTGATTATTTTGTTCATATTTTGCCGAGGGCAGCTCAGCATTCTTCAGCCAGGCCAGTTATGGAGGATCAGTCTCAGCATGCAGGCAGAGATGTCAGTCCATCCCGATCAGCCAGTCACTTCTGTCTTCATATCTTGCGACAGGTGATAAAGTTCATGCATCTGTTTCAACTACGATGACACGTCCTGGGTAGAGTCATGTCTTGAACTAAGTCATTGGTACCGACTTACCTTGAGGCTTGACTTTTATCCATTTTTGGAAATCAGCTTAGGCCAGCGAGGACGTTGGTTTCTACACAACTGTCTCAGGAGTCATATTGATTTATATGCCTCCAGCCCTTCTTGATCATGATTGTATTTGTTCTTGTGCATTATTTACCGCTTACGCATTATTTACATTACTAATTATTTTATTTTACTTATATGCCATGCTTGATTTATTGAGATTGTTGAGTTTCCTGGAGCTTTTGTTTTGTTATCTTGCTCGACTAGCCTCAGGAAATTCCGAGGACGGAATTTTTCTAAGGTGTGGAGAGTTGTAAGACCCGTCTCACTGTATCGGTATTTTATACAGATACGTGTTTATTTGAGTCGTATTTCGTATTTATCGATTTACGTGATATTTTAAATTTTTCTAAATGTAGGATTTCATGACTTGGTTTAACTTGGATTTGATTTTTTTGGTTCGGTTCCACCTTGACTTGGTTTGGTTTAGTTTGGTTCTTTATGAGATGAGGTGTATGGTTTAGATTGAGTGGAGAGGAATGAATGGTGGAGATTGCTTGGGCTTGATATATAAGCTACTCTTTCTCTCTCCCTCCTCATTCACCCTCATTCATTTTTCCACCAAACCCTAGACATTAGAGAGAGAGGCAAGTACACCTTGCCGAACCTTGAACAAATTTATTTCTGTTTGTTCCATCTTCTTCCTTGCATGATTCTAAGCATCTTTAGAACTTGGACTTTTCGGTTTTACTGAGTGGATGGTTGTAGATCTAGCTTTGTGATATTTTCGGTTTTCATGGGTTTTGATCTGTCAAACTTGCATATTTTTGCTAGTTGATGGTTCCATGTTGTAGAGAATTTCGTTCTACCCCATTTTGACCTATGAAAGTTCAGATTTGGACTCTAGATGATGGAATTATGGAGCTTGGAAGCATGACTTCATGGTGTTTTTCTCCTCGGAATTGGAGGAGAAGAACAGTACTTGACCGCATGACTATTTCATGCGGCAAGTGTTCTTCCCTGCCACATGGATAAATCTAGCCGCATGAGCATTAATAAATTGCATGGCCCTTTTATTTTCAGTTGCTTGCAAGCTTGCATACATTTGCATGCAACTTGCCTGGGCCGCATAGGCCATTCTTGGCCGCATGGTCTTGTAAGCATTAATTGCTTGCATACATGCATTAAATTGCTTGTATTAAATAATTGCCATTAGCATTAAATAAATACTTGGCCGCATGAAAATTTAGTTGGCCGCATGGACTAAAGTTGTTGCAAGCATATTTTATATATATATATATATATTAAGCTTGCATGTTTAGAAATTATTTTTGGCCGCATAGGCCATTACAATTTTGGCCGCATGTGGCCATCAGCTAGGCTGGCCGCATATGGACTTGCAATTGCATGCAAGTTGAATGCATTAGCCCTTTAATGTAAGCATTTGCTTGCTGATGGCATGCATTAACCCTTTAATGCATGCATTTGTTTGTTGCATGAATGCATTATTTACTTGCTTGGGCCATTAATACTTGTGCACGTAAGCATCTGCTTGGTGCATGCATTATCTATTTGCTTTGGCCATTAATACTTGTGCACGTAAGCATTTGTTTTGTGCATGCAATCTATTGGCAGCATGGCCTAATACAAGCAGTAGCTTGCATATATTCATGGTCCTTTGTAATATATGAGGCCGCATGCATTTGCATGGCCTTTAGAATTGTTGTAGCCGTATACTAGCTTGCATGCATTGCCAATCTTGGCCGCATAAGAGAATTCTTCTGGCCGCATGGCCTTGCTATCAGTAGTTTGCCGCATGGAGCAATTAATGCTGCATGCAACTTCTTAGTGCAATTAATTGTTTGGCCGCATGGCCCCGTTTAATTTAATATTGGTCGCACGGCCCCTTCCACTGGCATGGCTTATTATACACATGTAATCATTGCTTCACGTGGATCATTAATTAAATGGTCCACGTGAACCTTACTTCCTTACTGCATTAATTGTAATAGGGTCCCACAAGGTTTGTATCCATGTAATTTTGGGCCACATGGCCTCTATACTTGAGTGGCCACGTGCCCTTTTTTTTGCTTGAGTGGATGCTTGCATTTATTACGGGTCCCACTCTCTTTGTCTTTTCTGATTGCATGAATATTTTTTGCTCGCCGCATGGCCCCCTTCAGTTATTTTCTGGCCGCATAAGCTTTGGCTGACCGCATGGGTGGCTCTCCCACTCTCTTTGGCCGCATGTATGTTCTCCCACTTTTGGGCCGTATGGGGTCCACTTTGATTGTTTAAATGCTTTATTTGCCTGAATTGTGGTCAGAATTTCTTCCCACTCCCAACATAAAAGTTGTAGAGTTTTTCCTTGGCTTCAAGAATATATATATATATATATATATATATATATATATATATATATATATATATATATATAATATTAATTAACTGTGCAAGTTTCTTTTATTTTGGAACTCCTGATTGTATTGTACATTTTCTATTCTTGGCCTAAATTACGACGACCCACTTAATAGTTTATTATTTCTTAAATAATAAATTGCTTAACACGACAGTGACCTGTGGTGGTGCACTCTTGACTGGTGATAATGAATGATAATGATGATAGTGGCCCGCCGTGGCGCACTCCTGACAGTAATAATTTGACATGATAACTTGACATGATAATTCTTGATAGTGGCCCGCCGTGGCGCACTCTTGATATGATAAACCTGACATGATATTTCTCGAAATGCTGTTGCGATGGCTAGCATGACACGACAAGATTGAATGGCCTGGACACTGTGGACGATTGTGCTTGTACAAATGAACCCGTCTTGTCTTGCATCATGTCTAGGATGGGGACCCCTGAGTACCACGGTCAGGGGTACCTACTGAAATCGACTAAGGCTAATAACTAGAATAATTCAGTAGTCATGAGAGATTTCCCCAGTTACAGGCGATCCCGTTATCCCGGCCACAATTGTTTGGACTTGTAGCCTGTCGTCGAGTAGGGCACATTTCCAGCCCACTGTCATGTGGGGCACTTCATGAAATAATTTCTACGCACACTATCATGTGTTGCACACCAAGCTACCTAATAATTATTGATAACTGCTTAATGAATCCAAGTCGCCTGGATAACCTGGATTAGCTGCAGGGCTTGTGGCTGGAGGAACATCTCATTGTATATTGCTAGTAACTAAGGCTTGTGATAACCCTAGTTAGTTAAAGTATCAAGCCGTACTTATTACTTGGCCGTGAATGATTGGATGGAGTCTAGTCTTGTCTTGATCTTGTATATGATTGTTACATGTCCTGATTTCTTATTTTATCTTGCCGATAAGTGGTGGGAGAAATCAAGTTCTGTTCAGACGAAGGGTTACAACCCCGGTCATTGTTTGGTTTACGGGTTGTAACCTATTTATCTGAATAGTCCCATGGTTATCTCATCGTATATCACCTTTCCAGTCTAAGTCTTGTCTAGATCCAGTTCCTAATTGTTCCAGGATAATGATGGCAATGATTGTCACTCTAATGTATTGTACTCTGTATTGCCACTCTCTCACTGTCACTTAATGATTGTCACCTCTAGCAATAAATGATCAGAGAACAAGTTCTGTTCAGGCGAAGGATTACAATCCCGGTCCTTGTTTGGTTTAAGGGTTGTAACCTGGCTTCCGGAACAGTACCGTCGTCCTCTTCGTATATTGCCTAGCTCTATTTATTTAACATGTTCTCCAGAAATGGTGATTTACTTACTGTCTTCCTATGTTCGGGATAAGTGCATTGGTACTGCACGAATCTCGATCCTCCTTTACTTACTGCTTTCTCTCCCCGTTGATTGCCTATGATTGTTGGTTTTAAGTTCATAGTTCGGCCTCCTTTGTGGTACTTGCTATTTTGGGGTCTGACCCCACTGGTTTTGCATGGCCAGGTTCTGATAAAAGTGCCCGAAGGATCTACCGCACCATCTACTCGACGGTGACCAGCCGGAGCACCAGAGTGCCTCAGTGAATTTCTTTTTCATTCTTCCATTGATATGTAAATTCTCCTCTTGTAACGTTTAGCCCCGAGCACGTGTTTAGCTCGTGTTTTAGTATTTTCCTTGATATTGTAGCCTACGGGCATAAACATGATATGTGTATTCTAGACTATAGCTAGTCCTCATCATGTATGACTAATACTCTAGCTAGTCATCAGTTCTGTGGTACTGGCTTCATGATCATTCGTATATATATGGTTCGGGATGCCTTACTATTGTATGTATGATGATCGTACTCTTTGCTCCTGTATAATTGCCTGTGATTGAGATACCTAGGATTGTTAAACCTGGCTTGTAGAGTAACCCCCATGTCTTGACAGCTTATACGTGATTTCAGAGTATTAACGTACTTTGGGATTGCGTAGCTGGCTATGTCTGCCCCCGCTCTCCGGTATTCTGGTTCTGGGGCGTGACAAACAACCAGTGGTGCGCGGATCTATAATTATAATCTACTGGGACACAATCATAAAGAGTTCAGAAACAACACCTTCATTTTTTATAATATAATTATATTATATTATATAAATAGTACTATTTTATATAATAAAATATTACATCTTACAATAATTTTCTACGAGTTTTCATACTTTCAAAATATTTAACTACAACATCACTTGTAAAATTGTAATGCTACTAAGTAACTTTTTTATATGAAGCATACAAGACAATTATTTAAAAACTGATCACAAATTCGATTTCCTAAATCTGTCTCTACAATAGTCATTGCAAAGAAACATCTTTCTACACTTGTTGTTGCAGGGCCGGTCCTTAATAATTGAAGGCCCTGTGCAAATTTCAAAATGTGGCCCTAAATTTATTTATTCATTTTTTTTAAAATATATTGTTATATGTCTTTATCAAAATCTTTGGAGATGCACTTGATTGTATATTATAACTGAATCTATAGGTAGTTACTAAACAAAATAACTAAAGCTCAAATTATCTATATTCAAGCACATTACGTAGTATAATAAAGATGTTTTAGATAGAAGACGTACTGACCGTTAAATTGTCTAAATCTGGCCTCAAATTTTCCTGTTGATGAAAACATATAATAAAATGAATAACGATCAATACCCAAATGAGAAGTGTAATATGTAATCATACAATTTAGAGCCTCCAAGTCCTGAGCACGGCCAGCCCAGGGCACGGACGAGGTGGGCGACCGTCATTGGTCCCCAATTTTGGAAGTCCCATAATTTTACAATAGACTAGGTATATCAAAAAAGAAAAAAAAACAAAGATCCAATTTGGAAGCAACAAAAAAGCCAGCGCTCCAATCGAAAAAAATATGATAGCTTGATTGATGATTTTGATAGCTTAATTGATGATTTTGCTTGTAAAAGTGCTAACAAAAATTTATTTATGTGAAAAAATGGCCCAAATTTTAGATTTTGTCATAGGTCCCGTAATCATAGGACTGACTATGGACCTGAGTCACCTGATGCAAGACCAAGAGCTCCGATCTTCGACATCATTATTTCTTAAATAAATACTAAGCCTGCACATCCAAATTCTTAAATTATATATATAAAAAAAATCTGATAATTATTGTAGAAAATAAATTCATCTAACAATTGAGGGATCTTTAGAAACAAAATAGCAATAAACACACCGGTCAGAGCAATATCTTTAAGAAATCCTAATTTTTTTTGTATGATTATAAATATGAATCTTAGAGTCAGTAGGAAATAGGGATCCAAGAATTGGAGGTCTTTGAGGGATTGTAGAGTAGGAATTGAGGAAGAAATAGAATAACTTGAAATACAAAATTACAAAACTAACTCTAATATTTTTTTGAGGCCCCCAAAAATTGGAGGCCCTGTGCGGCCGCACTATTGGCACGGCCCCAGGGCCGGCCCTGTGTTGTTGCTATAGGCCCCCAATGCTACTTTCTACTTTCTAATCATTTGTAATATTAATATGTAATACTACTGCTACTCTGTAAAAAAAATCATTGGAGGCCCAGCCCCCAGTGAAGTACGTGTGGACCCGCCTCTGACAACAACAAAGTATTGATCCTAAAATTCTGGGATCAATTGTTCAAATTTTTTTTTTCCATTACCCTCTATTAAAAATCATGTCTAACAAGATCTATATTTTTTTAACGGGTTAATTACAAATGACCCCCTTATGTTTCATTAGTATTACATGGACTACCCATATTTCGAAAATAATTACACTGAACACCCATTTCCTTTATAAATTTTCTTAACCATAGCGGTGGTCAGTGTTATTAGTTTCTATAGAAAATAAAAACTATAGGAGAATTTCGTATAATTAGTTTCAAAGCATAGATGGTCCGTATAATAAGTATAAAATATATGGATAGTTAATGCAATGAATCACTTTTTTAACACTTATATTAATTAAGAGTCATGTCCTCTATATAATGACAAAATCACAATTTTGGGTCCAAGACCATCCAACCTTTTTTCATTTAATGTGAGGCTTAATTTTGCAAAAACATTTTCATCAAAGTTCTTGATCTTATTCCAAGAGGCTGTTTGGTTGGAGGAAAGTGAGGTGAAAATCAACATATATTGAAAACTTGGTTGATCTCTTGTGCTTGATTGTTTTCATTAAAAATGGCCAAAAGTAGTGATATCATGACCCCTTTGCTGTTTCTGTCTCCCCCATTAATCCTCTACTTCCATCACCGATATTTTTACCTGAAATAATTGGGTTGGGAAAGAGAAAGAAAATAGTAGTTCAAATAAAACATTGGAAAAAGAGAGAAAGTGGTTGTTTGGTTGTAGACTTAGATTTTTTTTTTCCACTTTCAACAACCATCCAAACAATCGAATCCCTTCTATCTCCAGTTTTAACAACCATCTAAACAATGAAACATTTTTTCCTCCACTTTCATATTTTTCAATTCCATCAACCAAATAACTTTTGTGGAATCAAAATTTATGCTTACGTCGCCTGCGCATACTCTGTTTTTTTACTTTCATATATTTTCGTGCAACCAAACAGCCCCAAGCCTATAGGTTCTCCTTATCTAAGACGCCCAATAGACTTATTTGTGGGCCCCACTAGTCCAATGTCTTCTCATTCATCAGAAACAATCAAAATGGCATGTCTAATTAAAAGTGTAATTTAGAAAAGATTTAGGATTTCCGAATGAAAGTTTCTCTCTCATAAATTCAAATTATTGCTTGTTCTTCTAATTCCAATAATAATAATGAATTATTTAGTAAATTAATTCGGATGCTAATTTTCCTAAAGTTCTTGGAATTATTACAACCTCTTGTAAGTAGCTAATAGAAAGGCCCATACTCATACAGCAGCAAGTGATCCAAGGCCCACCGACAACAGACGAGATGACTGTCAAGTTGTTATCCGGTCCGGGCAGGGCCGGACCGGCCCTTTTTAACCGGGCCCAAGCGGGCTTGGTCCGGGTCCAGCCCGGACGGGTGCAGAAGCGGGCCGGGCCTGGCCCGGTCCGGTCAGAAATTTTGGAACTCTGCCCGGCCCAGTGACCCGGGTAGGATAGGGCCGGCCAGGTCCGGTCCGGGCCGGTTCGCGGGCTGGCCGGGCTCGGGCCGGTCAAGCGGGCCGGTCCAGTTATTTTATTTATTTATTTATTTTTTTTGTTTCACTTACAAAAAACAGTTTAGCCGGCCGGTCCGGGCTGGACTCGGGTGGGCCTGACCGGGCCGGGCTGAACCGGGCCAACCATTGCTTTTAAAAAGAAAAAAAAAAAAATCCGGGCCGGTCCGAGTCGGACCTGGGCTCGGTTTGGAGAATCCATCCCGGACCGGTCCAAAGGCGGGCTGGGTCTGGGCCGGTCCTGCAGCGGGCCGAGCTTGGAGCGGGCTCGGGCGGGGCCGGCAGTGAACCGGCCCAGGTAACACCCTGAGATGACTGCACGGAGCTCCAAGTACACGTGGGCAGTCCGTACACAGCACACCAAGAAAGAAGAGGCTCCAAAGGAAACGAACGGAAAACACAAATTTCCCGCCAAACCCAAACGCAAACGCAACGGCGGCCCCGCGTCTTTCCATTTCCTCTCCCAAATCGTTCAAAAACTCCCGCCCCCTCCTCTTTTTACTATTTTCCCTCGTTTTTTTTTCCTCCCATTACTTGCTATTAAAAGAAATGAATTTTTTTTTTCACAATTCACCATTACTCTCTCCTCTCTGTAGCTGTAGCTGTAGCTGGCCATGGCGAAGACGAACACCAAATCGAAGAAAGCGAGCAACGTAGGGAAGGGGAAGGTCACCCCTGTCCAGATCGCCTTCCTCGTCGAGCGATTCCTCGCCGACAACAGCTTCACCAACACCATCGCCGCCTTCCGAGCAGAAGCCTCCGATCTCTTCTCCAAGACCAAATCCAAAGAGGTCGGTCCCCATCTCCCTTCTTTTTTCCTCACAGAGATCTAGCACTGTTAGTAAAAAAATTTTTTTTTTTCCATTTCCCAAATCTTGCAGGTGCCGAAAGGGCTGCTGGGGCTGGCGGACATACTGGACGAGTACATAAGCCTCAAGGAGCAGCGGATGGCGGTGGACCAGGAGAGGCGGAGGGTGGAGATGGCGTTCCACGGGATGAACGACGTCATGAGGGCTTTCCATTCCGGTGGGAGCGTCGCCCTCCCGCCTTCTCCTCCGTCTCTACTTCCTTCGCCAGCATCTGCCACGCCGACGGGATCTTTCGTCCCGGCTGCGGATCCTACCAGCAGCTGCTCTCCTCCAGGTACTTACTTTTTCCACTTACGATCAAAACCCTAACATTTGTATTTTTGGGGATGATTAATTGGTGTAGGTTTGGATTCAGATTTATAAATTTATTATTGCTTTGAATTCTTTATGTATAGTTGTCGGATCATCTGATGTTACATTTCTTATTAATTGTCTCTTATTGATGTATGCGATGTGATTAGTTTCAGGAATAAACATTTTGTGCATTCTCAAATTCAATGTTTCCCTATTGATCTAGAAAAACAAACAATGTGTTATTTCTAAAAATGGTAGGGGTCTTCTAGGTTGTACATTTTCAGTAAAATGTGCTTGTTTTAGCTGGAGTCACTTGGTAGCATTGCGCATAAACTAATTTCCCAATTTAAGGAGGGATTTCATATTATTGTAGATGCCCTTAGCAATGCCTTAGTTCGATGTGTTAGTAACGGTGGAAAAATAAATCAATTGCTCCCTCAATGGAAATTCTTGAAGCAATGAAATAGCTATCTTATTGAATTTCTCATTCTTCAATTTTTCTTGCTCGGCCGTTCTTTAAATTGGTGAAATATAAGATGCTTATGATCCTTTCAAGTTATGATTCACCCCCCCCCCTCGTATTATTATGTTGTTAATTGTAGTATGACATGTAGAGTTTGTTCGATCCGAGAAGAGGAGATGGTGTAGATTAGGATAGGATCTTATGTTATACCTTACAATTTTAAACCTTACTATATATAAAAGATCCCTTATAGCAAGTACTGATATATCTTCTATGTGAAATATCACATGCCAATCCAATTCCAGGGCTGGCCCTGGGTAAGCCGGACAAGACTTGGGGCTTGGGCAACCCCCCTCTGCTAGGGCAACCCCCAAGGTTCAGCATATTATCCTACCAAAGGTCAGGGTTACGAATGACCACCAAGACCAGCTGACAATAAAGGTCAAGGGGCAACCAAAATTAGCTCTAGGATTGGGCAACCCAACCCTCCGGACCGGACCTGTCCAATTCTATAATACACATCAAATGCCATCCACGTTTCTTTCCTGGTGCATCTACCTTGTATTTGATATGTTAAAATGACTACAACAAATTGGATCCAAAGCTGACTTGTTAATTGTTATATGCATCACAACAAATATAGTGCCCTTTGAGATCCAAGTTTCCTTTCTCAATTTCTTAGTCTTAATTGTCGAATCAGTATTCAAATCCAGATCTTTATTTGTTTACTCCAATACTGATATTGATTCATCATTCAGATACAATCTATGTTCATGTATGTATTCACCACGAGGAAACAAAATACAAATGCTCATACATCTGCTCCATTTATACCCTTATTATCAAAGCATCATGCTTATTTCTAAAACAAGATTGTTTAAGAAACAGCTGTGCTACATGGTTTTTGGTGTCGATTCTTAGAGCTTGGAGGCGCGTTCCCTAATTTACCATTGAACAGCTTTTGCAATAATAACTGTTCAGTTCTTGTGGACAAATTGTTGAAAAGGCTGCATGTTTTCTGAAGCTTATGCGAAATACTTTTTTTTTTGTGTGTTCCACATGTAGGTCATACAATTCATGGATCCTTCATCAGCAGTTGCCAAAAATTACCCAACCTTCCACTTAAAGTTGCAGAATCAAACAAATATTCCACCCCCATACCTGATGGTGCATCTGTTGAGAAGAGAAAAGCTTCAAAGATTACTTCCAAAGTTCCCCCTCCTCCGAAGAAATGCCGTACTCAACCAAGTGCAACAACCACACACAAGATGGGAGGTGATATACTTGTTTAAACACACAACATCCATTTCTCATCACATCTTTTCCTTTCTTCTTTTGTTATCTTTCATTTTTATCTAAAATTTTGTTTCAACTATTCAGGTGTGATATCATCTGCACAAATTTCATCTACAGACTATACTAGAGATAGCACAGCAAATACTTCAGCTCTTCAGCCAATATCCAGTAATTCAATAGAACAGTCTCCTGTTGATGGCTATTCTGTTGCGAAGAGCTTATTTAAGCATCAACCTGAGTCTCGAGCTAATTCTTCCTCTCCTAAAACCCCTCCACAAGCACTCCAGTCCCAAAATGAAAAATCTACTTCTGCCCTAGAAAAGTTCTCTCTTAGCGCCATTGGTAGTAGTTCCACCCAGAGGATTTCTTCGTCTAATTGTGCAGTCATTTCCTCCGAGACAATTATAATTAGCCCTCTCAAACATAAGGGTTATTATACTGTTGAGAGGAGCTATCATGTCTCTTCTCCCTTGAAACCAAATTCTGAGAGGATGAGCAAACGAGAGCAAGTGAAAGGGAGACTCGACTTTGATCAGTCTTCTCCTCTTGAGAGTGCAGAAGAACCAGTTGCTACTGACAGTTCTCCATCCACAACTGATGAAGAAGCTCCAGGATGCTTTGACTTTGATATTCCTGACTTCGATTTTCTGGATGGGGACATATCAAAATTTCTGGTCGACGTGGATCTTGAGTGTGAAAGAATGCTTTCTTGTCAGCAATCTTTCAATTTATATTCCGGGTATGATTCTGTTACTTCACTGGCTTCATTACGAGTTCTCTTCTGGCTCTGCTTTCTGCATCGAGACATCTCTGTTTAAGTTAAATGCTCACTCTGTAAAATAAACGCAGGATGGAGCAAAATATGGACAATGGGTGCTTGGAAACTGATCAAATTTTACATGATTGTTCATCTTCGTTAACTGGGATTGTTTCTCAAAAGGGCATGGACATTCAAGGTAAGTAATGTTCATATTTTCGAGTAGGATGATTATTGTTCATGAAGTTTTTTATGCTAGGATATCGCGACCTCAAATTTTAATCTGCTTTAATGTACACTTGCAGCTGGTCCTGATACTGTTACTTCTATGAGAAGTATAACAAAGTGCATCCAAATTACAAGTCCTGGTAAGTCAGCTTCATTATTTCACATCTTTCTTGTCCATATACCTTATAGTGATGGTTCATTGGCTAACAAATTATTCGCACTAATTTATTTGCAGTTAAAGGAAGGAGCTGTTCACTGGAGCAAACAGATGTCACTAGCTAAATCTTAGTCTTTCATGGATGAGTGCCGGACTTTATCCAGAAAGCTTAACAGCAATATATAATTGTTACTCTAAATGCTTAACAGCAATAGTTGCAGCTGACTTGAGAATGGGACTTTTGATATTGATCCACTGATGTAGTAGCTCCCTCTGCAAGTCCAAATTTTTTTTGTTAATATTAGGATATGTATTTCTTTGTTTTTCCATTTCCTTGTCACCTACATGAAGGGCCCACTGATGTAGTACCTCCCTGTGCAAGTCTAAAATTTTGTTTTAATATTAGGGCATATATTCCACTGTTGTTACATTTCCCAGCACCTACAAGAAGGGGTGTTCAATTTGTGCTTGTTTTTGCAGATATGCTTAAATAGCTTTGTCAACATGAGTATCTTTATTTCTACTTTGATGAATGGTGCTTCTTTTGTGTTTGCCAAATCCTATGCGTTTCCTGCCTATAATTAAGGAGTTCGGCTAAATAAACTCAAATAAGAATTTACAATATGGATGTGACACATGTACTTACCTATCATTGAATGCATTTAAACCAACGGGTTTTTATGGCCGAATTTTAAAATTTGAAAACTCATGAGTTCCTCTAGGATTTTTGATAATTAAGCTAATTTGGGACTTGTCTCCCTAAATAGTTCTGCAAATATGAGCTCTCTATTTCTACCTTAAGGTTCAAAGTTTATTAGTTAGCTAATTACTAATAGACATCTGGGTGAAATAACTATTTTGAATGTTGAGATTAAAAGGCTGCACATTGCCCCCTAATTAATGCAAACAGCAAAATTTCAAAGTGAAAAATACAAAAAATCCATATGAACGCCTCAAGGTGTTTTCGGGCCGATCCGGGCCGGCCCACGGTCCAGAGGCGGCGTGCCTGACCGGGTTCGGGGCGGTCCAGGACCGGCCCACTCTATAATTCGGTCTGGGCTAAGCCCGGCCCGGTTTTAATGTTCTGGGCCCAGCCCGGCCCAGTGGACCGGGCACAAGTGGGGTCGGTCCGGGATGAACCGGACCACGGGCCGGTCCGGGCCTTGGGCGGTTCGGGTCGGTTCAGGCCGGGTTAACCGGACCGGCCCGGTTTGTTGAATTTTTTTTTTTTATTTTTTTTTTTTATTTTTTATTTTTTTTTTATTTTTTTTTTTTTACAGTTTTTTGTTTAATTTAGTTTTTTAATCATTTTCTTTTGTATTTTAATTTTAAAAATTTGTAACTTAAATGTTTATAAAATGTTTATACAAAATATTTATAAAATGTTTATAATTTTATGTTTATACAAATGTTTATAAATGTTTATACAAAATATGTTTATAAAATGTTTATAAAATGTTTTCTTTTTAATACAAATGTTTATAAAATGTTTTTACAAAATATGTATTTTCTTTTTAAAACCATTTTAAAAACCATGTAAAAGTAATCATTTTCTTTTGTATTTTAATTTTAAAAATTTGTAACTTAAATGTTTATAAAATGTTTATACAAAATATTTATAAAAGTAATGTTTATACAAATATATACAAATGTTTATACAAAAATGTTTATACAAATATTACAAATGTTTATAAAAATTTAAAAAAAAAATTCTCCCTCTTCCTTTAAAAAAAATGTTTATACAAATATTACAAATGTGGGATAATAAACATCAGAAAGAGTTAATGTAGCATTGTAAAAAACTTGTAAAAATTCACAAACACTTTCAGCTGCTACCCAATCATCATCAGTAACCTGATAGTCAAAGGTGACATCCGAAGTACAATAATATGTAATAGCACTCTTAAAAGGAATTGCAGATTTCAACATCAAGTAGGTGGAGTTCCACCTAGTTGGTATATCCTTCACAAATCTTCTAAAAGTCATACCAAAATGTGCACAAGTGCATGCAAAACTTTGTTGTCTACTTGGAGACGAGTTTAGGTGGAGCAAGCATTGTCGCAGAGTGTCTAAATGGGGTTCAAAAAATTTTAAACATTATTTAACAACTAAGTTAATTATATGGCAAGCACACCTAACATGCATAAGTCTACCTTCTAAAATAGGCTTAAAAATTACTGACAAAGAAGACATAGCAGCATTGTTGTTTGATGCATTGTCCAAAGAGACAGAAAAATTTTTAGCGTGAATATCATATTCACGCACGTGTCTTGAAATCTCACTTGAAATTACAGCGCCCGTGTGTGGACATTCTATAAGTTTAAGACAGATGATGCGTTTTTGCAACATCCATTGTGCATCTATATATTGTGCAGTAATACAAATATAAGCATAACTCCATTTAGTAGTCCAAATATCAGAAGTAATAGCTAACTTACTAATATTTTCAAAATCCGCTTTCAAAGCGGCTTTCTGCTCGTTGAAGAGACGAATGACCTCCTTTCGAGCTTGTTGCCTACTCACTTTAGTAAAGGAGGGGTTTAGAGAAAGTGATACATAATCTCGTAAAGATTCGCTTTCACCCGTCGTGAAAGGAAGTTCGTCACGAATAATATGTTTAGTTAATTCGGGTTTATGCCTAGCAGCTGAATAAGTAAAGTTACCAATTGAAGAACCGGTGGCGCCGAAGCTTATTTGGGTTTGGGACGCTTGAAGTGTGTCCTTCCCGTAGCAAGTGTCGTAGTGTCTGGATATAGTCCCGGTGCCACCGCCCTTCTTCCATGCGTACTGGTTGCAACATTTATTGCATTGCGCCTTGTACGGTTTCGGTTCCCCCTTGGCATCTAAAACAAACGAACCATCAGGATTAGTTTCAAAAATTAAAGTAAAATAATCCCAATACTTAGACCTTTTTTTCTTTTCAGGACGTTGGGTGGTACTAGCTACTTCCGGAGGAGATGGTTGGCACCCCTCCGGAATCGGATGGGTGGCTACTTGCTCAGGTGGAATTTCATTACCGTCAAAAAAATTACTAAAATAATGGTAAGTCTGTCCAGCAAGATCAGGTGGGTTTGAACATTCACCAGCCATATATAAAATAAAATAAAGTAAACTTCGCTAGAAGAAAGTAAGGGGTTGAGAGGAAGATCGGGAAGCCGTAGAGCCGGAATGGAATTGGGAGGGAGATTGGGAAGCCTTAGAGCACCGGGGAGGGAAAGTCGTAGAACACCAGAGCACCGGGGAAGGAAAGCAGTAGAGCACCAGAGCACCGTAGAGAAATGTAGAGAATTTGTGAGGAATGAGTTGTGTTTGAAAAATGGGATTTTTGGCCTATTTATAGGAATTTTTTGGGGTTATTTTGGTAATTTTAGGCCAAAAATGACCAAAATACCCCTCCCAACGTTTTAATAACGGTTATATGGGAGGGGTATTTTGGTAAAAGAAACCCCCCCCCAAACGGTCAAATCTGGAAAAAAAAAAAAAAAATTCAAAATCCCCCCCAACGGTCGGCTGGACCGGTCCCAGCGGGCCGGGTCGGGCCGGTCCAACCGGGCCTATAGCGGGCCGAGCCTGTTTTCTTTGAAAAAAAAAAAAATGGAGCGGTCCGGGCCGGGCCGGGCTCGGGCTGGAGGGGGGCCCGACCCGAACCGGATGGAAGTGGGGGGCCGGGCCGGTTCGGGCCAACAGCGGGCCGGTCCGGGCTATAAGGGGGGCGGGCCGGTCCGGTCCACGGGCGGGCCCGGGCTAGACCGGCCCAATGCACAACTTGATGAACGCCTCGTGTGTTTTGTGGAATGGAAACGAAAAAAAATCAATTCTTTAGCATTTTCTTTCTTTTGAAAAATTATAATTTTCATTGATTTTCTTTTCGATGTTTAGAAATGATAAGAAATTTGAAAATGAAAGTGAATACTTCAATGTGGAAAAGTAATTTCTTGCTTGAATGGATAGAATCATTTTTCTCTCTATGTTCTCTTCCACTAGAAATCGTTTTTTTTTTTCCTCAATTCATTTGGCACCCAAACATAAAAAACTAATCACTTTCCTTTTCCAACCCCATGATTCCGCGAACCAAACGAGGCCAAGACAAATATATATAAAAAATTGCTTAGTGGATCATTGTTATCTTTTGCACATAAGAATACATAATACCTAAATACTATTGTTATCTTTTCCACATAAGAATACATAATACCTAAATACTTACTTCTTATGTGTAATACCCAAATAAAGATTAATCTCGTATGGAAATACACATAGATTTGTCCTCGTGTGGAACTAATTGGGTGTAAATTGGATCTTGTTTTAGGGTCAAATTCCTACATATTCACGTTGAGAATGTATTAATGCAAGCAAATATTACAATCTTAGAGAAAAAAAATTGAATATAATTTCAATCAAATACTTTATAGAAAACTTAGTTCAAATTCAGATCTCTAGACTCTAGGCGCACAAAAAAAAATTAGGGTCATGTATAATCAAACATTCACACAAACAGTACCCACATAGGATCCTTAGAATAAGGCCTCGTTTGGTTCACGGAAAGGAAATGAATTCCCATATATTTTTCATGGGAATGGAAAAGTAGGATTCCTGTCATAATTTTTTTTTCAGAAAATTTACTGTACAATAACGAATTTAAGTAAAATTGGCTGTAGGATACTAACTTTGAACAAATTACATGTCGGATAACATTCCGACAGACAAAGTGGCGGAAATTGAGCGCGCTCAATTTCCGCCAGTTGGTCAGTCGGAAATTGAGCGGCGGGGGGGGGGGGGGGGGGGGGGGGGGGGGGCACGTGGCGCTAGGACAACGGCTATATCTCGAAGGGGGGGGGGAGGCACGTCTATTTGTTTTTTTTTTTTTTTTTCTTTCTTCACCCAACTGCTATGATAATGTAGGATACATCATTTTTTGTTTTTTTTCCCACCCAACGGCTAGGACAACGGCTATATCTCCAACGGTTACATCTACAACGGCTCTCTCTTGCTCTTATAAATTGATCACCTTCCTATCAAATTTTTCATCCATCTTCCTCCTCATATTCCATTTCTTTCAGAAGAGCTGCCATCTTTCCATTTCTTTCAGAAGATGTCACGACCCGCACCCACTGTTAGGGTACGAGAACGTAACAACGCCCAGCCTACGCCGCAGTGTCGGCGGTAGAACGCTGTCCTAGGTCAATAATCTATCAATATCAAGTACCTGTACAGTTTATACTCTCCGAACGGAGGTGACATAACAATATACATCTCAATCACATCTAGGGTAGAAGAACGAAAGACAGACAGATAGATAGATAGATAGTAACTCAAGAGAACAGTATCATAGATGAATAAGTCTAAGTGTCTAGTACAACACAATATCCAGAACTGACAACTCATAATACAAAAAGTCTAAGAGTCTATACATCTCCACATCTCAAAAATACAACACAGAATGTGAGACAAAAATGTAAATATAGAAAGACTGCCTAGACTAAACTGGTCTAGACTACTGGAACATCCTCCTCAGCTGTAGGTGGATCCTGCTGAGGGTCCACAACATAAGTATCATCTAGTCCTGCTCCATAATAGGTAGACACCAGGGCCTCATCCTCATCCTCTGTAATATTTTCAATAGGTCCAATCAGGACGGGAACGAGCACAATACATCTCACGCAGTGCATATCAGGTTAGGAAATACGATACAGGCAATAGAGTAAGATACATGAACTGCTGAAAGGAAATATACGCTGTAAAAGAGATAGCTGTAATGAAATATCTACTGTATATAGAGAACTGTAGTGACTAGTGATGTAGAGCACAAGATAGGCATGTGAATGGCTAGAATTTATACATGACTATACTACTGAGTTTGTACATGACTACACTACTTTGGAATTATTCACATGTCCACTTCTACTCCCCCGTACCCCAATCAATACACAAGGATCTATACAAGTTACGTTATTGTACATGATATCACATGGGGCCCATAAAAGGGTGCACATGATAGTATACATGAGAGCTCAGTAAACATGAGAGTACATGATCACATGAGTGTACATGAATAATGAAAGCATAGGAGTACATGATGATAGTGAAACACACATAACATAAAGTACCCGATGCTCCCGAGGGGGATAACATCTCATGTAAAGATCCATATAGTACCAATCCGTGTTACCAACGTGACAGCAACAAGTAAAGTAATCTAGAGCGAGAAGTAAAGCCTGAACAAGTATGAAACGGTCAGAGAATGTACTCGCCTGCTGTATGAATGTCTGTAGAGAATATACAGTCTGAGGAGAGGTGTCTGGCTCCTAGTCAGAGCAATACAAGTCACAAAGTATCCACAATGATAAAAATAAAGTATACAATGCATACTACATGATTCTAGGTCAAACTGGTCAAAAGTCAACTCTTGGTCAACTCTAATAGTCAAACTAAGTCACAGGAAGTCATACTAAGTCAAATAAGGTCAAACAAGATCAAACAAGGTCAAACAAGTTTAATCTAGGTTAAAGTCAACTCCTGGTCAACACTTTAATCAACTAGTCAAATACTAGTCAACATGATCAATCTGGATCAAGTCTAGATCAACTTAGACCAGCTAAGTCATTGGCCAAACAAAGACTAGTCAGTTAGGGTAATTAGGTCAAACATGGTCAACACTAGTTAAACTAGTTAGGGTTTTAGTCAAACTAGTCAAACTAGTTGATTTAGGTCATTCCTAGTCATTTCTAGGTTAACTAGGTCACTTTTGACCAAATGTTGACTTTGGTCAACCCTTAGTCAACAAGGGTTTTCTAGCAGGGTTTTGGGTCATTAGGGCTAGTCCAAACCATAGGCTAGTGATCCTGGCCATAGGCCAATAGTCTAGGTTTTCTCATAAACCTATAACTAGAGGTTATACATATGTATATCTATATACCCAAAATCCATATATGCATAACATATATAATACAACCCTTATACTTATATTTATAATACACTGTCTATACATAATAAACCTAATACCACTATACATATATATATCATGTATATATATATACAATACATATATATATATATAACTACATATATATTACATATAATATATAGAGAGAGAGACAAGGGGATGAGAGAGAGACTGAAATGAGAGAGAGAGTGAGACAGTGAGTGTGAGAGAGAGAGACAAGGGGGGAAATTCCAGAACCTGGAACCCACAATCAAACCCCCAAACACACACACACATAACATATATACATAGATATGTATATACATATGTATATACACACACACTACCAAAACTCTCCAAATTCGACCCACGCCCTCAAATACATATATACTACACGTATACATACTAAAATACACTAGTCTAATGGATTAATTCAATCAAAATCGTGTTTGAAATCCATTTCCAAAAACTGGAAATTAAACCCAACAGTGAGACTGTGCACTGTGCACTCGATTTGAGGTAAACCGAAATACACGAACCTAATTGAGCTAAGACTCCCAACCAAAGGTTGGTAACTGACACCCCACACATACCCTAGTGTCCTAGGTCACTGACACGACACCACGACACGGTTTCACGTGTCCAAACACACGAAAACCACACCCGGGTAAATTAGGATACACAACACTAACCGCAGTGTCGTGTACGCGTGCACTTAGCTCTAGGACACGACACACGTGTCTAGAAGTCTCGTGCACGTGTGGATAGGTTCGCCTAGGGTTGGTCTAGGGTTTAGGTAGCCTGTCTCGTGTCCACGTGTCCTCAGGACACGGCACGAACTCCGTATCAGTCGAAGGAAATCGACTGATACTCAGTGTTCTGCACCGCGTCGTGCAGCGATGCACACATCTCGTGCTCGCGACACAGGACACGACGCACCTCGTGCTCGTGTCCTCGTGTACGCCAACTATAGGGCTACACTCTCGTGTCACTACGAGGTGTCATCGTGTCGTGTCCGTGCGACACGAGACACTCGAAGTTGGAGTCTGTGCGTGTGTGCGCTGACAGCCCGTGTCCAGTGCGAGTGAGATTTCTCACTCGACACGACACGAGGCGACACCAAATTTTGGGGGCATGTGCGCAGACATTGCCCCCTCGTGTCCACAAAATTTCTCGTGTCCTAGTGTCGTGTGTAGGGAGAACTAAGGGGGTGGTAGCAGGGGATTTTTACAGTGCACTGTGCAGTGTGTCCTGTGTGTTGAAACTGAGAGCTTCGTGTCCATATTTTGGACACGACACAACCCAACTTGTGCTCAGTGTTTTAGGGTTAGGTTTAGGGAACCTAGGACTAGGTTTTGGTTCAAAAAGTTTTACAAAACAGTGTGTGTTATCAATGTGACAGTGTGCAAAAACAGTGAACATAAATAGGGTTTTTGTCACGACCCGCACCCATTTTTTTTATTTTTTTATTTTTTTTTTTAATTTTAAAACGGATACGAGACGTGTCCAAGCCAGCCTACGCCGCAGTGTCGGCGGTAGAACGCTGTCACGGCCATGAAGATCAAAATCACAATTAATCCAATGCTCATTCACATAAACTAATTTAACTTACAATGATCACAAGTTTTACTTTTGTAGAAGAATATAAACTTGTACAATTCAATGAATGACTACAACTCGACTATTTAGCTAGTCTCTAGGCTTTTGTCGGTAAGTATTCCCGTCACTCCCCAAGCTAAGTGAATCCACGGCTAACCTGAAAATGTTGGTTTCCAGTCAGGAATGGAACGAGCACAATTCACTGAATGCAATTTCAAATAAAGAAGATGACTATAAACAAGGGTTAGACATCAATCATGGGTTTGAAAATAACATGAAATATAAAAACCAATAGTAAGTAAATAGACACAAAATACTCTCCCCGACTGTTAGAAGTACCTTTGATATGTGATCGGTCTCGGGACAATTATGCGACACGGTCTACACGGTCTAAAGTTACACGGTCTACAGTTACACGGTCTACAATTACACGGTCTACAGTTACACGGTCTACAGAAAATATTGCAATAAAGAAATATTGTCTACAGAATAATAATCACGAACTACACAGATTAAATGCAATAAATAAATCACTGTCTACACGGTCTACTTTGCAATAAATAAATCACTGTCTACAAGAAATAAATGTAACACGGTCTACACGGTCTACAAGAAATAAATGCAACACGGTCTACACGGTCTAAGGTCAGATCACACATCGTTGGTACTTCTCATTCCCGACTCAACAATTTATAATAGAAAATAATCACATAACTAATGAAACCAACCAATGAAATATAGTGAAAATCAATATCGAAATGCAGACAATAAACTGTACTCGCCTGTGGTCCTGTGCTGGTGAAACCGATGATCCAAACCACTCAATATGCCACTATAGTCAAAACCCGTACAACAGTCCCCGGAAGCTGAAATAAACAATACCAATGATCTCAGAATAGTCCAATTAGCTAGGATTGCCTGTCCTTACGTCCAATTCTGGACACAGGGGCAAAACGGTAATTTCGGACAAAAACGATGTCCGTCGTTGGACCCGCTTTGCACCAAAAAGCGTGCCAGAGTCAACGGTCTCTAAAGTCGTCAAACTACATGTCTACGAATCCAGTTTTTCGATACGAACCCAACCGTATGTCCAAAGTTGGATTCCGGCGGGCCGTGCACAAAATCGCCCGTTGAGTGGAACCGTGGGGCCCGCAAAACGGTGGTTTTGTCAACGGTCTCAGAATTGGACCAAACTTGGCATGCAGGACCAGAAAAACGATACGGTCCTGTTGGCGCAAGTTTCGTCTCGATCTGACGAGCGTGCACAAAGTAATGACTGAATTTGCATTGGACGGATACGGGGCGATTTCGACGGATACGCGTCGAATTCGTCGCGCACACGCGACCAATTTGAATTCCGTCAAAGCCCACACGACCACGAAGCCGTTACGCAGCTTTCGATACTTTTGGTTCGTGACCACGTCGTCCCGATTGGCGTGACGCACGTCGCGTGGATTGATTTATTGAATTTCTATACTTTTGAAAAACGGGTTTTTCCTGGTTTTCGAGGATCAATTAATCTCTACACTGTTTATGAAATTCAAACCTACGAAGTGGTTTCTGATCCCCTATAAGTAGTCTAAAAACGTGTTCAATTAGAATTCCTAGTAGGGTACTGGATCGATCGGAAACGATCTCCCAACGTGGATGCTTGGACTGTTTTTGTGTCCTGCTTTGACAGATTTTACGTCGACTTCCCGTCGAATTATCGGACAATATGGTTCATATAATCTAAAACTAATTAGCGGATGTTGAAGTTGGTCAGGTTGACTACATACCTGAACGATCGGTTCGCAGAATGATCTCTCGTACGCGACGAGAGGTCGTCACGAAGTTGGCACCCGCTGCAGCTACTGCTGCTGTTCCACGCCTGCGCGTGCAACCGCGCGCGGCCCTGGCCGCCGGCGACGGCCTCGCGGCGGCGCGCGAAGGCTGGGGCAGGGTCGCCAGGGAGGAGGAAGGGCGGCGCGCGTGGGTTTGGTATTAGGGTTTGATGGTTTTTGCTCGAGAGGATTCTTCGTGTTCGATTTATAACTGCTCTTGGGGTCGGCTGTGTATACAGGAAACCGGGGTGTTAATACTCGGCTGTGGGGTGGGTGCTTGGGCTTGGGGAATTTAGGCTGATGAGGGCTCGGTTCAGTTGGCTGGCCCACTCGTTGGGCTGGCTCCTACTCTTCTTCTCATTCTATTTCTTATCATTTATTATATAATAATACCATATATATATATGTATATACATATATATCTATATATATATACATACGTATTTATCTATGTATACACTCGTATATAATACATTCGTATATACACATTTATATATATATATTTACATAATACTAGATATACACATATGTATTCTCCTTTATATTTATATATATATTTATATATATACACTCGTACACTCTTATATATCTATATTATATACACGTACACACATATCTATATAATATATTTTTATACAATTTCACATACACACATGTATTATATGTATCTATACATACACATTCATAATATTATATATTTCTGTATACATACCCGTTGACACCCTGTATGTAAATAATATATATCCATTTATATTCATTATTGAATAGTAATGAATAAACAAATATGTGTAGGAGGCACATAATTATGAAAGGCAAATAAATTCTATGCTAATCAATTAAATAAATGAATAAAATATAATAATAATAAAATATTTCAGAATTTCGGGAAGGGGAGTTACAAATCTACCCACCTTAAAATAATTTCGTCCTCGAAATTCTAACTTATAAACATGCCAAAAATTCAAAACATAAAAATAAAAATAAATAAATCCACTATTACCACAATATCCTCGAATTTTAATTTCTCAGAAATATTTATATCTTCCTCCTTGTCATTGCGTGACTACGAATCATCAAGGACTTCTACCCACCTTTGGTCACACTACTCCCTCAATGGTATGTCCCTAAAACTTATAATTCTTCCGATTACTTGCTAAAATGGACATCTACTGCTGTTGGCCTCTATAATCCTCTCATATCTATTAAATAACCCAAAATCTAACAAACAACAAATTTACACAAGTAGCAAAAATATTGATAAACTCTAGTAAGTATGATCTTCGTCTCCCTGCAATAGAAAGGACAGGAAGATAGAAAAATAATCGAGAGCGATCATGAAGTTCCCAAAGCGGTAGAGGGTATCCAATGATGCAGGAAGAAAGTTACGGACCATTGTCTTATTTGCTAAATGGGCTACTCTAGTCCAGTCACTTGCTACATCGAAGAACCTTCGCTCTTAGAGGGGTTTGCAATCCATGCAATACAGAAATCTCGTTCTCAAAATTCTAATTCGAACAAGATTCCATAATGGAACGGAATTTGAGAAATCAAGATTGTAATCTTTCCTGTGGTTATTTAAACACACGAGTAAGGATTATAAATGCAATACAAGATCGTATCTCGACTTCCAGGTAGACGGGATAATGGTTACGAATGACACCATATTCTAAGAGATGGAGGCTGCATGATCAGTATAGGGACCTATCTCAAATAGTTCAGCTTTATAGTCTAACAATAGTGGTATGCATGGATAGCTTTTACTGGGTCTTAATGGACTTCCTGATTGGACAGCAATCGTCGGTCGGATGAACCCTGGATTGCAATCTATATGGACTGGACAAGATTCCAATACTAAACTACTTCTACCAGGTTAGGGTAACCTAGAGTAGGTTTCAACCCAAGTGGTTGAGCTAGTTGGACAGTCGGGTTGGTTAAATAGGTCCACAAGCCCAAAACGCGCCTTTAGTGACTTTTGTGTTTAAGTAGCACATGAGGCCTCAATTGGGCGGTACGCAAGTGGCAGGTGCGTAGTGGGCTTCGGGTAGTTCACAACCATATATTGGGTCGAAGGATTTGAGTCAAGGTTGAGGCTCTAATGGAAGTCGGAAAGTATATCGGTATCATGGTAAGGGTTATAGTTGGTCCTTTTAACCAGAAAGTCGTACCCCAAAATAGAGTACAAGGAGACGGGTTTGAGTGGGACATGATATACCTAGGTGAAGATGGACTCATCTAGATCTTACATGTGAAATTTGTTGGAAGGTAACAACTGGCCTCGTGCTCCGAATATTAATGACACGGCCGGGGACACAAAATGATCTAAATAAAAAGTGGGAGTCCCTGGGGCACTAATTACTAGCCTATGAAAATTATTTCGTTCAATCGAAAATCCTCGTATATCCTAAAAATTTTAGGAGGCTTACAGTCTACCTACCTTAGAAGTTAGGGCATGGTCTTAGGAATAATAAGGTTAGAAGGATTTCAATGTCAGGATATCGCACCTCGATTCTCGGTAATAAAGAATAAGGTACGACGTATCGGAATATGGTAGATATAAGTCAAGTCAAGGATCGTTCCCCAATAAATGGAGAACGAGTGTGTGCAATAACACATGGTCGATAACATAGAGGATATACCCATCCATAGTGTACAAGAGTTATCGACGGGGTAACCAGCCCCAAGGCATGTCCTATGAAGAGATTTCTAACAACTGAGTCGTGAATCTCTAGTTGTCAAACCTGTCAGACTATTGTCATAAGGGTTCTAGTGGTATGGGCTGTAGTGATCATGCGTTGTTGTTGACAACTGGTATATCACAATTTGACAGGGTATTTAATCTATGGTATTAGCTAACAAGTGACTGTGGTGTTCCAACACTAGTTAGGTCTTAATATAAAATATTTACATAACTAGGGTAATATTTGTTGGAAACCAATCTCGGGATGAGTGTCTACCACAGCCACGGTAAATGATTTGTCCTTAGCCTTGTCTACTCATCTCATGTCTAACTGTAGGCTTGGTCGAGGAAGGGCTGAGATAAAGCTTAAGGGTTGCTAGTTAAGGCAAGCTTCCAACAAATAATTAGAGACTCGCAACCTTTTGTCTCAAAAGAATAGGTAGTCTCCTAGGTAGGCATTTCGACTAAGGGTAAAACCCTAATCATTCACAAAATCGAATGGCTAGAAGGTCTCAATAGTAGTTTGAGGGTCGAGAGGAGTACGAGTAACTCAATCACATGGCTGGCCGATGATAACTACACTTGTGTATACAGCTACCATAGCTATGGGGCCACTCAGTATCTTTCTACCAATTACGAGCTTCTGTCTTTTTCAATCAGTGAAAGACAAAAGTAATGAAGAGTTCAAGAAAGATGTCACTGAATACAATCACGTGATTCAAAGGCGAACGCATAATTCAAGAGGAATTGTCAAGCAGTCGCGAATGAGATCCTAGATACCTATATATCTCCATCCACGTAGTGAAATTAAACGAAGAGCGAACCAAGTGCATCATGGTTGATCAGACCATAATACACTGATTCTGATTAGACAATAAGTTAGCAGGCGTCCCCACTAAACATATGCCTCGAATCAAGCTCGATAATAGAGTGAGCTTGCAAAACTAAGCTGTAACAACAACATTTGTTAAGATAGTCGAATACAATTATGCGAGATTTTTGAAAGAAGGCACAAGTAGTTCGAGTTTAGATAGATTCAAAACTTACCTGGTGTTCTTGCTTCTATAGACATCCCACTATCATCTTACCCTTAAGGCCTTGGTCGACTAATGGTTTATGGACTTCTGAATTCTATATTCTAGGTAACCTATTAGTGTCCGTCAATTTCCTCATCTATAGATCACGAGGGATCATACGGAGTGCTAGGTCGGGAGACATACTACCAAACTTACAAACTTCCACTACTATTGGCTTTATATCTTATGGGACGTACATGGCACGGTCCTATCCTCTATAGTACCCTAAACTTGTAATCACGTCTGAAATCATTTCACCGAGGATTATGCTTCTCCCGTATACTTGGGCTGTGGTAAACCCTTGGTTCTGTGATCCAGATGTGATATGCTATCAGATACTCTACCTTATCTCGACACCCGGGTGACTATGATCAAGGAGGACCACTAGCCATAGTTTTTAGGGATATTCTATAACCTATAATTTCCTTAAAAATTTCAACTCTAGGGTCGTGTCTCGCCAGTGCGCTGCTGGCTGCAGTGAGTCCATAATTCAAATAAACGACGACAGTGCGCTGCTGTCCTGCCATTATGAGTCAACTAACATTCTTTTAACTATATCTGTAAAAATTCCTGGGCTTCTAGGGATTCAAACAAGTCGACTATGTAATAAGGCGTAAATATTCGTCCTATCAGTCGCAATCTTTAAAATAAAGGTGAACAGGAAGAAAATAACTGAAGACAAAGAAATACGAACATTTTAACTATTCCATTGTATTCAAACATTAAGGAAAAACTTGAACCGAAACTAACTTGAGGTCCGTATATGGATAATCTAATCAAAAATTATATAAAATAATAATCCTTAGGGCAAAATAGGGACTGAGGAGGCAATTCAGACTAAGATGTGAGGATGATATCTAAAGGGGCAAGGGGAAGGAAATGCACTATCTATCAAGGTTAAACTATTAAGTCTAGAAAGTCCTGTATCACCAAGTGAATATTCTATCCTCATTGGATCATGTCGTCTTACCAAAAGGTAGTCGTGTACCTATGGAGATTGTCAAACTATCAAAATTAATAACTCCTTATCTACATTGCATGGCCTAGACTACCCCATCGGTAAATTTGTATAAGGGACTCCTAGTCCTAGTCATTCTCGTAAATTAAATTAATTTCTAATTCGTGAATGAGCATTTCTAGTCGCAGGCTCGCAATAGTACGACTAACTTAAGTACTATCACGAGTTCGCATGACTTGCAAAGACTGACCTGCATGGGCCACCACAAAAACTTGTCACGACCCGCACCCGTTTTTTTTTTTTTTTTTTTTTTTATTTTAAAACGGATACGAGACGTGTCCAAGCCAGCCTACGCCGCAGTGTCGGCGGTAGAACGCTGTCACGGCCATGAAGATCAAAATCACAATTAATCCAATGCTCATTCACATAAACTAATTTAACTTACAATGATCACAAGTTTTACTTTTGTAGAAGAATATAAACTTGTACAATTCAATGAATGACTACAACTCGACTATTTAGCTAGTCTCTAGGCTTTTGTCGGTAAGTATTCCCGTCACTCCCCAAGCTAAGTGAATCCACGGCTAACCTGAAAATGTTGGTTTCCAGTCAGGAATGGAACGAGCACAATTCACTGAATGCAATTTCAAATAAAGAAGATGACTATAAACAAGGGTTAGACATCAATCATGGGTTTGAAAATAACATGAAATATAAAAACCAATAGTAAGTAAATAGACACAAAATACTCTCCCCGACTGTTAGAAGTACCTTTGATATGTGATCGGTCTCGGGACAATTATGCGACACGGTCTACACGGTCTAAAGTTACACGGTCTACAGTTACACGGTCTACAATTACACGGTCTACAGTTACACGGTCTACAGAAAATATTGCAATAAAGAAATATTGTCTACAGAATAATAATCACGAACTACACAGATTAAATGCAATAAATAAATCACTGTCTACACGGTCTACTTTGCAATAAATAAATCACTGTCTACAAGAAATAAATGTAACACGGTCTACACGGTCTACAAGAAATAAATGCAACACGGTCTACACGGTCTACACGGTCTAAGGTCAGATCACACATCGTTGGTACTTCTCATTCCCGACTCAACAATTTATAATAGAAAATAATCACATAACTAATGAAACCAACCAATGAAATATAGTGAAAATCAATATCGAAATGCAGACAATAAACTGTACTCGCCTGTGGTCCTGTGCTGGTGAAACCGATGATCCAAACCACTCAATATGCCACTATAGTCAAAACCCGTACAACAGTCCCCGGAAGCTGAAATAAACAATACCAATGATCTCAGAATAGTCCAATTAGCTAGGATTGCCTGTCCTTACGTCCAATTCTGGACACAGGGGCAAAACGGTAATTTCGGACAAAAACGATGTCCGTCGTTGGACCCGCTTTGCACCGAAAAGCGTGCCAGAGTCAACGGTCTCTAAAGTCGTCAAACTACATGTCTACGAATCCAGTTTTTCGATACGAACCCAACCGTATGTCCAAAGTTGGATTCCGGCGGGCCGTGCACAAAATCGCCCGTTGAGTGGAACCGTGGGGCCCGCAAAACGGTGGTTTTGTCAACGGTCTCAGAATTGGACCAAACTTGGCATGCAGGACCAGAAAAACGATATGGTCCTGTTGGCGCAAGTTTCGTCTCGATCTGACGAGCGTGCACAAAGTAATGACTGAATTTGCATTGGACGGATACGGGGCGATTTCGACGGATACGCGTCGAATTCGTCGCGCACACGCGACCAATTTGAATTCCGTCAAAGCCCACACGACCACGAAGCCGTTACGCAGCTTTCGATACTTTTGGTTCGTGACCACGTCGTCCCGATTGGCGTGACGCACGTCGCGTGGATTGATTTATTGAATTTCTATACTTTTGAAAAACGGGTTTTTCCTGGTTTTCGAGGATCAATTAATCTCTACACTGTTTATGAAATTCAAACCTACGAAGTGGTTTCTGATCCCCTATAAGTAGTCTAAAAACGTGTTCAATTAGAATTCCTAGTAGGGTACTGGATCGATCGGAAACGATCTCCCAACGTGGATGCTTGGACTGTTTTTGTGTCCTGCTTTTGACAGATTTTACGTCGACTTCCCGTCGAATTATCGGACAATATGGTTCATATAATCTAAAACTAATTAGCGGATGTTGAAGTTGGTCAGGTTGACTACATACCTGAACGATCGGTTCGCAGAATGATCTCTCGTACGCGACGAGAGGTCGTCACGAAGTTGGCACCCGCTGCAGCTACTGCTGCTGTTCCACGCCTGCGCGTGCAACCGCGCGCGGCCCTGGCCGCCGGCGACGGCCTCGCGGCGGCGCGCGAAGGCTGGGGCAGGGTCGCCAGGGAGGAGGAAGGGCGGCGCGCGTGGGTTTGGTATTAGGGTTTGATGGTTTTTGCTCGAGAGGATTCTTCGTGTTCGATTTATAACTGCTCTTGGGGTCGGCTGTGTATACAGGAAACCGGGGTGTTAATACTCGGCTGTGGGGTGGGTGCTTGGGCTTGGGGAATTTAGGCTGATGAGGGCTCGGTTCAGTTGGCTGGCCCACTCGTTGGGCTGGCTCCTACTCTTCTTCTCATTCTATTTCTTATCATTTATTATATAATAATACCATATATATATATGTATATACATATATATCTATATATATACATACGTATTTATCTATGTATACACTCGTATATAATACATTCGTATATACACATTTATATATATATATTTACATAATACTAGATATACACATATGTATTCTCCTTTATATTTATATATATATTTATATATATACACTCGTACACTCTTATATATCTATATTATATACACGTACACACATATCTATATAATATATTTTTATACAATTTCACATACACACATGTATTATATGTATCTATACATACACATTCATAATATTATATATTTCTGTATACATACCCGTTGACACCCTGTATGTAAATAATATATATCCATTTATATTCATTATTGAATAGTAATGAATAAACAAATATGTGTAGGAGGCACATAATTATGAAAGGCAAATAAATTCTATGCTAATCAATTAAATAAATGAATAAAATATAATAATAATAAAATATTTCAGAATTTCGGGAAGGGGAGTTACAGTTTTATATGTAGGATACGTGTCCGATACGACACCAAACGATTCCTAGATTTCACCAAACTTTACCCACAGCTAGTATACACCTATATGCATGCATTTATGAAGAAAAACTACAATATTAATATGGTTTAGAGACATTTACCTATATGTGCAAAATCCTTGAAAACTCAATAAATGAGGGGGTGTCCAAGTCCACTTATGGGTGTGTCCAAGTCCTTGTGTCCAACTTGCTAGCCTCCCTTAGCACCCTCTAGGTTGTAGGAACCCAATGCAAGAGGTTTGAAGTGATTTGGATCACTATGTTGAGAGTTATGAATTTCTCAAGAAAAGGCTATTTACAATGATTTAAAACATGTAAAATTTGATGCAAGGAAATGAACTAAATATATAGGAATGATCAACCAAGGGGGGGGGGGGGTGTCTTGGCCGGCCATGGCATGGCCAAGGCATGGGGGGGGGGGGGGTTGTCCTTGGCTTGCTTACAAGCTAAGGGAAGGACTTTTGGTAAAGGGTTTTGGATATTTTGCATAAATCAAGCAAAATATCAATAAGTAAATATCTAGATATTTATATAGCTTTGACTACCATGAAATATCTAATCCTCTTAGTCATTCTAGGTTAGTAGCTAACCTATGGATTAGGGTAATTAGGTTAGGGATTAGCAAGTCACTAATCTAAAAGTCCATGAATAGTAAAATCTCACTAAATTCCAAATAAATTCCTAAAAATTACCAAAATACCCCTATGGCTAAAAATCACTAAAATGATATTCTAAGCCTATGGTCAAGCTCTCATGGTCATGGCAACTTCTAGGTTAGAGAAACTAGGGTTTACACTAAGGTTTACTAACAAAGTCACAAAGTCATAAGTCATGACTTAGCATGACTTTAGAAATGGTTTAACTTAATTAAAATCACCAGAAAATCATACCATGACTAAAATACCATTAATAAATAATAAAAAAATAATAAATTTTCAAAAATCCCCAATTTCAGAAAACAGGGTGTTACAAGTCTACCCACCTTAAAATAATTTCGTCCTCGAAATTTAGATGGTCGTACTCCTTCTAGGTCAACCTCCAACAATCAAGGACGAAGCCACTACCTGGGCAACATACAAGGTCAACAAGCAAAATAGGGGTAGTAGACCTATACTGGGTCATGTCCAAGAATTGGCTGGTAGTTTCAGGTCATAAGGTGTCCTGAATTCAAATCGAAACCAAAAGTAACTCCATGGGATAAATCAGGATGGAGTCTCGGGTCAGGAAAATCATACTAAGCAAATAAAGCACATAATGGTATGCCTGAGTGGGACACTAAGGTCAAGGGTGTAGTATGTCATGTCTAGGTCTGGTATGTGAAGTCAGTTTTGAGAAAACAACTAGTCTTGTGCTCCAAATTTAAAAGTCACGGTAATGTACCTACGATGATCACAATTTAGAGTGGGAAAGGTCTATGGCCTAAATTGAACCAAAAATCGTGATGAAATAGTGGTACCAGGGGAACAGGTTAAATGGAACAGTCTGCGGTCTCATCTAGGTGCACTAGTCATTCTAGATCAATACTGTCCTATGGTATCAAAACGTTCAAGCAATCTAAGGTGTCCTAATTGGGAAGGTAAGGAAACAACAATCATCAAGGCTATAGGCCGTCTACCATCCTATATGAAAATGGGTCATTAACAAGTGAGAAATCATTAAAGTTACCATTCCATAAAAGAAAATTGAAAATTTAGGTACAACAATCACAATAGATTTTAGTCTTGACACGATCTAAGTTGATCAATTTTAGGATAAATCGAGATTGGGCAAGATGGAAAATTAATGAAATCAAGTATGAGCACGAGCATCCAATGATGAAGATCCAGGTCATGATAAATTTAATTCAACTGGATACGAATACGAGGTTCATAGGCGATTAAAATAATTCCAAGGAGAATTGTCAAGGCTGTTGCGGACAAGATTCTAGGGCAAGTTTAACTGTCTCCATCCACGTAGATTAATATATAAAAAGACGAACCAAAACGCAATAGGTTGATCAGACCATCATGCGCCGATTCTGATTAGATAATATATTAGTGGGTGTACACCCAATAAAATATATCATGATCAAGCTCGAAAGGATAAGCTTGTAAAACTTAAGGATAAATTTATAGCATAAGATATAAGTAAGGGTGGAAATGATGAAAGAAGATAAATAGTCCAAGATTCTTAACCAAATCGGGTCAAGCAATCAAGATACGGTACGAGGTTAAGTATTTGAGGGTTCAAGCAGAACACCATCACATGCCAGGTCGAAAGAATTGAGCCAAGGTGGATCTCTAATTGGAATAAGAATGAATTTAGTATCATGGTAGAGGTTATAGTTTAGCCATTTGACCAGAAAATCATATCAAGAAAATAGAGTACAAGGAGACGGGTTTTAGTGGGACATGGAATACCTACATGAAGGTAAGCTAGTCTAGGTCTTATATGTAAAGTTTGTTGGGAGGTAACAGCTAGTATTATACTCTGAATATCTAAGTCGCGGTAAAGGACATCCAATGGTCTAGAATAGAAAGTGGTAGTTCGAGACATGACAAATTGATGCAAAAATTGAAGAGGATCAAATTAACCCATGAAATAAAATTAATCAGGAATTCAGTAAATAATTTAGGAACACAGTCCTAGGGATAGATAGGCTACTAGATGAATATAGTTAGGGTTCGACCAATCAAGGTCAAGGTTAGAAGGTCTTAATGAGTCCTTATTTGAGAAAAAGTCGAGTAAGTCAGGTTTGGGATACAGTCACATAGATTGGTAGAAGGAGTTTAAGCAAGATGCAAAATAGAGATGACAGTTCATTTTAATGAAAGGCAATTAGCAAGAGGATTAGATGGCAAGAAATAAATAAGAGTTTTCTCATAATTGTGATTGAGTACCCCAAAAAAAAATAAAAGATATTAATCTAACACTAAGAAATTAAAATCAACAACTACAAAAATTTCAAAATCATCAACTAATACCAGGATTCAAAGTTCTACAGTGAATCCTTCAAAATCAAATTCAATCAAGGGAAAAGGAGTTTAAATCGTAATTTCAAATGAGATTCTCAAGGGTTATCCCAGGAATCTCTCAAAGTATCCTAGCAGTGATTGAGTATCCATTCTCTCTAAGCCTATTCCTCCAATCCTATCACAGGCTGTAGTGATACTCTAGTTCGAGTACCACTACATAAACTCGACCTGCATGGGCCACCACTAAAAACGTGTCACGACCCGCACCCACTGTTAGGGTACGAGAACGTAACAACGCCCAGCCTACGCCACAGTGTCGGCGGTAGAACGCTGTCCTAGGTCAATAATCTATCAATATCAAGTACCTGTACAGTTTATACTCTCCGAACGGAGGTGACATAACAATATACATCTCAATCACATCTAGGGTAGAAGAACGAAAGACAGACAGATAGATAGATAGATAGTAACTCAAGAGAACAGTATCATAGATGAATAAGTCTAAGTGTCTAGTACAACACAATATCCAGAACTGACAACTCATAATACAAAAAGTCTAAGAGTCTATACATCTTCACATCTCAAAAATACAACACAGAATGTGAGACAAAAATGTAAATATAGAAAGACTGCCTAGACTAAACTGGTCTAGACTACTGGAACATCCTCCTCAGCTGTAGGTGGATCCTGCTGAGGGTCCACAACATAAGTATCATCTAGTCCTGCTCCATAATAGGTAGACACCAGGGCCTCATCCTCATCCTCTGTAATATTTTCAACAGGTCCAATCAGGACGGGAACGAGCACAATACATCTCATGCAGTGCATATCAGGTTAGGAAATACGATACAGGCAATAGAGTAAGATACATGAACTGCTGAAAGGAAATATACGCTGTAAAAGAGATAGCTGTAATGAAATATCTACTGTATATAGAGAACTGTAGTGACTAGTGATGTAGAGCACAAGATAGGCATGTGAATGGCTAGAATTTATACATGACTATACTACTGAGTTTGTACATGACTACACTACTTTGGAATTATTCACATGTCCACTTCTACTCCCCCGTACCCCAATCAATACACAAGGATCTATACAAGTTACGTTATTGTACATGATATCACATGGGGCCCATAAAAGGGTGCATATGATAGTATACATGAGAGCTCAGTAAACATGAGAGTACATGATCACATGAGTGTACATGAATAATGAAAGCATAGGAGTACATGATGATAGTGAAACACACATAACATGAAGTACCCGATGCTCCCGAGGGGGATAACATCTCATGTAAAGATCCATATAGTACCAATCCGTGTTACCAACGTGACAGCAACAAGTAAAGTAATCTAGAGCGAGAAGTAAAGCCTGAACAAGTATGAAACGGTCAGAGAATGTACTCGCCTGCTGTATGAATGTCTGTAGAGAATATACAGTCTGAGGAGAGGTGTCTGGCTCCTAGTCAGAGCAATACAAGTCACAAAGTATCCACAATGATAAAAATAAAGTATACAATGCATACTACATGATTCTAGGTCAAACTGGTCAAAAGTCAACTCTTGGTCAACTCTAATAGTCAAACTAAGTCACAGGAAGTCATACTAAGTCAAATAAGGTCAAACAAGATCAAACAAGGTCAAACAAGTTTAATCTAGGTTAAAGTCAACTCCTGGTCAACACTTTAATCAACTAGTCAAATACTAGTCAACATGATCAATCTGGATCAAGTCTAGATCAACTTAGACCAGCTAAGTCATTGGCCAAACAAAGACTAGTCAGTTAGGGTAATTAGGTCAAACATGGTCAACACTAGTTAAACTAGTTAGGGTTTTAGTCAAACTAGTCAAACTAGTTGATTTAGGTCATTCCTAGTCATTTCTAGGTTAACTAGGTCACTTTTGACCAAATGTTGACTTTGGTCAACCCTTAGTCAACAAGGGTTTTCTAGCAGGGTTTTGGGTCATTAGGGCTAGTCCAAACCATAGGC
The DNA here is from genome assembly GCA_029216955.1 of Iris pallida. Lineage (NCBI taxonomy): Eukaryota > Viridiplantae > Streptophyta > Magnoliopsida > Asparagales > Iridaceae > Iris > Iris pallida. The sequence goes on along the minus strand of JANAVB010040218.1, from coordinate 17,446,052 downwards.
TAGTGATCCTGGCCATAGGCCAATAGTCTAGGTTTTCTCATAAACCTATAACTAGAGGTTATACATATGTATATCTATATACCCAAAATCCATATATGCATAACATATATAATACAACCCTTATACTTATATTTATAATACACTATCTATACATAATAAACCTAATACCACTATACATATATATATCATGTATATATATATACAATACATATATATATATATATAACTACATATATATTACATATAATATATAGAGAGAGAGAGAGACAAGGGGATGAGAGAGAGACTGAAATGAGAGAGAGAGTGAGACAGTGAGTGTGAAAGAGAGAGACAAGGGGGGGAAATTCCAGAACCTGGAACCCACAATCAAACCCCCAAACACACACACACATAACATATATACATAGATATGTATATACATATGTATATACACACACACTACCAAAACTCCCCAAATTCGACCCACGCCCTCAAATACATATATACTACACGTATACATACTAAAATACACTAGTCTAATGGATTAATTCAATCAAAATCGTGTTTGAAATCCATTTCCAAAAACTGGAAATTAAACCCAACAGTGAGACTGTGCACTGTGCACTCGATTTGAGGTAAACCGAAATACACTAACCTAATTGAGCTAAGACTCCCAACCAAAGGTTGGTAACTGACACCCCACACATACCCTAGTGTCCTAGGTCACTGACACGACACCACGACACGGTTTCACGTGTCCACACACGAAAACCACACCCGGGTAAATTAGGATACACAACACTAACCGCAGTGTCGTGCACGCGTGCACTTAGCTCTAGGACACGACACACGTGTCTAGAAGTCTCGTGCACGTGTGGATAGGTTCGCCTAGGGTTGGTCTAGGGTTTAGGTAGCCTGTCTCGTGTCCACGTGTCCTCAGGACACGGCACGAACTCCGTATCAGTCGAAGGAAATCGACTGATACTCAGTGTTCTGCACCGCGTCGTGCAGCGATGCACACATCTCGTGCTCGCGACACAGGACACGACGCACCTCGTGCTCGTGTCCTCGTGTACGCCAACTATAGGGCTACACTCTCGTGTCACTACGAGGTGTCATCGTGTCGTGTCCGTGCGACACGAGACACTCGAAGTTGGTGTCTGTGCGTGTGTGCGCTGACAGCCCGTGTCCAGTGCGAGTGAGATTTCTCACTCGACACGACACGAGGCGACACCAAATTTTGGGGGCATGTGCGCAGACATTGCCCCCTCGTGTCCACAAAATTTCTCGTGTCCTAGTGTCGTGTGTAGGGAGAACTAAGGGGGTGGTAGCAGGGGATTTTTACAGTGCACTGTGCAGTGTGTCCTGTGTGTTGAAACTGAGAGCTTCGTGTCCAGATTTTGGACACGACACAACCCAACTTGTGCTCAATGTTTTAGGGTTAGGTTTAGGGAACCTAGGACTAGGTTTTGGTTCAAAAAGTTTTACAAAACAGTGTGTGTTATCAATGTGACAGTGTGCAAAAACAGTGAACATAAATAGGGTTTTATATGTAGGATACGTGTCCGATACGACACCAAACGATTCCTAGATTTCACCAAACTTTACCCACAGCTAGTATACACCTATATGCATGCATTTATGAAGAAAAACTACAATATTAATATGGTTTAGAGACATTTACCTATATGTGCAAAATCCTTGAAAACTCAATAAATGAGGGGGTGTCCAAGTCCACTTATGGGTGTGTCCAAGTCCTTGTGTCCAACTTGCTAGCCTCCCTTAGCACCCTCTAGGTTGTAGGAACCCAATGCAAGAGGTTTGAAGTGATTTGGATCACTATGTTGAGAGTTATGAATTTCTCAAGAAAAGGCTATTTACAATGATTTAAAACATGTAAAATTTGATGCAAGGAAATGAACTAAATATATAGGAATGATCAACCAAGGGGGGGGGGGGTGTCTTGGCCGGCCATGGCATGGCCAAGGCATGGGGGGGTTGTCCTTGGCTTGCTTACAAGCTAAGGGAAGGACTTTTGGTAAAGGGTTTTGGATATTTTGCATAAATCAAGCAAAATATCAATAAGTAAATATCTAGATATTTATATAGCTTTGACTACCATGAAATATCTAATCCTCTTAGTCATTCTAGGTTAGTAGCTAACCTATGGATTAGGGTAATTAGGTTAGGGATTAGCAAGTCACTAATCTAAAAGTCCATGAATAGTAAAATCTCACTAATCCCACTAAATTCCAAATAAATTCCTAAAAATTACCAAAATACCCCTATGGCTAAAAATCACTAAAATGATATTCTAAGCCTATGGTCAAGCTCTCATGGTCATGGCAACTTCTAGGTTAGAGAAACTAGGGTTTACACTAAGGTTTACTAACAAAGTCACAAAGTCATAAGTCATGACTTAGCATGACTTTAGAAATGGTTTAACTTAATTAAAATCACCAGAAAATCATACCATGACTAAAATACCATTAATAAATAATAAAAAAATAATAAATTTTCAAAAATCCCCAATTTCAGAAAACAGGGTGTTACAGAAGAGCTGCCATCTTCCCATTTCTTTCAGAAGTAGAAACTACCATCTTCCCAACATGAGTAGTATAACTCTTCTATGCTCGCTTGGAGGCGTCCTAAATGGGTTAGCTTATGAAGGGGGTTTAACTGAAGTTGTTATAGTAGATAGACATATTACGTTTAGTAGTTTACTTAATTTATTGGCCGAACAATTTTCTATTGATTTTGATGAATTTATATTAGTGCATATTTTTGCTTCGAATTGTATAAATTTAAATAGTGATCATGCATGGGCATTTATTCTTCAAATTAATGTGTCATCACCGTATATTAGTATTTTTGTTACTCCAGCACCCCCTCATATAAGTAGTAGACGTGCTCCTAATAATGAAACTACTAATTTGGGTCCGGGTCCTAGTTCTTCTCATCAAGTTATTTTGGCCACGGAAGAAGAAAATAGAGTAGATGAAGGTAATGACAATGATTCCAGTAGCGATGATTTAGTTGAAAATGTAGGTGATGTATTTGATAATGTTGATGATAATGTTGATACTCCTGAATTATTTGTTGGCAGGCAATTTGAAAATCGTATTCAATTTAGAAGTTTAATTAGTGACATAGCAATTAAGCATAATTTTGTTTGTTCGGCTACTTTGAATAATGCGCACAAGATTATATATAAATGTAATGAATCTAGTTGTAATTGGAGGGTATACGCTAAATCTATTGGTAATAGCGAGACATTTGTTATTACTACGTTAGAAAATCGACATACTTGCTTATGTGGACTTACAACAGGTAGTCATCCATTAGCTACTACTGTATGGATTAAGAATAAGATCTTTAATAAAATTAGAGATGACCAGTCGTATAGTCCATCGCATGTTGTGAAGGATATATACAGAGAACATCGAATACGTATCAAATATTCGAAAGCTTGGAAAGCTAGAGAAATTGCTTTGTCTGAAATAAATGGTAGTTATATTGATGCCTACGGTGGTCTTGAACGATATGCTTCCACAATTATTGAGACAAATCCAGGTAGCAGATGTTTTATAAAGACTAATGAACGCAATAGTTTCGAAAGAATTTTTATATGTTTTAAAGCATGCATTGATGGATTTTTAAAGGGATGTTTACCTGTGATTAGTACTGATGCTACTTTTCTCTCATCTAGATATCGGGGCATCTTATTTATTGCTTGTGCTCATGATCCTAACTATCAATTATATCCAATTGCTTATGCGGTGGCTGAAAGTGAAAGCACTGATTCTTGGAGCTGGTTTTTAGGCTGTTTTAGAACATCTTTTGAGCAGTATTTTGATGCATGGAATAGAATTTCTTTTATTTCTGATAAGCAAAAAGGGTTGATAAATGCTATGCATGCCACTTTTCCAGAATCGCCTCATTTTTTCTGCATTCAACATTTTAAACAAAACTTAAAATCAGTAGATAGATTAAAACATTTTCGATGTAGATTAGATTCTCTTGCAAGATGTTATAATGAAGTTGATGCAAATTATTGTTTTGAAAGAATTAAAGCTGAAAATTTTGATGTGTATAAATGGATCATTGGAGTAGAAGGTGATGAAACACGTGTTTTAGCACACTGGATAACGGCTTATGCACCTTGTCCTAGATTAGATATTAACACATCTAACCTTGCTGAATGCTTCAATAACTGGATAAAAAATTTGCGTGATAAACCAATAACAACACTACTTGATGGTATCCGTGCCAAGATTATAACACTTCAGGACAAAAATCGAAAATGTACTAATCATCTTGTTACAATTTATCATAATTTTATCTTGTTACAATTTCATCTACCTCCCATGGCATCCCGTCGATAATTTCTGCGCTCAACTTCTCTAAGATTGAGGCGACCTCTCCTTTCAGCCGTATTCTCCGGAGGTACATCACGCCCTTCTTCCTGTGTATCATCAGGTTGAGTAGGCATTGGTGCTGATGGAGTGGTCATGATCTGTGTATAATTAAGATTTGGAGGGGCAAATATGTTTTCCCATTCAGAAGTCGGTTCTGCACCCCATTGAGAGGTAGGTTCTGGTCCCCATTGAGAAGTCCCTTGAGCAAATAACTGAGAAGTCTCCACGCCACCCCATTGAGAACTCCCCTGACCACCCCATTGAGAAGACCCTACGTCGGCCCATTGAGAAGTCCCTTGGCCACCCCATTGAGAAGTCCCTTGGCCACCCCATTGAGAAGTCCCTTGGCCACCCCATTGAGAAGTCCCTACGTCGGCCCATTGAGAAGTCCCTACGTCGGCCCATTGAGATGTCCCTTGGCCACCCCATTGAGCCGAGCTCTCCTCGGACTGTTGGTGCGGGACCTCGTAAGCATGTCGAGGTGGACTATCAGGGAGGTCTTCAGGTTGCGTGACATTGTGTCTATCCCGTCGGTGACGTGCATGTCGTTGTCTAACAATGCCAACCTCTGCTACAGGTTCATTAGGGATAAGTATGGAAGGGTTCGAGGGAGTCGGACCTGCTTGCATATAATTCCAAATTTCAATAAGTTTTGCTCTCCATGTTTCAGGATTTGGATTATCGATTGCTTGCCTAATACTTGGAGCCTGAAAGATAAGATTTGATAGTCCATAAGTAAGTCCTATAAACACGTCGACTATAAGATTTGATAGTCTATAAGCAATACGTACCATCCCAATCATATGGATATAAAATTCACGCAGACTCGAATCGTCTAGAGCTCGTGGTTGGAATCGAGGCTCCTCGTGATAGTATAATTTGTTACTTATACGAGGGGCTCCCCACCAAGTTCTATATGCATTACTCCCAAGTGCTGCACCAATTCAACAAATATGATCATATAATTCAATAATGATTTTAATCAAATAGGAGATGAAAACTAACCATCTTCTAAATTTAACATTGGCCCAGATAGTTCTGCCACACTATGTGTCTCAAATCTAGAATTCCATCCGGGAATCATTTTTCTAGCTCTTACAGCTGCACTGGCTCTACCACGAGTCAAACATGGTGGATCATCTGGAATAATCTGTTTCATCCCAAACTGCCGCAGAACACGATCGGCGGGATGAAACATGATGTCTCCATGATATATTATATAATATCTATGAAGACTCATGGTTTCTTTGTATTTCTGGAACATTTTGATACTGCTCATGCACATAAGGTAGCCATATAACCTATTTGATGTCGGAAAAAGAATAAGTAATAGATTAAAAAATCTGACAAAATTTAATGACCAATTATCGTATTTTACCTCCGTATGCTTTAGAGTATCAAACTGTCCCCGATATAGGGGGGCGCTCGAGTGAACACAATGAGTTGGATCCACTACATCTGTTATCCATCGTAAAGCTACCGGAAATTTACCGGCATTGGAATCAATACCGGTAACTGGTCTCCCGATATGAAAATGTTCGTATGACCAGACCTATTAAACAAAAGAATAACTTGATACAATTCTACAAATTATAACTTTAAATAAAATGAGTAATAATTTGTATACCTGTATTAAAGTCATGCATCCATTTAAATTTTTCATAATTTTATTATCTCCCAGCACGCGTACAAAATCTGACATGGAGGCGTATAAATATGCCAACATTGACGCTCCCCATGCATGACTTGTAGGTGCAGTCAGATCTTCCAAGAATGGTAGATAACGTAAGTTCACCATATCTGATGAGTCGGGAAAGACAATCGTACTTATTAAGCCGAGTAGGTATGCCCTCGTGCAAGAAATCACCTAAACATATAGCGAAAAAATGGCAAAAATTAATACATGCTAAAATAGCTGCAGCGATACGAGACAAATTTTTCAAATGTCGGTGATACATACCCGATTTTCATCAACAGATACCTCTTCGTCATCATCGATATGATCTAGATGCATGAAATTGCGACGGAGCCAGGAAAATGAGACTAAGCTTTTTCCTTTTAATTTTGGTGGCTCCACACCTAGATACTCCATAATTGCATTCTCAGCTGAAAATGACTCATTAAATATTATAGGTTCACCCGTAATAGGTAATCCTATAATGTTTGCTACATCAGCTAAAGTAATTGTCATTTCACCAACTGGTAATTGAAATGTATTTCGGCCAGGCCACCAACGTTCCACTAGGCTTAAAATTAAATCTCTATCATGACGTAAAAACTGTATCTCGTCAATGTATTTAAATCCGAATATGACCAACATAGCATATTGTTCGCTTGTTAAATTCCAACACCCAACGTTCTGTTCATACCGCCATGTCCCATGCTCTCGCATTCGAATATCGCCAGGATAATCATATAACTATAGAAAAAATTGAGTTACTACAAATTGATCATTATTACTACAAAATAACAAAAATATACAAAATAATAACTTTTATTTAAAATTAAGTATACCTTTCCAGAAAATACTAATCTTGAGATATGACTCAAACGTTGCTGCATAATCTCGTCTGTGGTCGGTCCTCCCGGAATAAGTCCGTCATTTCGACGATCCATCTGTTTTTAATACCAAATTCTAGGATACTAAACACAAATAAAATAAATTAAAATTACATTTTTTTAATAATTTTTACCTCTCCAAATGTATGTCTCTGCTCCTCTTCTATGCTTCTCCTCTTCTCTTCTCTTCTCCTTTCCCTTCTTCTGTATTTGTTCCTGGAGAAGCAACGGGCATCCTTTATAACCTCACTCCTCTCTCCCATCTCTTTCATCCCATCTTTTAATGTGCTATAAAGCTGCAGTCCTCCATTCAACACTCATTCAACATATACAAACAAGATTGGAGGGTCTCCAATGCTACACATTCATTCAAAAAAGCTATCACAATGCAAACCTACCCCCCTCCCCTCTGCAAACAACCGCAGCTACTCTGCAAACAAGCTACCCCTTCCCTCACCCCCCCCCACCCCCCCACCCCCCCCTCCCCCCCCCCTCCTTCTGACGAACTGGCGGAAATTGAGCGCGCTCAATTTCCGCCACTTTGTCTGTCGGAATGTTATCCGACATGTAATTTGTTCAAAGTTAGTATCCTACAGCCAATTTTACTTAAATTCGTTATTGTACAGTAAATTTTCTGTTTTTTTTTTTTCCGTTGTTTGGTAAAATAAGAAAACTACCTAGGAAAGGAAAACAAAATATAACAATGTTCCAATAATATCCTTACCTTTTAAAATAAAAATAACATTATAAAAAATAATATTAATGGTAAAATAAGCAATGACACATGGTTACTTTTGTCATAACTTTTGTAATAAATGTTGGAAAATGAGGAGAGAAAATTAATCCCATGGCCCTGGGTCTTGAGTGGAACCATATTCCCACCAATTTTTTTCTTTGTCAGTAAATTAATTTCCAAGTTTGTGGCTACCAAATAAAGAAAAGAAATAATTTTTTTTTCTTGGTTCATTAAATCCGTGAACCAAACGTGGCCTAAAAGGGGAAAAAAAACCAAGAAAAAAAAAAGAGAGTATTTCCAAAGGAATCAAAGATCACTAGTTAAAAAACACACAAAAGTTGTTGGGTTTACAGGTGCATCATGGAAAATATTAAAAAAAAATACAATCCTCAGAATAATATATCCAAATAACCCAAAGTTTAAAAGTAAGGAATAATTCCATTTGTTTAAGTTCTAATCTTATAAGCTACTTTGTTCCTTTTCCTAAACCATACTTCCTTTCTCGTGAAGGATCAGCGTATATTTTAATTATCAGAAATCCACTCCACAACATAATAACCCAAGGCAGGCTGTCAACACGTGTCAGAAATCCACTCCCATACTAAAAGACTTCCCTCCAACATATAAAGGAAAAGATCCCAACTACCAAGAGCACGCCAGTCAGCAACAGTTAAAAGGAAGGGCCAGCTAAATTCCCAGCCGTCCATATGAGATCAAACGGCTTCCATCAACATCAACTAGGCGCCATTCATCCTTCGTCATAGTGTGCTGCACCGTGCTTCTGATCTCATCTGGAAAAACACACTTCTCTTCTCTCTCTCTCTCTCTCTCTGTCTCTCTATTTTTTAGATTCTTCTAGGGCTTCGAGCGACCACTTCCGCCATTACTCTCATTCCTCCTTCCCCAAATCCTAACCCTAACCCTAATTTCTCTGCATCCACCAACCCCTCGGTCCCCTCGTTCAATGCGAAGAGGAAAGCTGCTTCTTTTCCAGAAGACCGCGCAGAGCTGGAGTCAAAACCCTTCCTCTTAGCAAATAGCACGAGCTTCTCTTGAGAGCAACTCCTCCAAAGAATGGTGCTTTGGTTCTCCTCCTTTAGGTACCTCTTCTTCTTCCTCCTCCTCGTCTCCTTCCTCTTCTCCACCCCTCGATTTCTTGATGCCGCGACAACCCCTCCTCTCTCCTTCACTTTCGAACGATTCGAGAAGAACCGGACCTTTCATCCTGAGATCGCTCTCTACGGGGACGCCGAGATCAGCAACTCCACGGTGGTTTCCAGCTCCGGACGAGTCGCCTACGACAAACCCATCAGATTCTCGGGGGCGACCCCCGGCTTTTCGACCTACTTCTCCTTCTCCATCAACGGGGGAACCCTAGCCTTCTTGCTAGCCCCTATGAGCGTCTCTCCGTCCGGGCCAGCTGTCCTCAAGGTCGTATTTGGAACCCATGTCGTCCAACTCCAAGTCTGTGTCGGCCGTCGGGTTTCCATCAGAACCAGCAACCTCCCCGCTCTGGGTTTGGTTATGGCTAGTGGGGAGGAGTTACATTCTTGGATTGACTACGACGGGGTCTCGAAGAGAGTCCAGGTGAGGCTGAGCAAGTCGAGGGCTTCGAGGCCGTCGAACTCGCTCATCTCCTACCCGGCTGATCTATCGAGCGTGTTGTGGAGAGAGGAGATGTCAGTTGGCCTGAGCTCTTGGAATAGGAGGAACTCTGCTATGATCGGCAGTGTGCTGTACGATTGGAGCTTTGCGGTTAAGCATGGAGCTCCCTATACCATGCATTCGGAGCCTTTGGATCCTTATTTGTTCTCCGTGAAATCCCGCGAGGACGCCCCAGTTCGTGTGAGGAGAAGCAACAGCCCTTGGAAAATTGGGGTAGCCTTGGTCATCGGTGCTGCTTTCGGGGCCTTAGTCGCGTCCTTTGTGTTCTACATGCGGTCCAAAACAGTCCTAGGGCACCCGGTCGCTCCCGTAGAGTATCCTGAGCAGAATGTGGAAATTGGGCATGAGAAGGTTGTTGCAGGTGGAGACATGGTTGGGGATAAAGAGAAGGCCTAAGGTAATTGCTCTCTGTATTGTACATTTGTTCTGTTTCTTTTTCCCTAAATTTGTCATTATAGTTTGTAATGGATGGAAAGCATAGCTTTTGTGACAAGTTATCCCAAATGCTATGCTTTCCATTACGAAAAATGAACTGTTGTGTTTGTATTATGTTTAATCCTAACTGTCAATGGTAAATGATGGATGTTGGCTTCATCTTTGTTTGGTAGTTGTAGCTTACTACTGAATAACTAATGTAAAAAAAGGGAATTTGATTTGCCGCAGGGACATAATCAGGAAGCTTTAATTAGTATGACAATTACTCTAATTTTGCAATTTATAGTCCTTTTTGTATCCATCAATATCTTTCTTGGTTGACCTTTTCCCCTTTTATAGACTTATCTATCATATCCTTTTGGATATTACATCTTTCTCCTTTCTCTTTCCATCAAGAGAAATAATCTGTTGTTTTTCTATTATGTTCGTTCAAATAAGAACTATTAGCTTCATCTTTTGGTTGCTCCTGCTGGTTGATGTAGAAAGGCATGAAACATGGGTTTGAAATGATTTTAAATATTGATGTTATTAGGGTGCTTTAACAAGTATGGCATTCTTCTCTTTGTCCAAATTTTCCAAAACCACGAGGTGTGTTATGTTTTCGTGTCTGACACTAGTAGTATTCAGACCTGCCAAAATAAGTTATGGTGTTTGTCTCACCATTTCCATACGTTATAGCATTGTATGTGTCGGTGCAACATATCTCCTCTCTCATCACATTTTGTTATCAGCACTCTTGGTTTGAAAATCAAAATTCGACCAATATAATTTCCACGAGTTGTTGTGACTCGTTGCTATGTTTTAGTTAGAAAGAGGGAGCTCATTTATGATCCTTTACCCTTGTTGTCAAGAACGTGCTACTAGTTCCTATGCGATATTAGATACCCTCTTTTTTATTTTCCTAATGTATAATATACCCATTGTAGCAGTGTTCTAAAATTCGCTAGGCGGACTCGGTGCGGCGGAGGTCCGCCGCCTAGGCGGCCGCCTAGATTTTTTTTTTTTTTTTGAAATTTTAAAATTTTGAAATTTCAATGTTTTAAAATCCAAATACTATCTTAAAACCCAAATAAATATCCAAAATACAACTAAGAATAAACAAAATCAAAAAAAAAAAAAATCAAAAAAATAAAAAAAATTCAGAAAACATGCCGCCTAGGGGCGCCTAGCCCACCGCCTAGGGGGTTTTTGGTGCGGTGGGCAGACGCCTAGTGCCTAGGCGGACGCCTAGGCCGATTTTTAGAACACTGATTGTAGCAACCTATCCTTTCTGATACATAAGAATCAGTGATTGCATGTTTTAGCGAGCCTATTTTGGTGAATTCATGAATACTTACTATACCTTTATCCCATGAGGCGTGGACACCAAAATTGGTAAGGTGTGTTGTATGCATTTTCGTGTCTGACATCATGAGATGGATACACTAAAATACGCAGACATGCCAAATTCCTATACATTGTGGAGTTGTATGTGTTGATGCAACATATCTCCTCTCTTATCACATTCTGTTATCAGCCCTCTTGATTTGAAAATTTAAATGCCACCAAAGTTGACCACCACCTTGTTGCTTCGACTAATTCCTGCGTTTTAGCTAGAAAGGGGGACTTCGGTTATTCTCCTTTACCCTTGTTGTCGCTTTACTACTTCCTATCGGATATTAGATATCCCTCTTTTTTGTTTTCCTAATGGATAATATACCCATTGTAGGCTTCGTAGCAACCTATCCTTTGTGATACATAAGATTGTGTCTACGATTGAACACTTTAACGAGCCAATTTTTGGTGAGTTCAGGAACGATTACTATACCTCTATCCTGGGAAGCGTGGAATCAAAAAACAGTAAGCTGTATTGTATGTGTTTTCGTGTCTGAATCACCGCATGGAGACATTAATATACACAGACATGCCAAAATCAGTTATGGTGTTTGTCTCACAGTTCCTAATTCCTATACAACATAGACTTGTATGCGTTGATGCAACATCTCTCCTCATTACATTCTGTTATTAGCCTCTTGATTTGAAAATTAAGATGCCACTAAAATTAAATTCCACCGGGCGGCTGTGAATCATTCCCATGTTTTAGATAGAAAGAGGAAGTTCAACTTTAGGAGGCTCAACCAACAAAGCGAGGTTGGCTTTGACATCTAGCCAAGGGCTCTGAATCCATCTACAGCTTTAGATCAATATTATGATGATAGTAGGTATAGTTTGTGACAGTAGCTATCAGTTTAAAGTTAAATTATAGTTTGTTCCATGCAGCTCTTGGTTATAATTGTGGTATTTCCTGTCACGAGGAGACCGAGATATCTTTTTTATCCTATAGTGTTTTTTAGGCTTAGGAAGAAAGTATCTTTCGTCACAGTAGCACACTAGCAAAAGGAGAAAATATTGCTCTCACATGAGAATAAAAATTGAGAAAAATCTCCAATCAATACGCAGAATTCATCATTTGGTCCTTGGTAAATTGTGTTGGAGGGACATTGGCAGATTACCAAGGAAGAACTGTATATCCTACTGCTCATTAGCATAATGGCTGAGGGATTTTGGCACATTTTATACCATAACCTAAAGAGCCCACAAGTTTGAATAAAGATTCAATAGGTGGTGGACGCTAGGTCGACGTAAAAATACATTGTCAAATAGTTTTTGGAACATAGTAGACTCCATTGTGTGCTTGGATGGTGATGATAATTATATAGAAATGCACACGAAAGTATTAGTCCCCATGATGAAAGTGCACAGCACCTGATATGGACAAGCTAGTACGGATCAGCTCATTGCGCCTAACATCTCTGCTGGTATGTATTATTTCATTCTTAAATTCTTCATATATTGTACAAAATTATCAGTTTTGTCTTTCTGCAAAATCACTTGGATTGGTAATTTAGAATTCATCCAGACAAGAAACATACTTATTGTAGGACTGTTATAATTCAAACAAAACTACTATTCACTTGGAAGTTCTTCAGCTCAATACAACTATATCTTGTTGCTGTTATTGTAAAGTTTGTTGTTTTGCTGCATCTGTTTGATCTATGCTTTTATGGTTTGGCTGCTGGCAACAAGCTGGCAATAAGCTGGCAATCATTAAAAAACAACTGTGTGAAACTTAATGTTGTTTCAGGAGAGCATACTTCTATTGAGTTAGAAAATGTTGTTTCAGGAGAGCATACTTCAATTAAGTTAGAAAACGTCTTCTTCCCAAAATTCTTTCGCTCGCAGAAAATATTATTGGTTATACTTTAATTTTCTGAATTTTTTTTTTTTGGGTGCATGTGTATTATTATTATGCATCCATCTGCCTCATGTGATTTATTAGGTTTTTTTGTTGTTGTTGACTTAGAACTGAACAGCTTCAAGTAATCTGCTATCCAGTTATTGTCCTTTTGGTTTGGAAGTAGACGGGTTTGTTTGACGATCTTATGTGTAATATTGAATAACTGAGTTTCATGTGTGTTTCACTCTTAGTTTCATGTTGGTAAACCATGACCTACTGTACTTGTAACTCGTTTGGAATTTATTCATTTATCTTATGACTTTTATGTTTTTTAATTGGGTCATCTTCCTTCCTCCCGAATGTTCACTTTAAACCTATAGAACTAGGTCAATCCTTTTGATCCTACTTGTTTCGGAAAAGAACAATAATAGGGGACTATCTTCTAATGTGGAATATAACTTTGTCAAAAATTATTCAGAGCAAGGAAGCTTCTTCCAGTGTAAGTTTTGTAAATTGAATTCCAGTTCAGGAGGCTGGCATATGACGTTCTAACTTTCAGTAACCCTTGTTTACTGTTCTTACCCTGTCATCAGCTTTTTTTTTTCCCCACAGTTTCAAAGGGCAACAATTTATTGATTTAGTATATGCAATTAGCTTGAGAGGGCATCATATGCTTAGCTAACAGCGATGATGCACTTAATTCATTTAGCTTGAGATGTTTGCTTTCACAGAAATTTAGACTACTGCTGCTGTTCTGTATCCTTGTCAATTATAACTGCCACTACCTACAGCCATGTTTTGGTAGCTAGAAATCATATAAGAGGGGCCCATAGTCATCTTTTTTTTTTTTTAGTCGTCAAAAGTAAAATTACAACAGCTACATATTGTCATTTGTCTTAGTACCTAATAGAGGACTAATTGACAAGTTTGTATTTCTTCCGCATTTGTGTTGGTTCCTTTACTGTGAGCATCATATGCAGAGGCTCTATGGTTTAGCCATATGCTGAATCGAAGGTACAAATACAGTTTAAGGGAGGGAATGTTAGAATTAGTTTGAATAAATCAGATCGTTGATTTAGTAAATTAGTAACAAGGAGTATAACTACTTTGATGAATTCAGAGTAAGTGGCCAATATTTGAGGCAGTTAGTTCATATGTGAAGTCTATAAAAAGGCAAATTATATGGGCACATCAAAAAATGATTATGGCTAGTCCATTTTGAATTTTGATTTATTTACAAGTTTGCCATTGAAAAAAGTGATCAGGGCTATTCCACTCTTTGGTATAAAAGTCTATTTTTCTAATTTTGCTCTTCTTCCTCAACTCATACAAGAAGAGGAAGAACAAGAAAAAGAAGAAGAGGAAGAAGAACAACAACAACAAAAATGAGAATTTCGATAGGATTTAAATCATAATTTTTTTTTCTCAACTCATTCTCACTATCTTCAAGTACAATGAGGTTTATATCCTAATTTTTTTTCCATTTCGATTTTCAATTAATGGAGAAGAAGAAAATGAGAAAAAAACACCCAAAAATTAAACCCTAATTTTTTTCTTATTTCCAATTGAAGCACCTAAAAGCTTATCATAATGTACAAACCCTAATATTGGTGGAAACCATAATATTATTGTTTCAACTAGTGTAAACAAGGACTGTCCAATTTTCTGGCAGTCCTACAAACTGAATGGACTGCCAGAAAATTGGACAGTCCTAAGTCACAACATGTGAAACAAAGGACTGTCTTTTTTCTGGCAGTCCTTACTTTATATAGAACTGTCCAATTTTCTGGCAGTCCTAAAAACTGAATGAACTGCCAGAAAAATGGACAGTCCTTTGTTTCACATGTTTGTGACTTAGGACTGCCCAGTTTTCTGGCAGTCTATTCTGTTTGTAGGACTGTCAGAAAATTGGACAGTTTTTGTCGACGCGAAGTTTTCTCTTCGTTCATACTTGAGTTTGATTTAAATGGGTAATTTTTCACTCCGAATGTAGTTTAATTCATTCAAATGAGCTACAAAAAATTGAAATAAATAATATAATTGATGCTTGAATTTTTTAAATTAATTTCTAAGGTTTTGAAAATAAATTGAGAAAGAATTTGGGTGCTTGAATTAATTTCTTCTAGGGGAAGAGAAGTGAAAGATGTTGGTGATTTAGGAGTTATGTATGAGAAGAGGAAGATGTTGGGGATTGAGGAGAGGTGAGGTGGAGGAAAAGAGGAGGAAGAAGAAGAAGAGGGGGGTTAGGATTTTGGAAGAGAGAATAGATTTAAGAAGAAGAGAGGGGTGAAGATTTTGGAAGAAAGAATAGATTTTGCAAATGAAGGAGAAAAAATGGATTTTGGGGGAGGAGGGGAGAGATTTGGGATAGCCATAGATCAAAAATTTGGACTAGCCTGATAAAAACCATAAAATTTTAGACTAGCCACGATCCGGACTAACCATGATCAAAATATGATGTGCCCATATAAATTGCATATAAATTGCCTATAAAAAGGACTCTAATTGTATCAGTTCTCATTCAACAGAATTCAACTCTAGTGATCAATAATATTTCACTTCCTTTCTCTACATAAAATTGAGAACAAGACTAACTAATTGATTATAGTAGCAATTTTATTTAATAGGTAGATGGGAAAAGCTGACACAGGCGAGGACACACTGGAACAAAGTAGTTTCTCAAAGGAAGAACATAGTAGTAGGCAAAACCACAAACACATCACACATTGACAGACACTAGAGACTGGACTGGACTGTAGCCACGAAAGGAAGGAAGACGAGTGGAGTGGACTTCCTCAGCCGGAGATGTCGATGGACTTGACCTCCGGCTTCTTGACCTGCTCTTTAGGCACCGTCACGGTGAGCACGCCATTCTCCATTGCGGCCTTCACCTGGTCCACCTTTGCGTTCTCGGGGAGACGGAACCTCCTGAGAAACTTCCCGCTGCTCCTCTCGACGCGGTGCCACTTGTCGTTCTTCTCCTCCTGCTCCTTGCTCCTCTCTCCGCTGATCTGGAGGATCCGCCCTTCCTCCACCTCCACCTTCACCTCCTCCTTCTTGATCCCCGGGAGGTCCGCCTTGAAGACGTGAGCCTCCGGGGTCTCCTTCCAGTCTATGCGGGTGTTGGCAAAGGCCGAGGTCTCGCTGGCTAAGGAGCTGGATCGAGGGACGGAGAGTGCGCTCGTGAAGCTCTCGAAGGGATCCCACAGCTCCGAAGACAGGGGATCGAAGATCCGGGAGCCGAACCCGAACGGAATTAGCGACATCTTCCTTGTTTGTCGAAGAGGAAATGCAAATCTCGAAGAGCTCTTGCTGCTAGTTGCTTGCTCGCTCGCTTTGTTCGAAAGCTTTGATGCAGGAATGATGAATTTATAGTGGTGTTGAGGGAAAAAGGAAGGTCTGGAGAGTTCAGGAAAGGGTTAGTTGTGGAAAATCATTCCAGAAAAAGGAAAGGGATGGTCCGGAGAGTTCAGGAAGGGTAGTAAAGGAAATCAATCAATCCAACGTACCCTCCAGAAGTCTCTACCATATTTCCAAAGTTCGAGTGCTTCTGGTTACTTCTTGCGTTCGTACCGATCAACCGGACACGAATTGTAATACATTTTTATAATGATTCATGCAGTGCAGGTCAATTCATTAGTACTTAGAACTATTGGGAGAGTAGAAAATTTTCCATTCTAATTACTGCTGCTTTTTCTTGCCATTTTTGAAGTGCTAACTCCTTAAATCCTGTTTAAATTGATATTTATAGTCGTTCTGCTTATCGTGATTGATCGATATTGGAAACTTTGTTTGAATTGGTTGTCCGATATTGCTTTGAAAATTCTCATAGATAAAGTTGAAAAAATATTAAATAACCTATGGTATTGCAGATGCATACTGTATCTATTTATCTGAATTATGGAATTGGGAGTTCACTGCACCTAGATATGTACTGGCGAGATATAAACTTTAAAGTAAAGTGATTTTGACATTCATAATTTTCAAATAATAGTGAGACTTAAAGTGATTTTGACATTCATAATTTTCAAATAATAGTGAGACTGCATCCTATATGTACCATGTTTGGTCTCTTATCGCCCTTAAAAATTGTACCTATTTTTTTTTTTTTTTTTTTTTAGTTCTATTCCTTTTCAATAAATTTGCATTAACATGCATAAATTTGGAATAGTTGTGAGTTTGGTCTCTGGGTGTGTAATGGGCTGGTCCAGCCCGGCCGAATCTGATTTTGATCCCGATTTGATTAGGCCTAGACTAGGAGGCCGATCCGAGCTCAGATCGGGCCGAAAAATCCTAAATCCAAACCCAGCAGTCACCGTAATTATGCAAATTCTTGGATCACAGTTAGACAACAACAGCAAAAACTAACTTTTGGACTTAAATTATCTCTCGTCTCGTCTACAGATTTCTTGGTGTTTCCGGTTCGAAATGATTTTGTTTCCCAACCAATCAACATTTATTTATAATTGTCGTCCAAACAAACTTAGCCATAATACTTGTACTCGGTAGGAAATTTAATTTGATCTGGTTGTTTGTAGACATTTTTGTGTGTGTGGATAATATTGGATTTCTGGTGTGATAAATGAGAACAGAAAATCTAAAAGAGTCCAACATGTCGGTAAAAGGAAGAAAAGCATTACGTACTCTCGGCTAGCTCCGTGGAGTAATTCACTCCACAATTCTCCCGACGATTTCCTCCACACACACACCAAAATCCAAAAAAAAAAAAAAAAACTTGGAAACAACTACTACTCCACAATGTCAATATATACTAATATTCATTCACTCATTCATACATTCATTCATCGAGGAGGAACGGAGCAAGAAGAAGAAGAAATGGGCATGGTCTTTGGAAAGATATCGGTGGAAACACCCAAGTACGAGGTCCTCCACCGAGCCGCAGACTACGAAATCCGCAAGTACTTCCCTTCCGTCGTCGCCCAAGTCACCTACGACCCGTCCCAGCTCGGCGGAGACAGGGACGGCGGCTTCCTGATCCTCGCCAACTACATCGGCGCCCTCGGCAATCCCCACAACTCCAAGCCCGAGAAGATCGCCATGACCGCGCCCGTCGTGACCACGAAAGCCGCCACGTCCCCCGAGAAGATCGCCATGACCGCACCCGTCGTGACCAGCTCCGGCGGCAGCGGCGGGGAGGAGCAGTCCTCCTCGAAGTCCGTTACGATGCAGTTCGTGCTGCCGGCCAAGTATACGAGGGCGGAGGAGGCGCCGAAGCCGACGGACGAGAGGGTGGTCATAAGGGAGGAGGGGGAGAGGAAGTACGGAGTGGTGAGGTTCGGCGGCGTGGCCACCGACCGGGCGGTGGAGGAGAAGGTGGAGAAGCTCAGGGGGAGCTTGGAGAGGGACGGCCACAAGGTGGTCGGGGAGTTTCTGCTGGCCAGATATAATCCTCCGTGGACTCTGCCTCCATTCAGAACTAACGAAGTTATGCTGCCTATTGAATGACCAACTATTTGTTATCTATTATTATTTTTCAGGCTCATGCACGTATCATATTATCATTTCACTCAGTTTCTAGCTAGTCTACCACCTTGTTAGCAATCACCCGAATAAAATTCGTATTATACTTAAAAAAATTTCGTATCTTTCATAAACGTATAATATTTGCGTACTTTTAACATATTCAAATCAGTACGTAAATTTTAAGCATGTAAAATTTTAAACGTGTTTCGTATAAATTATTTAAAATTTGGCCAAAAAATGTGATAGAAACATGTTTAATTAACCAAATTTGACAACATATTTAAGAATGTAAAAATTTTAACTTCAATATTTCTATTTTTTGAATTTTTGAACCATTTTTCGAAGGTATTTTATTTGCAATGATCCGATTTATACTCGTACTTTTGTCGTTCCGAATTTTTTTTCGCTTGACGAATTGCTAAGAAGGGTCTACCATGAATATTTATATATGGAAGCTGCAAAACTTTGTAACAGCATAGTACTGAGACATTTCCCAGATCTAGATTAACAGACAGTTTAGTGAGTAGTCATATTTCCATTTTGAAATGCATATTTCTTTTTCCACTGGAAACTATTTTCCTTCGTTTTATTAGTCAAATTTTTTTTGGTACAAAAGCACAGTGGGTTTCTTCAGAATATTTGCTCCAAAGTACTCATTTTTTAAAAAATTATGTTCAGGATAACATGTTTGAGAAAATTGGAATTATAGGAACATTCCATCAGACGAACTGGTAGAAATTGGACCGTATGGCTGAAATCGCATGTAGGGGAAAGAAGGTTTTAAAGTTTTCTGTAAAAATTATTTCCAACGATGCAATAATTTAAACTCCAGTCTTTGGTAATCCTTGCCCCCACCCCCATAACAAACAAAAACAACTCCCCCCCCCATCTCCGCGCAATTTCAGTCAGACGGTCCCAGTTCGTCTGACGGAATGTTCCTATAATTCTAATTTTTCCAAATATGTTATCCTGAATGTAATTTCTTAAAAAATGAGTACTTTAGAACAAATTTTCTGGGGTTTCTTTGCACTAAAGCATGGCAGGCTCCGCTCTGCAAATTAGCAGAAAAGAGTACAATACCATTAAGTAGAACTATTCAAAGTTTTTCCAATTATAGTACAATTATATCATGTGAAACAATGATACAGAGCGAAAAAACAGAAGAGGGAAGAACAACTGTTAGTAATTAGGCATCTATATAACAAGAAATTATTAGATGGTCCCAACTCACAACCTGACTACTACGATGAATTGTGAATCGGGACCATCTAATAATTTCTCCTATATAACATGCACCCTATGGCCGCCATCCATATACTCTTTTGGTCAAATAGAATTATAGAAGCATAGGACCATGGCTCCAAGATGCATTAATTTTAGCTTGCATTTCGAATTGGTCAAGAAGTGTAGCCAACTCTTCACCAATTAGTGCCTTTTGCACTGGATCCATACAAAAAATTCGCCAATTTACGTAATAAATTGCCATAAACCAAGGAATATTAAAGAAGATAAAAGAAACTACAAAAGCTTGATGGTACTTTGGTAGTGCTTTAAAACGATTCAAACCATTCGTATTCGGCTGGGTCCCAGCTCTGTTTAAGCTCGTTTGTGGACTAATCGATACCGAGTTCGACCATAGGTTGTTAGACTCGATCCTGTTCGCAAACAGACTCGAGCTCGGCTCGATTTGTCATATTAGGACTTTTTCTAATATATGTTATGCCTTTTTTAATAGATAGAAATACATTTTGTCTTAAAAATTTTACTCCTTTTTTTGTTCTTTATATGATGGTAAATTTATGATGTAAAGAGCATAAATAATTCAATAAAAAATTCTTTAAAACTTGAGAGAAATAGTGTGCTAGTGTATACAGCATGTTCAATAGGACTTTGGCTCGAGCTCGATTCGTTCGAGTCGCTAATCAAACCGAGTTCAAATACCAATTTAGAGCTCGACCTTAACTCGGCTCGAATCAAATTCGTTCGATAGTTAAGTCAAACCAAGCTTGAACACTCTTTGTTTGAGCTCGTTCGTTCGATTTTCAGCCCTATACCTTGGTGTAAATCTGATTAAAAGTCCTCACAGTTTCTATAAGAGACTCCAACTGTACCCACAACTTCGACTCTGTTTCTGCATACTCCTCATTAGGATTATACTCATACTGTAGAAAAGAAGCCATGCCCAACTTTAGGATCGAGAGAAATAATAGGTTAAAGGGACACGACAATAAAGCATTTATTCCAAACTTTTGGGGGGCAAGCAACATGAATCCTTTTTCTTACATTCGGCTCCGCTGAGGACATTTTACCCTCTAAAGCAAGAAATGACATGTCCTTTTCAATCTTGATCTATACCCACGCTTAGGGCATCTAAGTGCCACGAATCTCTCGCTTATGCAGGGTCTGAAAGAGTCAAGATGTGCGCAGCCTTACCTCCATATATATAGCTTCCCCATATATATGGAGGTAAGGGTGCGTGCATCTAGAACATTGCAGTGTATGTCCGACTATGCTTCGGACTACAAAAGGTTAACCATATATCTACTTGGTATTTCTTATTCGAAAATCAATATCATAAGATTCGAATTTTGATGCATAGTCAGATACAAGAACCATTCGTGTCAGAATCGTGTCACACTATGCTATATGATCAGGAATAATAAAATCATCATTTATAAAGTATTGAGAAACATGAGTAGGCGTACTTGCCTCAGGTCCAATATGTTAACGTGGCTCCTACTCCAACCTATGTATAAATACAAGATTGAAGTATTAGGATGTCTATACATAAATCTCCTTAATCTAGGTTCTAGAAATTCCTACATTAATCCTTAAGGAATCTTTTAAGAGTCTTGATTTTATCCAACTTTAACAAAAGCCCAAAACCATTTAACTAACTCATTTATCTAAATTTCCAATATTATTCTTTTTCTAAAATCCACAATGTAGGCCCATTAACTACATAAACTATAATCTAAAGACTTCAACTAATATTATAATCATTCTCTAAACCTACTTGGCTCAATAGATTTATGTTTAGGAGTCAGCCAAAAAAGGAAACCATAAGCTTATACTATATTCCAGTCCAACCTAATTATGCTAAAAATAATCCACATTTCAAATCCTATTATATATTTTGTATGAAACCCAACCATACCAAATTATTCAGATATCAAGGCCCAAAGGTTATGTGAACACCTATTAATATATGGATTGTTTCTGGCCCAACCTTGCTATTATAAAAAAAAAAAAAAAAATTCTTTATCTGGACCCAGAATTAGTTTTCATCCGGTCTATTTAGAATTCAATAGATCCTAAACTATATTAAAAGAACCAAAACTTGATTATTCTTCAGTTTATCCAACTATTGGACTCTGAAGCCCAAACCTCAAAATTTAATATGTCATCTTCCTATACTAAAGGGATATATTTAATGGTTTAGAACAATTTTGGAAATAATTAAATAAAAGAATTAAGGGGTATTTACTTGGGTACCAAATTTGGGCCCAGGAACATGTGCATTTAGAAACTTCTAGAAAATAAGTTAGTTACAACTACCTACCTAACTATTAAGCACACACTAATTAACCTTAGCCTAATTATTTAATTCTTTCCCCTTTGGAAATTTTTAGAAATTAATTGGTTACAACCAACTTAATTAGTCACATGTTAATGAAATATTATCTAGAAAGTTCCCACGTAGTTAATTTAATTATTACTAAAATGTCATTTCTTCTTCATGAACATTGTTAGAAATTTGTTATAGGGAAGTGATTTATTAAGATTTGTTTTTAACAAAAAATATTTTTCTTAGATATAATTTGATATTTAATTTGAGAATGATTAAATAAAAAATAAAATTTTTTGGGAATGGATTACGAATTTACACATCTTAGTAAATATTCATACTCAAAATTTAAGAATATCATGATTAGGAGAGAACACAGTTTTTATTGTTTTGTTATCAAATTTTATTGAGAATGAATAGAGCTAAATAAATAAATAAAAATCGATGTAATTTTTAAGGGCATAAAGAGACCAAACAGGATGCAATAAGACAGTCTCAATATTATCTGAAAATTATGCATATCCAAAATCATTTTACTTTAAAGCTCATGTCTCGCAAGGACATATCTCGGTGCAGTAAACTTGCAGTTCCATAATTCAGATAATAGCTACAGTGTGCATCTACAATACCATAGGCTTTTATCCATGAAAATTTTCAAAACAATATCGGACAATCAATTCAAACAAAATTTCCAATATTGATCGATCATGATAAGCAGAACGACTATAAATATCATTTTAAACAGGATTTAAGGAAGTTAGTTGTCACTCCCCGTTCCCAGTATACGTATTTTTAATAC
Source organism: Iris pallida (assembly GCA_029216955.1). NCBI lineage: Eukaryota > Viridiplantae > Streptophyta > Magnoliopsida > Asparagales > Iridaceae > Iris > Iris pallida. The sequence goes on along the minus strand of JANAVB010040218.1, from coordinate 17,423,192 downwards.
ATGTACTGCTTTAGTATATTTATTTAATATTTATCATGTATTGTTTTGTATTTAAATCTCTTTAAATTTATGTTAATTAATTTTTTGCAATTAATTATCTGTATTTTACTTTCTGCTTTTATTTCTCTGCTTTAGCTAGACTTGGGTTCGACTTGGTTTGGTTTAGTTAGTTGGTTCATCATGAACCAAACCTAACACCCTCACCTACCACCACCTTTTTATTTAAAGCCAACCCCCCTTTCTCTCTCTTCATTATTTTTCCTTCACCATCACTCTTCTTCTTCTTTCTCATTACTCTCTCCACCTACCAAACCCATAGGCAAGTACATCTTGCTTCTTCATAAGGACCCATTTTTATGGTTCCATTCTCTTCCCCTTGTGATTCTAAGAGAGTTTAGAACTTGGCATTTTTCGTTTTGAAGTTTTATTTTTAGTAGATCTAGAAATTAGTTATGCTCGGATTTTGGTGGTTTTGATCTATCAAACTTCGTTGTTTTCAAGTTTTGATGGTTCCATGTTGTAGAAAATTTTATTCTACCCAATTTTGACCTTTGAAAAGTTGGATTTGGACTTATTCTGACCAAGTTATGGACTCTTGAAGCTTTGGGTTCAAACCATGGAGTTCTTGCTGATTTGGAGAAGACAGTGAGCAGTGCGTGAGCTTTTTAGCTTGCGCCACTGAGTTGCGCGCACTCTTTAGTGCAGCGCAGTCCCCATACGCTGCCTTTTGGAAGCGTATGGATCTCATACGCTGCCTTGACAAAGGAGTCGTATGGATCTCATACGCTGTCTTGACAAGGAGTCGTATGGATCTCATACGCTACCTTGATGAGGAGTCGTATGGACCCCATGCGCTGACTTGGGTGACAAGGAGTCGTATGGAGTGCATACGCTGCCTTTTGTGAGCGTATGGCCTGAGCGTATGGCCTGAGCGTATGACCTGAGCGTATGGCCTGAGCGTATGACTTGAGCGTATGGCCTGAGCGTATGGCCTGAGCGTATGACCTGAGCGTAGCCTGACTTGAGCGTAGGCGAGTCCATACGCTAGCCTGACTTGAGCGTAGCTTGACCTGAGCGTACGCTGACTTGAGCGTAGCTTGACCTGAGCGTAGCTTGACCTGAGCGTAGCTTGACCTGAGCGTACGCTGACTTGAGCGTAGCCTGACTTGAGCGCAGCCTGTGTATATTGATATCTTATTAGATGTTTAACGTCCATTTTATATCCTTACGCCTTTTTGCATAAACTTGATATAATCATGATATGTTAATATTTCTGTTAAATATAGATTGTTACGTGAGATGTACCATGTGTCGTGAATTGAGTTATAGATATCCCGATTGACTGGAATTAAACCCTGAGAGTTGTAGACTCGACCCCACTGAATATTAGTTGACTTTCATGCCTTGTCACCATTGATAATGATTATGACCTTGACTAATAATTGATCATGCGTTCCTAGTTGGAACTAAGAGACTGACTAGTCGTCTTTGAATTGAATGAATGAGACACGTTCATATTAATTATGAACTATTGAAATCGACTGGCTAATCCCGAATATTGGCATACTGGCACATGCAGGCTTCAATTCATTTATTATTTATTTATCTTACCAAAGAAGCATGTGTACTTTATGGTCAAGGCATGATTACTCCGTGGTTAGTTTTGATTGTTGCATTACGCTATGTAAGACCTACAACCTGACCGCACTGGTATCATTGTAGAGTTGCGCATATCGTACCCCGTACGAAAGTACTCATTCTGAATGACCATGATCCACGGCATGGTACTTCAGTCAACGTAGAGACTATTAAGTTAAATGAAATAATGATTGCATGGAGAGAATGGATTCCCGAGTTCTTAGATGGCAGCCCTCTTGGGACTAGTAGTGCCCGACAGGCCGGTTGGTCCCCACAGATGCTGCAAATCTGCCACACGGGCAGGGAGTGGTATCTGGTTATATTATCTATTGAATATTGTATATTAATGACGGGCGTCCCGCTGGGACTCGTCTAATTCATGATTGGCGCAATTGATTGACTAGGTAAACTAGCCTTGCTTGCGTATAGTAAGAACTGAGAAATCCTTTATTGCATAATTCCAGGATAACTTGGGACTCACAATAGCAAGCCGTAGTAGTTGTATGGTCGTTTAAATTAATTGTGTTTGTGTACTGTACCTACTCTGTTACTTAACTGAGATAATCAGAATGTCAGGACATGACGGGCCAACTTCTGTCCTTGTTTGGTTGGGAGGTTGGTTCGAAGTGTCATGATGTTGTGTGAGTCCTAGTAGATAGCAGAGATCTATTATCATATTCTCTTAATACTGGCTTCATTTCTCATATCGTGCTCCCTTGTGGTACTTGTTATTAGAGGTCTAACCTCTCTGGTTTTGCATGGCCAGATTTAGAGCCAGTCTCCGAGGATCCAGCTTACTTCCACCTCCAAGATGGTCAACACTAGAGGGATGATCACAGGAGGACTCGAGTGGGTTTCTTACTTCCCCGCCCGTTTTGTTAACTACTTTGCCATTTGGCACCGACATGTTAGTCGGATTGTCTTGTACCTACTTTTACATAATTGTAATTAAGTCAGATTGCAGCTGATAACAATTGTGTAAACTTTGCTACATCATCTGGCTATGTTTTGTAAATCCAGATATCAAGAACATTTTGACTGAGCGTTTGGGACGCCTTACTGCTTTATCTTACATGTTCTCTATTTCTGTTTCTTATTTGAATGATTGAGACAATAGAAGTAAAGTGACCATAGGGAGACTTTCATGTAGTATGCACCCCCTCGTCTTGTAGACAGCATTGATCGTATTATACTGTATTCATCTACCCGTAATACGTAGCTGGCTGAGTCATTCCTCCGCTCTCCAGTATTCTGGTTCTGGGGCGTGACAAGGTTTTAGTGGTGGCCCATGCAGGTCTGATTTCAGACTTGTGGGGTGTTTAATAGGATGTCTCAATCACACATGTTTCCCCTTGATCTCATGATTCGTTACTCTCAACTCTAGCTTGACATTCCAGTATCCCTTGACTTCATTGATCCTTCATGTCCGGTCGTTTGATTGTTCTCTTGTCCCTTTTCTTAGAGACACCTCGTCCGTACCTGTCAGAGCTGGACAGCAACAACATGGACAACAACATGGACAACCTGACCAGGATTGTCACGCCCCAGAACCAGAATACTGGAGAGCGGAGGAATGACTCAGCCAGCTACGTATTACGGGTAGATGAATACCGTATAATACGATCAATGCTGTCTAAAAGACAAGGGGGTGCATACTACATGAAAGTCTCGCTATGGTCACTTCACATCTATTGTCTCAATCATTCAAACAAGAAACAGAAATAGAGAACATGTAAGATAAAGCAGTAAGGCGTCCCAAACGCTCAGTCAAAATGTTCTTGATATCTGACTTTACAAAATACAGCCAGATGATGTAGTAATTATACACAATTGTTAGCAGCTGCAGTCTGACTTAGTTACAATTATATAAAAGTAGGTACAAGACAATCCGACTAACATGTCGGTGCCAAACGGCAAAGTATAAAGTAGATAACAAAACGAGCGGAGAAGTAAGAAACCCACTCGAGTCCTCCTGCGATCATCCCTCTAGTGTTGACCATCTTGGAGGTAGAAGTAAGCTGGATCCTCGGGGACTGGCTCTAAATCTGGCCATGCAAAACCAGAGAGGTTAGACCTCTAATAGCAAGTACCACAAGAAAGCACGACATGAGAACTAAAACCAGAAATAAGAGAGTATGATAATAGATCTCTGCCATATACTAGGACTCACACAACATCACGACACTTCGGACCAACCTCCCAACCAAACAAGGACAGAAGTTAGCCCGTCATGTCCTGACATTCTGATCATCTCAGTTAAGTAACAGAGTAGGTACAGTACACAAACAAATCAATTTAAACGGCCAGGCAACTACTACGGCTTGCTATTGTAGGTTCCAAGTTACCTTGGTTTTATGCAATGAGGATTTCTCAGTTCTTACTATGCACAAGCAAGGCTAGTTTATCCAGTCAATCAATTGCGCCAATCATGAATTAGACGAGTCCCAGCGGGACGCCCGTCATTAATATACAATATTCAATAGATAATATAACCAGATACCGCTTCCTGCCCGTGTGGCAGATTTGCAGTATCTCTGGGGACCAACCAGCCTGTCGGGCACTACTAGTCCCAAGAGGGCTGCCATGTAGGAACTCGGGAATCCATTCTCTCCATGCAATCATTATTTTATTTAACTTAATAGTCTCTACGTTGAGTGAAGTACCATGCCGTGGATCATAGTCATTCAGAATGAGTACTTTCGTACGGGATACGATATGCACAACTCTACAATGATACCAGTGCGGTCAGGTTGTAGGTCTTACATAGCGTAATGCAACAATCAAAACTAACCACGGATTAATCATGCCTTGACCATAAAGTACACATGCTTCTTTGGTAAGATAAATAAGTAATAAATGAATTGAAGCCTGCATGTGCCTGTATGCCAATATTCGGGATTAGCCAGTCGATTTCAATAGTTCATAATTAATATGAATGTGTCTCATTCATTCAATTTAATAAGACGACTAGCCAGTCTCTTAGTTCCAACTAGGAACGCATGATCAATTATTAGTCAAGGTCACAATCATTATCAATGGTGACAAGGCATGAAAGTCAACTAGTATTCAGTGGGGTCGAGTCTACAACTCTCAGGGTTTAATTCCAGTCAATCGGGGTATTTGTAACTCAATTCACGACACATGGTACATTCCACGTAACAATCTATATTTAACAAGAATATTAACATATCATGATTATATCAAGTTTGTGCCAAAAGACGTAAGGATATAAAATGGACGTTAAACATCTAATAAGATATCAATATACAGGGCTATAGAAGATCCAGGGTAAGCAGGCTACGCTCATGTCAGCCTACGCTCAAGTCAGCGTACGCTCAGGTCAAGCTACGCTCAGGTCAAGTCAGGCTAGTGTATGGAAGTCATACGCTCAAGTTAGGCTAGCGTATGGACTCGCCTGCGCTCAAGTCAGGCTAGCGTATGGAAGTCATACGCTCAAGTCAAGCTAGCGTATGGAAGTCATACGCTCAAGTCAGCTAGGCTAGCGTATGGAAGTCATACGCTCAAGTCAGTTAGGCTAGCGTATGGAAGTCATACGCTCAAGTCAGGCTAGCGTATGGAAGACATACGACTCCATACCATCCAAGCCAGCGTACGCAAGTCATACGCTTCCAAAAGGCAGCGTATGAACTCCATACGACTCATCTTCATGACAGCGTATGCAAGACCATACGACTCCTCATCAAGGTTGCGTATTCAAGACCATACGCCGCCAAAGGCAGCGTATGAGGCAAACTACGCTGCGCTAAAGAGCGCACGCAGCTCAGTGGCTCAAGCTAAAAAGCTCACGCCCACTGCTCACTGTCTTCTCCAAAACAGCAAGAACTCCATGGTTTGAACCCAAAGCTTCAAAAGTCCATAACTTGGTCAAAATAAGTCCAAATCCAACTTTTCAAAGGTCAAAATTGGGTAGAATAAAATCCTCTACAACATGGAACCATCAAAACTTGAAAACAAAGAAGTTTGATAGATCAAAACCACCAAATCCGAAAATAACTAATTTCTAGATCTACTAAAAATAAAACTTCAAAACGAAAAATGCCAAGTTCTAAACTCTCTTAGAATCACAAAGGAAAGAGAATGGAACCATAAAAATGGGTCCTCATGAAGAAGCAAGATGTACTTGCCTATGGGTTTGGTAGGTGGAGAGAGTAATGAGAAAGAAGAAGAAGAGTAATGGTGAAGGAAAAATAATGAAGAGAGAAAGGGGGTAGACCTGGAAGTTCTTCGGGAAATACGTCTAGAAATTCTTCAACTACCTTCGGAACTTGAACTTCTTCCATTACTGTTGTCACTCCCTGCTCTTGCTGAGTTGCCTCTGACCTGACTAAGGTGAACCTCTTCATGCCTGGAATATCAAAAGATACACTCCCTCTACGACAATCTATTATCGCATGACTATCTTTCAGCCAGTCCATGCCTAAGATAACGTCGAAATTTCCAACAGAAATTTCTATCAACCGGGCGGGTAAGGAATGCCCGCAAACTATAATGCTACACGCTAGAATAACTCTACTAACTCCTACGAGCCCATTGCCAGTGAGTATATTCAACCTCCCTGGCAATGCCTCGAACTCCAGTCCTAGCCGTACCGTAAATTGTGCAGATATAAATGAGTGTGATGCTCCCGAATCAAACAATGCTACTGCGGGATATGAGGCGACGAGAATGTTACCTGCCACAACATCTCCTGATGCTAATGTCTCCTCCAAGGACAGTGTGAATGCCTGCCCTCGACCTCCTTGCTGATTCCTATGCTGTGGCCTAGCCTGGTGCTGCTGCTGGCCCCTGTCTTGATGATGCTGAGGTGGTCTATGCTGGTGTTGCTGCATCGGTGGTTCCTGGTGCCGAAACATCTGAGCCTGCGGCATTAACGGACGCTGGACCAATGGTCTCACTGCTACCGCTGGTCCTCGATACTGTCCTGTCCCTGGTGCTGGCAGAGCAGGAAACTGTTGCCCTGGTCCTCCTGACCTCGAATTCATGGGACATGTGGTAACCCGATGATCTGGATTTCCACATATAGCAAGCCGTAGTAGTTGCCTGCGTATAGTAAGAACTAAGAAATCCTTTATTGTATAATTCCAGGATAACTTGGGACTCACAATAGCAAGCCATAGTAGTTGCCTGGCCGTTTAAATTAATTGTGTTTGTGTACTGTACCTACTCTGTTACTTAACTGAGATGATCAGAATGTCAGGACATGACGGGCTAACTTCTGTCCTTGTTTGGTTGGGAGGTTAGTTCAAGTGTCGTGATGTTGTGTGAGTCCTAGTAGATAGCAGAGATCTATTATCATATTCTCTTATTACTGGCTTCATTCCTCATATCGTGCTCCCTTGTGGTACTTGCTATTAGAGGTCTAACCTCTCTGGTTTTGTATGGCCAGATTTAGAGCCAGTCCCCGAGGATCCAGCTTACTTCTACCTCCAAGATGGTCAACACTAGAGGGATGATCGCAGGAGGACTCGAGTGGGTTTCTTACTTCTCCGCCCGTTTTGTTAACTACTTTGCCGTTTGGCACCGACATGTTAGTCGGATTGTCTTGTACCTACTTTTACATAATTGTAATTAAGTCAGACTGCAGCTGATAACAATTGTGTACACTTTGCTACATCATCTGGCTATGTTTTGTAAAGCCAGATATCAAGAACATTTTGACTGAGCGTTTGGGACGCCTTACTGCTTTATCTTACATGTTCTCTATTTCTGTTTCTTATTTGAATGATTGAGACAATAGAAGTAAAGTGACCATAGGGAGACTTTCATGTAGTATGCTCCCTCTCGTCTTGTAGGCAGCATTGGTCGTATTATACGGTATTCATCTACCCGTAATACGTAGCTGGCTGAGTCATTCCCCCGCTCTACAGTATTCTGGTTCTGGGGCGTGACATTAGTATTTAAAAAATTGCAAGAAAGCAGCAGTAGCCAGTAATTCGAATAAAAATTTTTCTAGACTGTAATTGAGCATTTATATCATGCACGATCCCAATAGCATGCGAGTTCTAAGTATTAAACCAGTAATTCGAATGAAAAAATTTCTAGACTGTAATTGAGCATTTATATCCTGTACGATCCCAATAGCATGCGAGTTCTAAGTACCAAATGGATTGACCTGCATGAATGATTATAAAAGGCTAATTCTAATGGCACATCACTTTTTGCTAGGAGCTATCCCTTACTAGGAGACAGCCCATAATAGTGGAACTTTTACTAGGGACAACCCAAAATTTACTTGGGGCTAGCACACCCCCTGTCACTCTCCGTTCCCAGTATACGTATTTTTAATACATGTACTGCTTAAATATATTTATTTAATATTTATCATGTATTATCTTGTATTTAAATTCCTTTAAATTCATGTTAATTAATTATCTGTATTTTACTTTCTGTTTTTATTTCTCTGCTTTAGCTAGACTTGGGTTCGGCTTGGTTTGGTTTAGTTAGTTGGTTCATCATGAACCAAACCTAACACCCCCACCTACCACCACCTTTTCATTTAAAGCCAACCCCCCCTTTCTCTCTCTTCATTATTTTTCCTTCACTATTACTCTTCTTCTTCTTCCTCATCACTCCCTCCACCTACCCAACCCATAGGCAAGTACATCTTGCTTCTTCATGATGACCCATTTTTATGGTTCCATTCTCTTCCCCTTGTGATTCTAAGAGAGTTTAGAACTTGGCATTTTTTATTTCGAAGTCTTAATCTTTGTAGATCTAAAAATTAGTTATTTTCAGATTTTTATGGTTTTGATCTATCAAACTTCTTTGTTTTCAAGTTTTGATGGTTCCACGTTGTAGAGAATTTTATTCTACCCAAATTTGACCTTTGAAAAGTTGGATTTGGACTTATTTTGACCAAGTTATGGACTCTTGAAGCTTTGGGTTCAAACCATGGAGTTCTTGCTGATTTGGAGAAGACAGTGAGCAGTGGGCGTGAGCTTTTTAGCTTGAGCCACTGAGCTACGCGCGCTCTTTAGCGCAGCGCAGTCTGACTCATACGCTGCCCTTTGGCGGCGTATGTCTTGCATACGCTACCTTGATAAGGAGTCATATGGAGTTCATACGCTGCCTTTTGGAAGCGTATGACTTGCGTACGCTGGCTTGGATGGTAAGGAGTCGTATGGAGTTCATACGCTGCCTTTTGGAAGCGTATGACTTGCGTACGTTGGCTTGGATGGTAAGGAGTCGTATGGAGTTCATACGCTGCCTTTTGGAAGCGTATGACTTGCGTACGCTGGCTTGGATAGTAAGGAGTCGTATGGAGTCCATACGCTAGCTTGACTTGAGCGTAGCTTGACCTGAGCGTACGCTGACTTGACCGTAGCTTGACTTGAGCGTAGCTTGACTTGAGCGTAGCTTGACCTGAGCGTACGCTGACTTGAGCGTAGCTTGACCTGAGCGTACGCTGACTTGAGCGTAGCTTGACCTGAGCATAGCTTGACCTGAGCGTAGCTTGACCTTAGCGTACGCTGACTTGAGCGTAGCTTGACCTGAGCATACGCTGACTTGAGCGTAGCTTGACCTGAGCGTAGCTTGACCTGAGCGTACGCTGACCTGAGCGTAGCTTAACCTGAGCGTACGCTGACATGAGCGTAGCCTGCTTACCCTAGATCTTCTATAGCCCTGTATATTGATATCTTATTAGATATTTAACGTCCATTTTATATCCTTAAGCCTTTTTGCATTAACTTGATATAATCATGATATGCACTACACCATAATAGGCAATTATCCACGGTTATTACCGTGACAATTATTTTTCGTCACGGTAATAACCGTTACTAGTTGGGCGTGGTTATTATTTGGTCACGGTTATAACCGTTACAAATAATTTTATTGGTCACGGTTATAACCGTTACAAATATTTCATTTGTCACGGTTATAACCGTGGCAAATGTTCAATTTGTCACGGTTATAACCGTGGCAAATATTCTATTTGTCACAGTTATAACCGTGGCAAATATCCCATTTGTCACAGTTATTAATGTGACAGTTAGTTTGTTTTGTCACAGTTTTTACTGTGACTACATTATTTTTTTCGTTACTATTCTCCACTAATTGTCACAGTTATAACCATTACAATTGGACTATTTAAATAAAAAAAAAACTACATTCAACTTGTAACTAAACAATAAACAACATATCCAATTTCATAATATTTTACTTTCATAATAATTCAACCATTCCAAACCAATAACTAAACCACAAAATTTTCAATAACAATTCCGAGCAAGTAACTAAACCACATGAGGTTGAAATAACAATTCAACCATTCCAAAGTAGAAACAAACCCACATAATTTCAAATAACAATTCAACCATTCAAATTAGTAATTAAACCACATAATATTTAAAAAATAAGCAACTAAACCACAGGATGTTCAATAGCATCCATACATTAATATTTTAGTAAGGAAACATTCCATTGTTGGTTTCAATGACAACAAAACAAGGCTCTAGATGCATAAAGCAAACCACAAAACATTTCAAACTCTTGTGTTTTTGGATAATCAAGACGAGGCTCTCTTGAGGAAGAATGAAAGTGCTTGCATCCATGCTAAAACTGTACATATTCCTGCATGTAAGAGTAAAAGAAGTATCCAATTAAAAAGCGTGCAAACTAGTAAAAGAAGTTTCAGAAAAAACATAAATACATGTGAGCACATGTTCTTTGCACATCTATAGAAAATATAAACTACAAAAATGGTCTCACAATCCACCATGGCACTACATGTCCAATAACTACATCATTGTTTTGCTCAAGAGTGCAGAAGTTTTAATGGGTCCATGTTGAAACTTAATATACGGTAGGTATCCAATTATAACTCCACAAAGACATCTACAATGCCAACCATGCCAAATAGTCTAAAAGAAAGAATGAGTGGTATATATGTCGAAACCTGTAGCCTGCGTATATATAGAGTACGCAATTTATGCTATGTTTTGAATCGATTATGTTGCTAAAAGCAATCATATTATTCCTTATGTATTTTATCCATGTCCTACAAATGTGAATCGACTCGAGTTCTTTAGATATCATACAAAAATTTTTACGGCAATAAATATACAACAAATATATTATATACCATAGCCCATAAACCTCAACAGCATTTTTTTTCATACTTATCTTCAACAAAATATTGGGGAAAAAGATTGTGGTCTATATATAGTTTCTTATCTTTCCTGAGACCACCAATACCTGCTTCATAGTTGAATATTGAGGTAAATAATATGGTCCAAATCGCGCTGTGTAGGTAATCTTTGAAGCCTGAACAATTCAAGGGGATACTCATCGTATCGAGGGTTAGATGGGATTATGGTTAAGACAATCGATCAATCGATCTCTTGACTAATGCTGAGTTGTTACGAATATTTTCTTCGAAGGGCTCAAGTCTTTATTATCCAACCAACCTGGTAGTTAAAGAAGTTTCCTGAGAGCAAGGTATACACATGTAGAGGAGGATCAGGTGGCCATCTGATCTGAAGACTTTACACACAGGTAAAACTGAGGATGGTTACATATCGATCGCTAGGGGCAACGATGTGATAGTACACACGATTGGGTCGTCCCTACTCGCTTGATCTCCTCTTACCGAGAGCGATGTCTGAGCTGCACGGAGGGGGGGACTCCAGTACTGAAGTGGGGGATAAACCTTTACTGCAGCTCAGCTGCAACTGGGGTTTGAAGAGAACTCCAACAAGGACCCCTACACCAGCCACCAATAGACCGATCTAACACACTAATGACATGACTAAGACCTCCAACAAGTGGCCCTAATCAAGCTTAAATAAGGCTCTTGCCCCTCCTTCCGCTTCAGTATGTCCAATAAGATTAAAGTCAGGTGTTGGCTAAAAAGATTGCATTCGTGTAATGGGCTAGACTCTGAACCATGGTTGTTGATGTGAGGAAGAAATAGTGTGTTTTGTAAAAAAAAAAAATTGTATGTAGAGCAGCATAAATAAATAAATAAAACTGTGTGAACATGAAAATTTCAACATCTCTGACCCCCAAGTGAAGTGAGAAAAAAAAATCCAGTATTATGAATATGAATTTGCAAAAATCACTATGATTTTGTCCAAGACATCTCTAAAATGAACATGATCCAATTGCATGTTCTGTAAAAATATATGCAGAGCCAATCTGTACTGGGGGGGTAAAAGACAATCAAGTTGCAGATACATCCATCTAGAGTAGCAATGTTTCAGTGTTAACTTTGTTAAAATTGCTACTAGTATTTTTATACTACCTATTCAAACCAATTGATTTGTTTCATGAAACACAAAATTAATTCATGGACAAACAACGTTGACAAAGTTTTATAGCCGATTGTTGACTTCGACGTCAACTTTTTCGCTATGAAAAATCAGAAAATTGCACTTAGTTGAAATTGCAGCAAATTGTATGCTGCTGTACATACAATTTTTTGAAATCAATCGAATAATCACATACTTCTGATGAAATCAATCGAATAATCACATAAAAATTGAAACAATGGCTATAGATATAAATCAGTTGAAACTCAAAAGATAAATCAAGAAACTCAAGTAAAACCTGTTATTGGAAATTCTTCGATGACTCAAAGAAATACTACCCATCATTTCCCCCATTTTTGCTTCTTTATTTCACTTCAAGCCTGCTGTGTATGATATTGAAACTAGAATACTACATCACCAGGTCCAGTCCCTAAAAGGTTAGCCTAGAAGGCAGGGATACTAAGGTCCAGTCCCTAAAAGGAGTGTGGATGGTTTCACCAATCTCAACATGTATGATATTGAAACTAGCATAGCCTAGAATAATAGGAGTGTGGATGGTTTCAGTTCAATATGTTGAAGACAGGGATACTAAGGTCCAGTCCCTAAAAGGTTAGCAGACCTTTATAGCAGAGAATTGCTATTAACACAGGCAATGTCACCTGACATACACCATATGGTTCAAGCACCCATGTGTCTAGAAATATATTTTCTCATTAAATTTAGTGTACCTCCAAAAGTACACCACCAAGATTCCTCCGAAGCGCTCCATACTGCATAAAGGAAGCTCAAGATCAATATAATCACATAAACACTTTACTATCAACACATACTTATCGTTTGTATATATATACCTGTTGTCACAAATACCTGAGCCGTTTGGCTCCCCAAACAAGAAAACCTCCATCAGCTATTTCACAAAGAAAAGATATTCCATCTTGTGGACCATCATAAACTGTTGCTTCTGGCTTTATCACCTCGGACACATAAACGATTTTCTCATCATCTTGTACTTTTCTTCCATGACAGGTAGTGTGAGATGCTATAAATCCCTTGGCTACATCCTCTCGTTCCCGTCCAAGTAAAATAACATTTTGTTTTCCTCCATGAGCCGGTCCATCATTGTTATCATGGACAACATGACCATTATTTTTGTTACCATGGACAACAGGACTATTATTGTTGTTACTAGGGACACGACCGACGGTATTCAAAACAGGATTCAAATTTCTTGTAGTTTTACTGATATGCACGGAGTTAGACGCCCCTTCTGTCTCGGGCGTTCCAGAAGCAAAAGTTGGATTTTGGGGCTGATGTGTAGCATCGCCACGAGCGAGCAATTCCCGTAACATAACCTCAACAATATCCAACCTTTGGAGAACCTCTGGGTTGGTATTTTTGCTGGCTATTGCCTTTGTTGCTTGTCTAATTTTTACTTGCTTCACCGAGGATGTGGAGCTAACTGCACGACAACGACTCTTTTTATCGACTCCAAAAACTTCAGCAATAGGGTCAGTCTCAAGGTCTTCTAGGCTTGACACACCATCATGACCACTCGCACTTGCAGCTTCTTTTTGCCTCTTTTCTGCTGCTTCTAATTCATTCTGTGATTTGACATGTTATAAGAAAAATATGAGTTTAAGAAGGCTAAAAAGATTTGAAAAGCTGAACATATATGAAACCTCATTTTATGAAACCTCATTTTATACAAGTATGAAACCTCATTTTTGTACTTACATATTTCTCCAATGCGCATGGAAGCACATTTCCAGTAGCCTTACTTTTGTGGGCTCTCTTCCACGCTTCTGACCGTGTAACACCCTCTGCGGGATGTTCTTCCTCCTACAAGTACAAGTAGGAATTAAAAACAGTACTTCCAAGAGCATGAAAAATAACAATATCAATCTTTTTTGGAGTAAATTATGGTATAATACACACCAATTCTTCGTATACTCTTTTATAACTTTTCCTTCCAAGAGCATGGGAGATTTTATATTGGGCCTTGTTTTCAGCATTCTTCTTGCGTTGCTCAATCTTCTTTGGAGTGTACTCATTCTCGATAAACTTCTCCCACCAGATTTTATCAATATCATCAGGACATTGAGCTAGTGCTAGAGGTTTCGGTAAGTATATGCCTTCTTTGTTCTTGATTGTAGCTCGTAGGTGATACTTCATTGTCCTTAAAAATTGTGGAAATTTTGCTTCCAATAGTGGTCGAGCAAGGATGGGATCAATATTGAATTCAAACTCCGTCTGCCACAACAACAATAAAGCATATAAGGCATCCTTTAAGTAGCTGAAATAAATACATAAAATGCTCAAAATATATGTAAAGAAGTAAAAAAGAGTGATTTACCATCAACGAATTCCAAAGAGCGTCAGTGTACACCTTATCCACATTCCTCCAGTCATCATAACCAATTGGGATGTGAGCTCGAATATATTTTCCACATCTACTACTCCATTTTGTTTCGTCTTTACCTCTAATTACACCATTTGCTTCAATATGGATCAAGTATCTTTTGTCTTTTGATGGAGGGGGGGCTTGTGTTCCACTAGGATTGGATGACATTCTGCACTCATCAACACATTAGAGCAATAACAATATCAAAATGAAGAGGTAGCATACAAGGAGAGTAACAATACTACAGGTAGGTCAATTTAGTAAGATTATTGCAAGTTGTATTCTGATTCGGATTTCGGACTCAATTGAGAAATGATACTAATTTCATTTCAGAATCCTATCTCTGTCCAGAATTTGCAGACAAATGTACAGAAATAAGGAAAGCATAATGGACAAACAAATACCATAATACGAATCTGAACCCAATTTTATGACCGGGTATGTATTGTTTTCCCATCACTTAGGATTTCCAATTTATCAGCTGGGGTTATAGTGTGAAGACCATTCTTTGATGAAATTCTATTCTGACAATGATTTCAATAGTAAGGGTATGACATAATCCAACATAGGATTTAATTACAGAGTTGCACTAAGAATTTAACAAACTCGAAGGGGGTCAAATTCCTAATTGATATCTCACTGATTGTTTTAGATATGGGATGAGTGCACTCTTTTTCGATCTATTGGATGGCTATGGTGAGGGCTTGCTAGTGAACTAGGCATTTCCAAGTTGAAGCAGCGTACACGTTTAGACTGAATCTGGTTGAAATTTGATAGGTTCTATGAACCTTATCATTGATATGTCTTTTGACTCAACAGTTTGGCAAGAGCATTCTCTACAATGAAGCTTCTTTCAGAATTATCATGGTAGGTTTCTGTACTTGTCACTACAAATTAAACAAATTAAAGTTACAGGATACGTTCATCACTGCTGTCTGATTCACTACCAAACTGCTCATCTGCAGTTAAAATGATTGTTTTGCATTTCAATTTGAACAGGAGAACTAAAGGATAAGAAAGAAGGAAAACAAATATTATTATGTACCAAATCTATACATATCTATGTTAAGTGTAATATTTGTTGTTTTGAACTAAAATGCAGTTCTCCCAAGTTGGGAGAAGCCAAATTACACCAACAAGAAATAACTGCTCAAGTGAATTGTTTTTTTTTCTTTTCCTCAATGTTAGCATTACATAGGGAATCTTAAAAATTGTCTTTCAGTACAAAGTTTAAGCATTTCTTTGGAAAAAAAAATGTTACAGGATACGTTCATCACTGCTGTCTGATTCACTACCAAACTGCTCATCTGCAGTTAAAATGATTGTTTTGCATTTCAATTTGAACAGGAGAACTAAAGGATAAGAAAGAAGAAAAACAAATATTATTATGTACCAAATCTATACATATCTATGTTAAGTGTAATATTTGCTGTTTTGAACTAAAATGCAGTTCTCCCAAGTTGGGAGAAGCCAAATTACACCAACAAGAAATAACTGCTCAAGTGAATTGTTTTTTTTCCTTTTCCTCAATGTTAGCATTACATAGGGAATCTTAAAAATTGTCTTTCAGTACAAAGTTTAAGCATTTCTTTGGAAAAAAAAACAATGTTGGAGCAGAATTTATACAGAATACAAAGTTACCACATTTCCCATTACTTGACTTATATTTAGTCAAGCAATAACAATCTCAAATTCTGATGCCAGTGACTAAAAAGTAACAAGAGAACTTGTAGTTCATAGGGGGATTTACAATCCTAGTCTAAACACCATCCCATTAGTTCTCAGATTTCTTGCAAAAGTCTGGACTTAAATCTCAGGTTCTAACACACTAAAAATATTATAACTAGGAATGCCAAAACAGGTTCATAAGAAAACTAAGTAGGAAACATCATAGTATTCAACATTGAAAGTCACATGGAAATCAGTAAGGAAAACTCCCAGGAACAGGGCACTTAATCATCAGGCTGCTATAAGCCCCTCTCATGAAGTAATGAACAAGATCAGGTCCTGGACATCCCAGGTACCATTTAGTATACATCTTCATTCAATGATAAGTCAAATTTGTGCTTTTTGTCAGCAACTAATAGGCAAATTGTTGGTCGCAATTAACTAGCACCACATCAAGTAAATGAGACATATATTACAATTTAAATACACACCTTTTTGTGCAACCAATCAATGAATTTGGATTGTATCACTACTTCGGCCTCTTTAGTGTTACCACGGGACGTAGTTTCCAAAGTCGAACGATAAAAACTGAAAATCATTTAAACTGAATAAAATATAAATAGAAAAGATTTTTTTAACAATTTTTTATTCCAAAGACGAGTGATACCTGTAGTACTCTGCTAGTTTTGGTATTTCCAATCTAAAAACTATCCATCTTCGAATTTGTCTCCATTGTACCCCGGTTAACTTAATCATTTTACCCTCTATAATAGAGCGCTCATACACATCATCACCATTTTCAACTAGATAAGATGCATGAGTTGAACTATGATTACCATCACGTGGATTTGGCATGTACTCCATGGCATATCTAACAGACTCTGAAATAAGATACGCCTCGGCAATCGACCCTTCAACATAACGCTTGTTACTAGGAATGTCTTTGCACTCCTTCATAGACCTTATCAAATAGAGTAATTAAACAAGTTAGTTTTCATATAAATCAATAACGTTACAATAAGATAATCATCTCACCTTTCAAATGGATACATCCAAATATATCTCGTAGGTCCACAAAGTAGAGCTTGGTCAGCAAGATGCACCATTAGGTGGATACTGATGTCAAAAAAGTGAGGAGGAAAATAATGCTCCAACACACATAATGCCTCAGCGATCATATCTTTTGCAGCTTGGACATGCTTACGATCTAGGATCTTTGAGCACAATATGTTGAAGTATAGACATACTTGCATAATGGCTCTTTTAAGGTCACGATTATTTGGAAATGCATATTGAAGCATGACTGGCAACAAATATTGTATGATGATGTGGTAGTCATGTGACTTCTTTATATGCAAACTGAGTGGTTGAAGACTAACAAGATTGCTCAAGTTAGATGCAAATCCTGATGGAAGCTTTAAGTCTTTTAAGACTAGGCAAAGTTGCTTCTTTTGAGCATTGTCCAATGCGTAACCCGAATCTCGTTGCCCTTTTTTATCAAAAAGCAAATTTAGTAAATGTTCAGCAACATTCTTCTCAGTGTGCATCAAATCAATACAATGTCGTACTTTATGAGATTGCCAATATTCCAAAGAAAAAAGAATAGACTTTTTATACCACGCTGGTCTTTCTTCATTGGCATCATAATTGCCATCATCATCATCATCATCATCATCATCACCACCACCAACACCCTCAAATGTCATTCGCTTCTTGCCCAAACCTTTCACTAATTTACCTGGTATATAGTTGATGCGGTCAAGCCTTTGTAGAAGGGCCAATCCATTCAAACGTGGCGGAGGTTGTCTGTCCTCTCCAGTCTTATACCATCCACGTTTGACTGATCTGAATGGATGATCATCCTTCAAAAATCTTCTATACTTTGTGTACACGTTCTTTCCGCCAATCCTCTCAGACTCCGTCTCAGTAGCACAAATAGGACATGCTTTGTAACCATGTGTTACACAACCTGATAAATTCCCAAATGCTGGAAAATCATGTATCCCCCATAATAACATTGCTCTCAAAGTGAAAGTATGTCGTCTGTCCATGTCAAATGCAGACACTCCTTCCCAAAGTTGTTTCATCTCATCTACAAGGGGTTGCAAGAAAACATCAATATCTTGACTTGGTGCTTTGGGCCCAGGAATTAATAAGCACATCATCTGGAACTGTGATTTCATGCATAATGAAGGCGGCAAATTGTATGGAATAACATAAACAGGCCAACAACTGTAATTAACAGATAGAACACCATGTGGATTGAATCCATCGGTCGCTATACCAAGCCAAACGTTCCGTCCCTCATCAGCAAACTCCGGCCACCTGCATTTAAGTGTTCTCCATTCTGCTGAATCACAAGGATGTCGCATTAAGTCCCATGAAGGCTCTACTTCCTTGTGCCATTGCATTTTTTTAGCAATCCATGGTATTGTGTACAATCTCTTCAATCTTGGAATCAGAGGAAAGTGCCTCAAAACTTTTCTCGGTTCTTTTGATTCCTTCCTAACCTTTCCGGGCTTCGTTTTTTCTTTAACTTTAAATCGAGGCGTCTGGCATTGAGGGCACAAAGTTGCATCTGTATACTCCTTCCAATACAACATGCAATTATTTTCGCATGCATGGATGCACTTTGCCTTCATTCCTAAATCTCTCATCATTTGCTTCATTATGGGATACTTGTGAGGGAGTGTGTTCCCCTTAGGAAGCCATTTAGTCAAACACTTCAACAATTCTGTCACACTATTTCCCGACCAATTGTACTTCTTCTTTAAGTTATGCAACTCTACAATTACAGATAGAGTTGTGTGTCCATCTTCACAACCAGGATATAATTTCTCGCTTGCAATTCTCTTATATTCATAATACTTGTCGACATGGTCAAGACCATAAGCAAAAGAAGTTTCAGGCACTGTATCAGCTTGAGAATTATTCGCACCACCACCTTCACCAACAGGAGCCTCATTGTGTACACCATAAGCATCATCAACCAGGATCTCCAACGCATCTCCGTCATATCGATGCCCTGTATCTTCAATTAGAACTTGATTATGGGTATGATCCTCTTCAACAAATTGTTGTTTAGGACCTACTGTCATATCCATGCCCGGCTTTTCCCCATGAAGAAACCAAACATCATATGTCGGAAGCATACCATTAATGATCAAATGCCTTCTAACTTCTTCAAAAGAAGCTCTTTTTGCATTTTTGCATATTTTACAGGGGCAACTACATGTTGTAAGTCCGGGGAGTGAGTGCTTCATTGCAAATTCCATAAAAAATTGAACCCCCTCTTTGTACTCAGACTTATTTCTATGTGGAATTTTTATCCACCCTTTTGGAATCGATCTTGACATGATAGCAAAAAATTATATCCTCTCACAAACAATCAACCTAACAAACGAAAAAGATGAATATTAGTAAGATTTTATATCATTTTGAAAACGGTTTAATCGTACAATAAGTTTATTTAGGACATATTCTTAAGATGAATATCTTACTTGTCCAACATTAATATAGATACTAAAATTATTTATTCTTGAGTAATTTCTACTTCAAGCATCAAAACAAGATCCAATAAGTTTATTTAGGACATATTCTTAAGATGCATGTTTACTTATTATATGTCAGTAACAGGTATGAGTACGCCTGGAGGATCAGGAGAGGTTACAATAGTTGGATAAGAATTTAAGTTACAGAAGGACTCTGAACTCCATTATATGAGATCCACAAAAGAAGATATGGATAGGGAGGATGTGCTTGCTTGCTTAACCAACAAAAAAAAAACAAATTGCATAGCTAAACATGTTTTGTTGGTTAGTTGGTGCCACTAACATACTAAATTTGAACTTTTATCAATCCATCATCCATTTAAGAAGAAAACAACTAATAAAACTTCAACACGTTTTGAATTCTTCAGCATTTGCAGGTAGGAAAGTCACAAGGATTTGAGATAGTGCTGATTTATATAAAAATAAGCAATAATTTCCTTTTTCATCTTGATCTATTGACAGATATTAAAAAAATCTTAAAATTTCTCTCAGAGAGTAATTCCATATCGACATCGCACCACTCACCAGCAGACAAAAGTATCCTCTGAAATGAAGAACCTGGAGTGAATCCCTCGTGAAAACAAGCAATTTCATAAAATCCAATAACATGTAGAGAACATATATCATCGACTGAAATTTATTCCGCAAAATAATCACCAGCTCCTCAAGCACAACGTTATCCCCTTCAAGAACATACAAATTATCCCCCTTCAATTTGTCATTTTCACACATGAGACGACAAATCAAGTATTTCCTTGAGCATATCCTCCTCGAAGAACTTATGAATATTTTTATACATGATCTCTCTGCATCAAACCAACTACCTCAGCTTTCACGAGGTGAATCAGAAACATGATTGCAGGAGAATTTGACATAATTAGCATGACAAAAACACCATTCCAACTCCTAGCTGAAACATATCCGGTAAGCACATACAAGCATTGGAACTTACAAAATTAAAAGTATATTTTGTTCCAGTCGTGGACCCAGAATTTTTTTTTTGGTGGTGGTGGTTTAATTGTATAAACTGGGCTTCCTTTTATAGGATACCTACATACTTCCTATCAACTACTGATGAGCATTAGAAAGTTTATTTTGTGGTGGTGGTTTACAAATTTATTTTCTCACCATAAGTTTCTTCTGGGCAACCCCAATCCCTTAAAATAACACAATGAAATAAAAGATTTTGCAAGCAAAAAACCTCAAGCTCCCCAAGAAGAAAACTTCATGGCAAAACACAATTAATAACACAACAAAATAGGCATGGGATATAGGTCCATTTGGAGAGATGAAACTAAGTTACAGCCTATAAGAAAAAATCTGCACATTCAAAGCATAGGATCCAAAAAAAAAAAGAACAAAATAGAGAGAGAAGGATACCTAGGTAGGTCGCTCGTGGCAGGTGGTCTGCTCGAAATCAGAGAGGGAAAGAAGAAGACTCGAAACCCTAAAATCAAACTAAAATCAGAGAAGACCAAAATCAGAGAAGACTCGAAACCCTAACCAAATAGGCGCTGATTGTAGGGAAGTACCTGATTCTCCTGACCAAACCCCTAAAATTGGAGGGAAGTCCTGATTCTCCTGACCAAACCAAAATCAAACAATAATTATAAAAAAAAAAAAACCTTTGTCGAGAGAGAGGGAAAGAAGAAGCGACGAGAGAGGGAAGTACCTTTGTCGAGAGAGAGGGAAGTCTTCTCTGGTTTTGGTCGAGAGAGAGGGAGTCTTTTCTGATTCTCCTGTCGAGAGGGAGTTTCTCGGATTCTCCTGTCGATCGAGAGAGAGAGAGGGAGTCTTCTCTGAGAAGAACCGAAGGATTAATTTTATCACACTTTCGTTAAAAAAGAGGGAGGGAAAGTGAAAACACTAAAAATTTCAGAGGGAAATGAAAGAGGATTAGGTTTTATCACACTTTCTCCAAAGCATGTGATGTAGATTTTCTGGAAAAAAAATAATTGTCCTCACGGTTATTAGTGTGACTATAATAAAAATAATAATAAAATATAAAATGTGATTTTTAGTAACAGTTTTTTAGCTATTGTCACGGTTATAACTATTACTATTTTGTAACGGTAATAACCGTTACAAAGCGTAAAAAATATGTGTTACTAATTGTCTGTTTTGGTGTAGTGATGCTAATATTTCTGTTAAATATAGATTGTTACGTGGGATGTACCATGTGTCGTGAATTGAGTTATAGATACCCCGATTGACTGGAATTAAACCCTGAGAGTTGTAGACTCGACCCCACTGAATATTAGTTGACTTTCATGCCTTGTCACCATTGATAATGATTGTGATCTTGACTAATAATTGATCATACGTTCCTAGTTGGAACTAAGAGACTGGCTAGTCGTCTTTTGAATTGAATAAATGAGACACGTTCATATTAATTATGAACTATTGAAATCGACTGGCTAATCCCGAATATTGGCATACATGCACATGCAGGCTTCAATTCATTTATTATTTATTTATCTCACCAAAGAAGCATGTGTACTTTATGGTCAAGGCATGATTACTCCGTGGTTAGTTTTGATTGTTGCATTACGCTATGTAAGACCTACAACCTGACCGTACTGGTATCATTGTAGAGTTGTGCATATCGTACCCCGTACGAAAGTACTCATTCTGAATGACCATGATCCACGGCATGGTACTTCACTCAACGTAGAGACTATTAAGTTAAATAAAATAATGATTGCATGGAGAGAATGGATTCTCGAGTTCTTACATGGCAGCCCTCTTGGGACTAGTAGTGCCCGACAGGCCGGTTGGTCCCCACAGATACTGCAAATCTGTCACACGGGCAGGGAGCAGTATCTGGTTATATTATCTATTGAATATCGTATATTAATGACGGGCATCCCGCTGGGACTCGTCTAATTCATAATTGGCGCAGTTGATTGACTGGGTAAACTAGCCTTGCTTGCGCATAGTAAGAACTGAGAAATCCTTTATTGTATAATTCCAGGATAACTTGGGACTCACAATAGCAAGCCGTAGTAGTTGCCTGGCCGTTTAAATTGATTTGTTTGTGCACTGTATCTACTCTGTTACTTAACTGAGATGATCAGAATGTTAGGACATGACGGGCCAACTTCTGTCCTTGTTTGGTTGGGAGGTTGGTTCGAAGTGTCGTGATGTTGTGTGAGTCCTAGTAGATAGCAGAGATCTATTATCATATTCTCTTATTACTGGCTTCATTCCTCATATCGTGCTCCCTTGCGGTACTTGCTATTAGAGGTCTAACCTCTCTGATTTTGCATGGCCAGATTTAGAGCCAGTCCCCGAGGATCCAGCTTACTTCTACCTCCAAGATGGTCAACACTAGAGGGATGATCGCAGGAGGACTCGAGTGGGTTTCTTACTTCCCCGCCCATTTTGTTATCCACTTTATACTTTGTCGTTTGGCACGACATGTTAGTCGGATTGTCTTGTACCTACTTTTGCATAATTGTAACTAAGTCAGACTGCAGCTGCTAACAATTGTGTATACTTACTACATCATCTGGCTGTATTTTGTAAAGCCAGATATCAAGAACATTTTGACTGAGCGTTTGGGACGCCTTACTGCTTTATCTTACATGTTCTCTATTTCTGTTTCTTATTTGAATGATTGAGACAATAGATGTGAAGTGGCCATAGCGAGACTTTCATGTAGTATGCACCCCCTTGTCTTTTAGACATCATTGATCGTATTATACGGTATTTATCTACCCGTAATACGTAGCTGGCTGAGTCATTCCCCCGCTCTCCAGTATTCTGGTTCTGGGGCGTGACACCTGTCACTCCCCGATCCTGGAATACGTATTTTAATACGTAAACCGATAAATCGTATTTACTTTATATTTATACTATATTTATTATGCTGTATTTCTTCATGCATTTCCTAAAATATTTGACAAAATATTATTTTCTAATTTATTTTCTGCATTTGGGCCTACAGTTTTGGCTCATTTGGGTAACCTATTCTTGGTTCACCAATGGTTCATCTTGAACCCTTTGGTTCATCATGAACCCATGGGTCCAAGATCTTTATATATACTCATCTCATTCTCTCTCATCTCATTTACTTTCTCTCATTTACTTCCTCCACCAACCAAATATTTCCTCCACCAACCAAGGCAAGTACCAACTTGCTCAAGAGATGGATCCATAAATGTTGTTGATGTTTTCTTACAAAATTATTTGTCAAAATATGTTCTTCTCCTTATTCTATACTAGTTTAGAACTTGAAGTTTTCCATTTTGAAGCTTTAATCTTTGTAGATCTAGGTTTTAACCATTTTCGGATTTTCTTGGTTTTGATCTAGCAAACTTCATTATTTTTAAGTTTTGATGGTTCCATGTTGTAGAAAATCTTGTTCTACCCCATTTTGACCTAAAGAAGTTCCGATTTGGGCTCCGGATGAAGGTTTTGTGTAGTTTGGAAGCCATGGTTGCTTGGCTCCTCTTCTCGGACAAGTGGAGAAGAAGAGCAGTACTTGACCGCATGAATCTTCATGCGGCAAGTCTCTGGCCGCATGGCCTTTCCAGCCGCATGAGACTCGTTCGAGCTCAGCCGCATGGAAGGTCCTTCCTAGCCGCATAAGACTTGCTTGAGTACTTGACCGCATGAATCTTCATGCGGCAAGTAATTGAGCCGCATAGCCTTGTTCAGACTCAGCCGCATGAGCCCCTGTTATCTTGAGTCGCATGGACTTCATGCGGCTAGCTTTCAGCCGCATGAGTTCTTTTGCACCCAGCCGCATATGCGCTACTGTTTTGGGCCGCATAAAGCCCATCCATCATCCAGCCGCATAGGTATCGCCCATGCTCAGCCGCATAGGACTTCGTCTGATCCTAGCCGCATATGCTGTTGAACCCCGGCCGCCTGGCGATTGCTCCCTTCGCAGCCGCATAAGCTGACACCCCTTCGTCCGCATGAACTCGCCTTTCCAGCCGCATGCGCCTTGGGCTCCCTGAGCCGCATGAGCGTGCAGTCCCAGCCGCATGAACCGGTATTGACCCAGCCGCATGGACTCACTCCCCTTGAGCCGTATGGACGTTTGTGCCCTATATTGTTACCTTATTATTATTATTATTATTATTATTATATATATATATATATATATATATATATATATATATATATATATATATATATATATATATATATATATATTATATGCCCATTTTATATCCTTACGCCTTTTGTCCCGAGCATGATATGAGCACTAATGTGACCCCGGAGAACAAAGTGTTCCTACCTGATACATGTACCTGAATGTCCCAGTTCTTGTTCATGCTCGACAAAAGACTCGTAACTCCACGTGGCGTATTTGCAATGATGCATTACACTAAGGAGGGTAGAACATGTTGACATACTGATTGACATGGATCCTCTTTGGGGTGCTCGTACTAAAGTACGACTTTAGGAGGATAATCATGCAGGCCACAGCATGAAAGTCCAAGATTTCACCTAGGGTTAAATTAGGCAACTAAATATACTAGATGCATGGGGAGGGCAGAATCCCGAGATCGTGTTACACCAGCCGCTTTGAGATACTGTCTTGACGCGCCGGCTGGTCTCCACGGATACTGTGTCATCTGCAACGAGTGGATGACTGTATCCGATTAATTCCTGCTACATATTATATGTTTTAGCAAGGTGGCCTTACGAGGGACCTGTGCTCAATCATACCTGTCTACGCGAACCCCTGGGTTGGCTAGCCTTGCTGGGAGGATACGATCTGAGGATTTCTACATAACATGATGCGAGAATAACCTCGTCCCACTAGAAACTCGTAGACTTGATTGGCCGTGAAAATGACTTGCTTGTATCCTATTACCTTCCGTGAGTAACTGAGGGAAGCGGACTGTCATGGTACGTGATCCAACCCATGTTCTTGTTTGATTGTTGGGTTGGTTATCGTACTATGATAGGCTGTGGACCGAAGTTATGAACGGAAGATTTATTCTGGTTGTGAAGTGCTACTTCTGTGAATGACCGAGGAACATGGTCTATCATGGTGCATGATCCAACCCATGTTCTTGTTTGATTGTTGGGTTGGTTATTGTGCTGCGATAGGCTATCGACCGAAGTCACGATCAGGAGATTTTTATTGTTTATACCCTTTAACTTATGCGAAAGTTATAGAGTACGACGCGTCCCGACTCCATGCGGCACCTTTTGTCCTTGTTTGGTTGTAAGGGTGCCATATGGGTTCGAGGATGTGGCGTTACCCTATAATGGTAGCATAAGTATTACTATTATCAATCATTCTATTAACTGGATTTTTAATCTTAACTCTTGTGCCCCTTTGGCGGTACTTGCTATTCGGGGCTGACCCCGCTGGTTTTGTTTGGCCAGATCCCGTAGCAGAGCCAGAGGACACGATCTTCCTCCCTGACATCCATGGTGCATACTAGGAGCATGGCAGTGCGGGGACTCGAGTGGGTTTCTTCTCCACCACTCCTGCTTATACTTTTGCGGCGTTTAGCCACCGGCACCTGTTAGCCGGATTACTTGATATTTTGTGTCAGTACATAATTGTAATTAAACAGACTGCAGCTGTGTATAATTTTGTACTCCTGACTCTCCGAGATAGCTAAATTATAAAGCTAGTCTCTCATGATCATTTTGATAAAGCGTCGGGGACGCCTTACTGCTTTATCTTTAATGTTCATTTATTTGCTGATGTGATTCGATTGATTGAGACATAGAACTCTGTGGGACCATAGGAGACTTGATTGTAGCATGTACCCCCTAGTCTCTCGACAGCCACGATCGCCGTATGACGTTACGTACCTCATATGGTGTAGCTGGCCTAGTCCGTCTCCGTATTTCGGTACTGGGGCGTGACAACACCCCCCCCCCCAACACACACACACACAAAAAACCCTTTCTCCCACTTCATTTTTTTTTCATTTCCTTTCTCTCTCTTCTAATTTCTCAAACCCTAAAACCCTTCTCTCTTCTCCACAACTCCACTCCCAAAATTTCTAACCCTAAATTCCTTCTTCATTCCTCTCCAAGCAATGGCACCGAAGCCTAAACCTTCATCACAATCTAGATATATTTTGACCTATTTTGCTATTTTTTTCATTTTAATAAATTTTTCCCAAAATTTTTTCCTAAACCCTAAATTCCTTCTCCATTCCTCAAAAAAATGTACCTTTCGAACACAACAATTTTTTTGCATCAAACCCTAACCATAGAATCATTGGTTTTGGCCTACAGTCGGCCACGAAAATGACATGACTGCATGCAGTCGAGTAGGACTGCAATATGCAGTCCTGGTTAATATTAGGACTACATACATTCATGCAGTCCTTCCTATTTTGTGATTGATAATATGGACTGCAACCAGTCCCACAGTCCTACTATATTGCAGGACTGCAGGACTGCATGCAGTCATGTCGTTTTTGTGACCGACTGTAGGCCAAAACCAATAATTTTAGGATTAGGGTTTGATACAAAAAATTAATTTATTGTGTTCCAAAGATACATTCATGAACCATAAATTTGTTCTAACATATTTTATCAAACTATTTTGAGCATTACTTATGTGACCTAGAAATTTTTGGAAAAGAAGAGAGCGAGAGAGGGAGAAGAGAAGAGAGAGAAGAGAGCAACAACAAAAATGTTGGTATTTATACTCATATGTGGGCTAGCCCCAAGCAAAAGAAATGAGTGACAAACTTGTAAATATTTGAAAGAATTTTGGAATAGTCCCTAACAAAATGTGATGTGTTCTTAGAATTAGTCTTATAAAAATGTCAAGAAGTAAATGAACCAAGCCGTTCGCGAATTGCTCGAAGCTCGGCTCGATAAAAGCTCGTTTGAGCTCGGTTCGTTTAGCTAGTAAACAAGCTGGGCTCAAGCTTTATTTTCGAGCTCGTTTAATAAACGAGCCAAGCTCAAGCTTAGAAGTACTCGGCTCGTTTGAGCTCGCGAGCTGGCTCGTTTAGAAGGTCGTTTAGGAACTCGTTTGTTCTTTGTTTAATTCTAATTATATATAATTTGTGTGCATTATATATTTATATGTCCTTAATAATTGATATTAAGAAACGTTTTTAATTAAATTTTTATAAATAAATTGTTAATATTATAGGTACTTGAATTCAAACATAACTAATTAGAAATCGAGCTCGTTAAGCTTGAAATCAAGTTTAATGAGCTTGAAATAAAGTTGAGCGAACTTGAAATCAAGTTTAACGAGCTTGATTTTGAGCTTATCAAGTTTTCTTTATCAAGCTTGTTTATCAAACTTGAATCAAGCTTGCTTATCAAGCCAAACTCGAACTCAAACCAAGCCAAGCTCAAGCTTAATATAAACAAGTTCCAGCCAAACTCAAGTTCTAAATAAAATTTTTATCAATCTCAAACTCGAGCTTGAGCTAGATTAATTCTAGTCAAGCCAAGCTCAAACTTACAAAAGCTTAACTCGGCTTGGCTCGTTAGCAGCCCTAACCAGAAGCACTTAGGGGTGTAAACGGGTCGGACGGACACGGACAGTCCACTGTCCGTATTCGGTCCGAAAATAAAAATGAGTTCGGACGGACGGACACGGACAATCCACTGTTCGAATTCGGGCCGGACGGACACGGACAACCACTGTTCGTTAATTCAATCGGACGGTCCGCGGACAAATTAAATATATTATCAAAAGCTATTATTTTATCAAGATTACTTAATAGTTGCTAAAAAAAATCAAGTTGAAAGAAAATATAATGGAAGGTTATAGAATACAACAAACAATGGTAAAAGGTTAATGAAAATCGAGACCGGACAACAACAAATTGATGCAAAACCAAAATGATATGACATAATTGATGCAAAATCAAAAGGAGTTTCCACCATCGGACGGTCCGCGGAATTCGGACCGGACATGGATATGACCGTGTCCGTGTCCGATTTTTAAACGGACCAAAAAATATGTCCAAGTTTTGTTCGTTAATCAATCGGACGGCCCGCGGTCGAACCATTTATCGAGCCGGACATGTACGGACAACGGACTACTTTGTCCATTTTACACCCCCTAGAAGCACTCTAACTTTGGAAATATGGTAGAGACTTCTGGAGGGGTATCTTTCCTCTACTACCCTTTCCTGAACTCTCCGGACCACCCTTTCCTTTTCTGGAATGATTTTCCTCTACTACCCTTTCCTGAACTCTCCAGACCATCCATTTCCTTTAACGCCTCTATAAATTCTCATTCCCGCATCAGAACTTTTGAACAAGCAAGCAAGCAATTAGCAGCTAGAGCTCTTCGAATTGTGTCGTGCATTTCCTAGGAAGATGTCGCTAGTTCCGTTCGGATTCGGTTCCCGGATCTTCGATCCCCTGTCTTTGGACAGGTGGGATCCCTTCGAGAGCTTCACGAGCGCGCTCTCCGTCCCTCGATCCAGCGCCTTAGCCAGCGAGACCTCGGCCTTCGCCAACACCCGCATAGACTGGAAGGAGACGCCGGAGGCCCACGTCTTCAAGGCGGACCTCCCCGGGATCAAGAAGGAGGAGGTGAAGGTGGAGGTGGAGGAAGGGAGGATCCTCCAGATCAGCGGGGAGAGGAGCAAGGAGCACGAGGAGAAGAACGACAAGTGGCATTGCGTCGAGAGGAGCAGCGGGAAGTTCCTCAGGAGGTTCCGTCTCCCCGAAAACGCGAAGGTGGACCAGGTGAAGGCTGCAATGGAGAACGGCGTGCTCACCGTGACGGTGCCTAAGGAGCAGGTCAAGAAGCCGGAGGTCAAGTCCATTGACATCTCCGGCTGAGGAAGTGCTGAAGTCCACTAAGTCTTCCTCCCTTTTCTTCGTGGTTACAGCCCAGCCTGGTCCAGTCCCGTCCCTTCCCTTTCTAGTGTCTAGAAGGAGGGAAGGAATAATAATGTGTGTGATGTGTGTTGTGGTTTTGCCTACTACTACTGTTCTCTTATTGAGAAACTACTCTGTTCCCGTGTTTTAGCTTCCCATCTACCTACTCAATAAAATTACTATTACAATCAATTAGTTGTTGTTGCTGTTCTCAATTTTAGTCAACATTTACCCTTGCATTTTCACTTCTCAGGTTGCACAGTCGTGAACTATTATTTAGAAGAGGTACGTTTAGAATGCTCCTGGCTGATAGAATTAATTTTCTCATTTCTTGCAGACGCACCCACAAATTTAATAGTCCTGTTTGATTCTGGATGGATATACTTAAAAGGCCTCGTTTGGTTTACGGATTTAAAGAACCAAGAAAGGAAAAAAAAATTTTACAAAGGGAAAAGGAAAAAATTGGTGAAAATATGATTTCACTTAAGACTTATCGGATTAATTTTTCACTCTCTTTTTTTTAAGTTATGATAAAAGTAACCATGTATTATTGTTTATTTTATTATTAATATTTTTTTTAAAAAGGTAAGAATATTATTGAAATATTATTATATTTTGTTTTTCTTTGTTTTACCAAATAACGGAAAAAAAATATAACAGAAATTTTACTTTTTTATTCCCATAGAAAATACAAGAGAATTCATATTTCTCTTTCCGTGGACCAAACGAGGCCAAAATAGGCAGAAGGTGGACCCAACTTACCGACTTTTTAGCAGGTTAATGATAAACCACCAAAACTGAACAAAGATTAAACTCAAATCCTAACTAACCAAATAAACCTCGAGTGAGGTGCACCAAGTATAACAGAATTAATCAAACAGAATTAATCAAAGTGTGCGGAGAATTAAATACTATGCAACCATCAAACTAACCATACAAGATTGCACCAACCTAACTATAAAACAATTAACAATATACATGCTGCGTTCCAATCTTCGAAATGAAAGAACACAACAACAAAAACCAAAGTGAGAGTGACTTATAGTTACCAAAAAAAAGTAAAAAATCCTGGTAGGATTGCGGAAGTTCAGTGAATCGAGCCACAGGGATATTATTTCTTAAAGTTGGGGGATAGTGGATGCCTGTTGACATAATAAGATTATAGCAAGAAGCTGCCATAGGAAAATAAACTTTTGCATTCAAGAACTAAGAAAAACTTGATATGTGCAGCTTTACCCCAATATAAATGGTGAGGCTGTTTGTGCGCGACTCAAACCAGCATTTTCAGGATACAAGTAACAAGTCTTGCCTCAATTTCAACTTGGTGGATACTAGAGATGACAGGAGGGGACTAAATATTCAATTTGTTAAACATGATAATGTAAGCAGTCTGTGCAAGAAAGTAGAGAAAATGCATGTGTGGGGATCCATTTTTCCTCCCCTCTTGTTGTCTGGTTCTTCATCGGAGTTTTTCTGCTCGTAGTGTTAGGAATTAATGGTGGGACATCCGAGGTGATTTGCTGGATGCTGGTGTCTACAATTCTAGACGGCAGCCTATCTGCACCTGTTGTGCATCAGGAATAAAAACGGTGATAAGCATTTGAAATCAACTTTAAAAGGAAGATGGAATTTGGAGAATGCAATAAAAGGGCAGGGGCAGTTATTTAACAACATATTAAGTAGCAAGGGAAGGTTCTTTCTGTGGCAGAATGAATGCATATAGGACAATGCAACTTCTGCTGAATGCATGAATCAGCACACTGAAGCCCAAGAAGACAATAGCAAGCCAGAGTATGCATCTTGGACAACAAATGAAGATTTTAGTAAGAAGTGAAAAGTTTAACAAACTGAAGTCAACATATAATGCAGGATGTTTTCACTTGATATAGTATTGCAGTAAAGAATACCAGAGCCTGAAGGGGTAATGCAACTATTAGGGCCTCGTTTGGTTCGCGGAATCTCCGGGTTGGAAAATGAAAGTGATTACGTTCCTATGTTTGAGTGCCAAAGGAATTGAGGAGAAAAGAAAAGTGATTCCCAATAGAAAGAAAATTAGGGGAGAAAGTGATTTCATCCATCCAAGCAAGGAATCATTTTCCCACATTGAAGTAATCACTTTCATTTCCAAATTCCTTGGTGTTTCCAAACATCGGAAAGGAAAATCAATGGAAAATAAAATTTTCCAAAGGAAAGGAAATGACAAGGAATGATTTCCTTTCCCTTCCATTCCGCGAACCAAACGAGGCCTTAGGCCTCGTTTGGTTCGCGGAATCTCCCGGTTGGAAAAGGAAAGTGATTACTTTCCTATGTTTGGGTGTCCAAGGAATTGAGGAGGAAAGGAAAGTGATTCCCAATGGAAGGAAAATTAGGGGGGAAAGTGATTCCATCCATCCAAGGAAGGAATCACTTTCCCACATTGAAGTATTCACTTTACTTTCCAAATTCCTTGGCATTGCCAAACATCGGAAAGGAAAATCAATAGTAATTAAAGTTTCCCAAAGAAAAGGAAATGACAAGGAATTGATTTCCTTTCCCAACCGGGAGATTCCGCGAGAATGAAAAAAAAAGTGCTTAGCCTTGTTTCTATTTGATTTAGTATTACAACTATCCTGTAACATTTCAACTTGTAATAAGATAGGTAGAAGTTTCTTGCTATGCAGTCCTGCGCTATTTAGAAAAGGTAAAGTTAACATGCTATCATGTGTCCTGCCTGCTGAGAATCTTGTTTGGAAGCTCTGATGGAAAATTATTTTTGTACTTTTTATCAACAAAAGTTTAAAACTTATGCACTATTTGTTTGATTCCTGATAGATAATTAGGAAATAAGGACAGGTGAAGCAAGTTTCAGACCTATTTAGAAGGCTAATCAATTAAACTGAAACTCGATGTAATAAACCTAGAGCAAGGTACGGGCGGTTGGTATGCGTAATTCTAAACAGCCGAGAGCTCTATATTTCTGGAAATCAAAATTTTCTGGAATTAAATTCCCTGGAAAATTATATTCCCATTTTTGGTGAATATATAAATATTCCGGGGAAAAAAGTATTAAAAAAAACTGAAAATAAAAAAAATAGCATAAAAACAGAACAAAAAAGAAAAAAAATCTTAGGAATGAAAAAAAAAAAACAAATCATTCTTAAAAAAAAACGAAAAAGCTTTAAAAGTGAAAAGAAACAACAAAAATATTCTCAAAAAATGAAAAAAGATGAAAAAAAAACCAAAAAAGGGTCATTCTTAAAAAAATTGAAAATGACAAAAATGGGAACAAAAAGAGGGTAATTCTTAAAAAATGAAACAAGAACAAAAAAAAAAAATGAAACAAATAAATAAAAAGACTGGAAAAAACAACAAAATAAATTTTACCCGGGCAAGGAAGAAAAAACCCACTTATTCTTAAGAGTTGTGGTCAAATTGTTTACCCAGATATTTGCAATTCCCGAAAATAAATTTTTATAACATAAACCAAACATAGAATAGTTTTCCCATCCTAAATTTGCCCAGGAATTAAAAAAAAATTCCTACTCTACAGCCATCAAATTAACCATGCATATTAGAACCACAAACCTATCTACATACTAATTGACAAGATACATGCTGAGTTCCATCGTCTTCAAAATGAAAGAACACAAAAAATAATCAATAATTGACATGATAAGCAGCTAATAACAAACCAATTTTATGCATGGAAGAAGTAACTAAAACTCGATGTATGTGCAAGAGCACAAATAATATATGAAGTGGGCTATATGAATGATCTTATTAAGCTCACTAGATTCTTACAAAATCCAAGCAGAAGTAGGAAAGGCTGAACAATGAGAAAAAATAGTTCTATACAGGACCCAAAAAAACATAAACCAGCAGGTTGATGCCAACAATAAAAGCACAAAAGAATAGGAACATGCCGGGGAATCGAGGACTTACCATGGAAACTGGAATATCTGAGGCATCTGCCGCATCTCCTGCACTCTGCCACCCTTCCACATGAAGCTACAAGCAACATATATCTGTAACTTGTGACGCACAGAAACCAGAAGCTAGCACACATTGAAACCTTAGATCGTTATCTGATGGCCCTCCATTCAAAAGAAGGAATTTCTGGAGAAGCATGAATCCTGATATAGGGGATTTGACCATTATTGCATAACCATGTCAACGATATAACGAGTCCTACATAGCCACATTGATTCCAAGGAGCAAGTTCTGTTTTCCCCTGCTCATGCTCTCGTCATAGTTGTAACCCATTCTAAGACTTTGCCTCCTGGACACATATATAACCCCTCTTTAGTCCCATATCATCTGTCATGAGCAAGTTTATGCTCTCGGCACAGATAGATTATAACCCATAGCCAGTGAAGGATCCAGAAACTTTTACCAGGGAAAGCAAAATATACTAAATTATATTTCAAGGACACCATACACAAGAAATTAGTCACTCATTATGTGGTAGAATTGATTAATAAAAAGTTCAAAAAAATGCATAATGTGGCTGATAGGTTTGAAGTCGAGACCTCTTGAATATAAACCTCAGTATTTAACCAATTGAGCAACTAGCTGTTGAATTTTTCTGAGAATGAATCAAATATATGGCTGCCAAAATACTACATATAAAATAATGGATAACTCAGGGGGGTTGGCCTTTCCTCTTCGGCCTAGGGCTGGATCCACCCCTGCTCATAGTCAGACTACAATTTGCCTCCTGGACATATATATAACCCCTTTTTAGATTATAGTTTGAAGCTGTACAGGTCATGCAGGCATGCTTCTTGGCGTGAGTCCATATTGGTGTCTTCAGAAAGTACGGCTCTTAGATGTTGTGGTCTCTCTCTTTTGGAATAATTAGTAGGTATACTCCAACAGATTTGTGGCCTACTTACAGTCCTTGGAAAATAAATACAACTCCTTAAACTTATTGGTAGTCACTAGTCATATATTATATTTGTGGATCAACTTGGTAGAGATGCAATTACACTAGAACGAAATAGTGTACTCCAATGCCACTATCAATCTATGTAGTAGCGAAGAAAGTTTAAAAGAAGCAAACAAAATTTTAAAGGTAACAACTACAAGAAGGTGATAAGATAACAAAATGATTTAAGACAAGTCTTCTTCTTATTAAGCAACTGAAGCAACTAAAGAATATTAGTCAAATTAATTTGGTGATTCCAAGGTTGCAATATTTTCATAAATGCTATGTAGGAAAACAACATACCAAAGAGAAACTGGATATGTGTAAGAACTGCTCGTCTTTTATAGCCATAATAAGACAAGTGCATAGCAATTACACAGCCAAGATCAGTGAAGGGAGTACCTTGCCCACTGTAAGTGTGAGCTCATAGACAAGATGCTTTGAAGTTCTCTACGAGCTGGCCCAATGGAAAACATTACATATATCAAGGCAGATTATCAGTTAGGGTTTATGACATGGCAAGCAAATGCATATTCTTATCTTCTTCCAGTGCCCATTGGTATGAAATTGTTGGAAGGGGAACACAGTCTCCAAAGTTATTCCTCTACTATATACCATAGGCAAATGCCATTATAATTTCTGTCAAGGAGATAAGCAGCAACAATACCATGACCATCACATATGTGCATTAAAAACTCAAGCAAGAACGTATGGACATATGGCTTGCTTTTACAAAAATTGAATGTTTGCACTTTACCTGCTTTTAATTTGTCAAATCACTTGAAACCAAAGTTTCAGTGTAACATTTAAACCTTATGCATGAAGAGCTATTCAGATGCCTATATTTTTCCTCCATGGCCCGAAGATTTTTCCAACAATGAGACTGTTGCAATGGGAATTATAGTGGCAACAAATAGATGTCCAACTAAAAGATCATAGGTGAAAAGTTTACTCTTTCAAATATCATTGTCAAATGAAATCATATACTCAAGTCAAGTAGACATAAAGCAACAAGAGCACGATAATGACTGCATCATGAACTTGAACAACAAAAAACAAAGAGCATACTTATCTTGCCTGTATAAAGTTGAAGTTGATTGTTTTTCTAAGCTCACCTGAAATAAAATTAAGATTTCATGGCTAAACTCCTATGAAGGGCCTCCTTGGAAACTCATTAACCGAGCACTTTCGAAAACTAGACTAGCAATGAAGAAAAATTACATATTTCAAAGATAGTATGGCGTCAAGAGTTCCAATATGCAAAAAGCATAAAAGACCAGAAGTTTCATTTTTTATTCCAGATCATCCTTCCTATAGCTAACCTGAGCGACAACATCTGAAATTGTATCTCTTCAAGATCTTCTTCCAAGGGTCATCAGGATTTCCAACAGTGAGATACCAGTGTAAGGACATATTAGAGGGAGAAGGTTAATCTTCTATGTTTCATTGGTAATGCAATCATATTCTTTTTCAAAAAATACTAACTGCAATAATAACATAGAAGTCCATAAACTCAAAAAGAACAAATGAAACATAAACAATATTCCAAAGTAATTTGTCAGCTGCAATATTAGCACAACTATTCATAAACTCAAGAAACTAATGAAACATAAACATATACCTTTTATGTCTAATCTCACCTTTTCTTCTCCTAAGCTCACCTAAAATCAGAAGACAACCAACATAGCTGAATTCATATCAAGGCTCATTATAGGAAAGTGAAAGCATATTTGAAAAGCTTCTTAGATGAGGATTTGGCAAAAGTAGTCTGGCTACAAATAGAAAGAACTGTACATTCAAAAATATAGTTCAAGGTGTAGGAGATATATAAATTTATATCACTCTGTCCTCACTATAGCTCGGTCCTTACGCTCTGATGCATTTATGTCGAGATTCTCACTACCCAATGGTCTGGAGAACTTCAAATTTCTCCAGATGTGATGCAACAAATTGAGAAATGGGAGATAATTCATGAGAGTTCAGTTACTAGCTTGGTATTTTCTGCCTCTAATTTCTTCTTTTCACTCTCACTGCCTCTCATGAACTTAACTCAAATTTCTCAATTTGCCTCTTCACATCTGAAGCTATTTGGAGTTCTCTTTCGTGGAGTCCCAGGACGTTGAGATCGTCGACACATATACTCCAGTTGAGCAAGAATGAGCACTGGTAACTGTAGAGGGATACAATTTAGTATATTCCTAACACCCATAAGCACAAAGTTACATTCCTAGTCTACACAGTCCTCCCTATTAGCATCCCTCCTACTACAGCCGAACATTCAGAACTATGGAATATGGATATTCATGTCTTCGTCCCTCAAGAATGGCAGATTATGAAGATTTCCGAGAACATCATCCGACGCGTCCAAATCAATTAACATATCAAAATCAGTGTGCTCCTCAGCTTCCTCTGGACCCTTGGCCTCCTTGTTCATATCGATCCCCTTGGCACCCACCTCCTCCTTCCCGAAGCTCACATCAGCAGCCCTGCCGCCAATACCGGCACTGTCGACCCTAGGGTTTGGGGTATCTGAAGTAAGAACCCTCTTCTTCAGCCCACTAGCCACCTTCTTCCTCGCCATCTTCTTCGTACCCTTCCCCGACGGCGCAACAGCATTCACCGGAGTACGAATTGCGTGTTTGGCCGGGGGCTGAGATCCCTGGATCCCGCCTCCGCCGCTGCCTACTCCGCCGCTGCCAGGCGTCCACGGGAACATAGGGACAAACGGTTTCCAATCGGACTTGACGGAGGTCGGGAAGCCGAGCGGGAAGAAACCCCAGGAGGAGTGGTAGGTGTTGGTCCCGGGGACAACGGACGGGGAGGGCTGCATCTCGACGGCGTAGAAGCAGCGGCGGCAGGTGTGGCAGCGGAGGGACCTCCCCTGGTGGGTCCGGGGGTACTGGTGCACGTGGCAGCAGGAGGGGCACATGGTCCAGAAGGAGTTCCCGTCCATAGGTGGAGCAGCAGCGGCGGCGGGCATCTGGAGCAGCTCGGCGTCGAAGAGGGACTTTCTGGTGGGGTCGGAGAGGACATTGTAGGCGTCGACTACGAGCTGGAAGGCTGAATGGGCACCGGGGAACTTGTTCCTGTCGGGGTGGAGGAGGAGGGCTAGGCGGCGGTAGTGGCGTTTCAGTAATATGGTGAAATCGGCGGGGGCGGGAGAGAGATGGTCATTGTTTTGATTGTTGAGGTTAGGGTTAGGGTTAGGGT
This sequence comes from Iris pallida, assembly GCA_029216955.1. Taxonomy (NCBI): domain Eukaryota; kingdom Viridiplantae; phylum Streptophyta; class Magnoliopsida; order Asparagales; family Iridaceae; genus Iris; species Iris pallida. The sequence goes on along the minus strand of JANAVB010040218.1, from coordinate 17,385,749 downwards.
GGGGGAGGTTGAGGAGGGAGTACCAGTCGGCGTGGTTGTTGACGCGGTGGTCCTGGGAGGTGAGGAGGACGTCGGCTATGGCGAGGATCTGGTCGGCGCGGTCGTCGGGGAGGTCGGGATCGGCGGAGAGGGCGCGCTCGGCGAAGCGCTTGGAGCCGAGGAGGTCGCGAGCGGCGAGGAGCTTGGAGGCGATGGCTCTGGAGCGAGCGGCCTCTGACATCTCGGGACTGGCGCTGCTAATGGGCTCCATGGCGGAGGTGGAGGTGGTGAAAACGTGACGCTACTACAAGTGGGGAGAGAAAAGGGGGAAAAAGGATGGGAATGAGCGAGGGAGGGAGCTTGTTTGTTGATTGTTGTGGAGCTGTGTTGTGTGTTGTGTGATGTGAACCACTCTTATTATATAGGGAAATGAGAGAATCGGAAATTCGTCCAATCTTTGTCCGGGCACCGAGTAATCAATCATTCACGGCCCACCTCTAACATGGACAATTGAGGCCCATGGATAATATTTTGGCAGTCACTACTAAGACTCTAGCTACACCAGCTATTTCTTGTATGGACTAATTAGTATTTAAGTTCTTACAATTTGATACCCTCAACTATTTCACTTTTTGAACTTTATATCCTAAATTTTAATATACATCAACTTAATATCATCAACTATTTTAATATTTTTAATTTTATACCCAAAAATAAAAAATAAACAAAATTGGTCCTCCTTCCCCACCCAACTTGATACCATCAACCTTGAATTTCATAACGGTTAAAGTTATTACATATTCAATATCTAGTAATATAAGGTTGCTGAATTAAACCACCTAAATCATCTATAAATACTCTATTAGTTATATAATTTTATTATAACTAAATATTTTTAACTCAAGTGATTAAAGTGGAATGTATTTTCTTTACCTCATTACTCACCGAACCGAGGAAAAGACCGCATTAACATGACAATATATGAAAAGACCGCATTAACGTGATATTTTTTATTGACTCCAGTGGAGTCTGGTGCTAGCAAGGAAGGCACTGAATTCAATGAAGATCATCACGTCAACCTGCGATATAACGCTTGGCAAATATTTTTGTTTTCCTTGGTTGCTTATTTAAATTTTATGAGCGATAGTATTTATAAAAATTTTATATTTTTCAATAATTTTATCTTTTTTTTTTGCATAACCAAAAATTCTCACTTTTTCACGTCAATCTATAATAAATTATAATTATAATACAAACAAATTTGTATTAAATTATAATTATAAACAAAAATATAACAAGTTTTAATTCAAATATTTAAACTATTTTTAACAATATAAGAATAACTAATTAAAAAATTATAATATATTTTAATTAAAATATAGACAAATATATAATAAATCTTAATTTAAATATATTTAAATATTTAAACTATTGTGTAACAATATAAGGAGATAAAAAATTATGTTACGTACAACAGAGTTAACTAAAAGTATAGTTCAATTAAAAAAATTTAAGACCATAATTTTTATTTTGTTTTAATTTTAATTTTTTATTATACCATTTTTTATTTAGCAAAACAACATACAAAATCATTTACTTCTCTTTGCTGTTCTAAACAGCATATGAAGTCATTTCCATAGCCAAAGCCAAAGCTTCATACTCTGTAGTCCCTATGTATAACTTCCAAGGCACTAGAATAATTCCACCAAATAAAAAGTGCAAAGTAGTCATATACAGAATAAGAAATCAAAAGTTTCCCGTCCAGGTCATACTTTCTGGTTTTATTACTTTACAGTATGTACAGTTCCGGAGATTCATATCTTACAAAAACTATCAATTCCCTTCTTCAAAAAGAGTCAAGGAAAAGAAGAAGATGGATCTGTTTGTGTTGGATCTATTTGTGTAAGTTTCAGACAAGGAAGAACTTTTTACTATCCAACAAATAACTGTTATAAACAAATATTTGTATCGTTAAAGTTTTCAAATTAAATATTGTTTGATATTTATAAACATTTTTGGCATAGTGAAGAAATTACAACTTATAGGTATTGCTATTCACATTGCCATTTATTTCAATATCACAATTTAATACATTGGTAATATATATTGTCAATCTCATTTGGCCCTTAAGCATCCCATTGAAAAATTGCTAGTCCAATATATATTGCTCATTGTTAACATCTTTCTTTTCATTTAATTATCGTTAACATACAAATACGTGTATACGAATATTCGTGTCAATTTTTGCCTACCTATATCAACAATATATTAGCCATTAATTTTATATTGTTACACAAATTGTTTAACTCGTTTACCAAACTTATTTTAGAAATAATTTCGCCTACTATAGCAAACTTTGTTGAACAACTTTCTTAGCAAACTTTTCTAGAAAAGTTTGTTGCCACATATTATTGCTTAATAAATATTCATTAAATTATTGTTAGACGATTTTTTTATTTAATTGTCCTTTTTTCCAGTAGTATACTGTTCAACAAATCTTTCTTAGATATTGTTAAAGAAATTGTTTATTATTAACAAATCCTCATAAGACTGTTGAGTAGAACGACATCTTAGAGAATCATTATTGTGTTACTACATTTTGTCAATACTAGTTTTTTTCTTTTTTACTCAATACTTTAATTTAGGCTAAAGTAAACAGTTTATTGATTTAGTAAACTCCTTTAATTTTAAAGTTCTAAAGTAGAGATTTGTTTGGGTACAAGCCGAAAGGGCCCTTCTGTCAACAAGGCGAAAAATCGTCTAAGCGACCGGTACTTAAGTGTTCCTAGTGAACCTCCGCTTGCTGGGATCCGGCCCCTACAGCTAACCCAATCTTATCAAAACTTGAAAAACCAAAATTTTAAAGGTAAATTACAAAAATCATTTAAACCGTTATTTTTTAGCTTAAACCATCCTTATTGAGTAAACCCTATAGAAATCCATGGCGAACCCAAGCCTAATCACCAAGGAGACCTCCTTCAAAGGGAATTGCTCTAACAAACCAGATGCTAATATGACTCTGAATGGGTCTTCTAGCTTCTTCAGGTCTGTAAGCTATCAACCTATAGTAAACATTTCTTATCATTCAGATGATTGGTGGTTGGATTCTGGAGCAAATGTACACGTTTCTTTTGATCGCTCTAGTTTTCAAACTATCAAGAATCGAGTGGAGGAAGTGTGACCCTAAGAGATGGCTCAACAGCACAGATTGTAGGAAGAGGAAGAATATATCTGAAGATGTCATCAGAAATTTTTTTACCTCTCCATGATGTGCTTCATGTGCCGTATGTAAGAAGAAACCTTGTTAGTGGATCCCTCCTTGTACCCTCATGATACAAAATTGTTATGGAAGCAAATAAAGTAGTTTTCTCTAATAATGATCTGTTTATTGGAAAAGGATTTGTGAAAGATGGACTTTTTGTTTTAAGTACTATAAATAAAAGTTCTAATCTTTCTTTTATTACAAATGTTGAATCCTCAAATGTTTGGCATGGTAGACTAGGTCATGTGAACTTAGGATCTATCAAAAGGATGATGAACTTAGATCTTATCCCTAAGACTCCTATAGATGATGAACACAAATGTGAGATTTGTGTTCAAGCCAAACACACTAGATTACCTCTCAAATCTGTCTATAGAGATTCTGAACTCCTGGAACTTATCCATAGTGATGTTTGTGATTCCAATAGGGTCTTGACCCGAGGCGGTAGGAAATACTTCGTTACTTTTATAGATGACCATTCAAAGTATTGTTACACCTACCTCCTTAAGACCAAAGATGAAGTTCTAGACAGATTCAAGGTCTATAACTCCGAAGCTGAGAACCAGCTAGATAGAAAGATTAAGATCCTTAGATCAGATCGTGGTGGAGAGTACACCTCAAATGATATGACTAACTTCTGTGAAGAACATAAAATTATTCATGAGGTAACTGCTCCTTATTCACCACAGTCAAACGGAGTTGCTGAAAGAAAGAATCGCACTCTGTTAGACATGGTCAATGCCATGCTTCTCAGCTCAGGTGCTCCTGATAATCTTTGGGGAGAAGCCTTATTGCCAGCCTATTATATCCTTAATAGGATACCCAGTAAGACTAATGATAAGACACCATATGAGTTATGGAAAGGTCGAACCTCTAGATTAATTATCTCAAAGTTTGGGGATGTCTAGCTAAGGTAGGAATTCCTGAACCCAAAAAGAGGAAGATAGGACCTAAGACTGTAGATGCTGTGTTCATAGGATATGCCCTAGATAGCAATGCCAATAGATTTCTTGTAACCCATTCTGAAGTAAATAAAATCTCTAATAACACAATTATTGAAGCTAGAGATGCAATTTACTTTGAGAACAATTTTTCCTTCAAGGATAGAACCCCTCCATCTTCCTCTAACCCTTCTCTTACTCCATCTACTAGTTCTCATGATCTAGTACCTATTTCTCAACCTGAACAAGTCATAGAACCTAGAAGGAGTAAAAGAGAAAGGATTGAAAAGAATTTAGGAGAAGGATTCTTCACATTTTTTGATAGAGGGTGATCCCTCAACTTATGAAGAAGCCATATCCTCTCCTGATGCCCCTTTCTGGAAAGAAGCTATTAACAATGAGTACAACTCCATCATGGAGAATAATACTCAGTTTTTAGCAGACCTTCATTTAGGTAGCAAACCCATAGGTTGTAAGTGAATTTTCAAAAAGAAACTTAGAGCCGATGGTACCATAAAAAAATATAAGGCTAGATTAGTAGCCAAAGGTTTTATCAAAAAAAAAGGATTAGATTACTTTGATACCTATTCTCCTGTTGCTAGGATTTCTTCTATGAGAACCCTCCTAGCCTTAGCTTCCATTTATGACTTGCTGATCCATCAAATGGATGTAAAGACAGCATTTCTAAATGGAGATTTAGAGGAAGAAATTTATATGGAGCAACCTGAAGGTTTTATTGCTAAAGGCCAAGAAAACAAGGTTTGTAGATTATTAAAATCTCTTTATGGCCTAAAGCAAGCTCCCAAGCAATGGCACAACAAATTTGACAAAGTCATTATAGAATTTGGTTTTGTACCAAATGAATATGACAAATGTTTGTATTCTAAAAATACAAATAGAAGTTGTGTTATTTTATGCTTGTATGTTGATGATATCCTTATTCTAGGATCTTCACTGGAACTGATAAATAACACTAAGAATTATTTATCTAACCAGTTTGATATGAAAGATCTAGGTGAGGCAAATCTGATCCTAGGAATGCAAGCGTCCAAAAGCAAAGAGGGCTATACTCTATCCTTAGCACATTCAATTGAGAAAATGCTAAAGAAGTTTGAGTATTTTGATAAGAAACCTGCCCTTGGCCCTTATGACAGTAATGTTGTTCTCAAGAAGAATGAAGGATCACCTATAGAACAACATAGATATTCACAAATGATTGGGTCCCTTATGTACATAACAAATAGGACTAGACCTTATATTACATTTGCTATTGGAAGACTAAGTAGATATACTAGTAACCCAAATCAGACACACTGGACTGCATTAGACAGAGTATTTAGATATCTTAAGGGTACTCTAGATTATAAACTTTATTATTCTAGACACCCTGATATCATAGAAGGTTACTCCGATACAAATTGGGTAACTGATTCACATGATGTGAAATCCACTACTGGATATGTTTTTACCCTAACAGGAGCTACAATCTCCTGGGGATCATGTAAACAAACTATCATAGCCAGGAGTACAATGGACTCTGAAATGATAGCTTTGGATACTACATGTACAGAGGCCGAATGGCTTAGAAATCTCATTATGCATATACCTATTTCTGTTCATCCTGTTCTTCCAATTTCTATAAACTGTGATAATAAATTTGTTATAGAACTACTAAAGCATGATTCTGTGAATGCTAAGATGAACAGGCACCTGCAGCTGCACTTCAAAAGCCTATTGGACAAATTTGTGGTTCTTGACTATAAAAGTCATTAAAGAACTTTACAGATCTCTTGACGAAGAGTCTGTTTACTCTTGACGAAGAGTTTGTCTAGGACATTTATCCTAAAATCATCGAGGGGGATGGGGTTAAGCCCATAGTATAGTCACCAGCAGTGGCAACCCAACCGAGTCTGACTGGAGATCCCAAGAAGCCGGTTCAATGGATAGAAACAAGCTGGACTAGGTGACTATTATGGAACACTGACCTGAGATTAAATTCTCTTTAAAATAAAAGCCCAAGAGGCTGTACATGTGTACATTAATATCCCATCCCTATGGTGACAGTGTTCCTTGTGTGATATGGATAGGGTGAGCTTAAGCTCTTAATAAGTTCAAGCATGATATGCAGGGTTGATTCCTATCACCAACCCTTGAGGACTTACCTATATGAGATGTCATGAAGGCCGCGACTATAGGACAGGGCGATCCTAGACAACTCTCATGAATGTGTAAAAGTGCGTATGACCAATCAAACGCGCCACCCGATAGACCCAAGTACCTCTAGCGTACTATGTGTGCTATTTTCTGAGTCTGATTCAAGAAGACTGATTCAAGGCGTAGTCCATCAAGCTCTTCTTCAGACAAAGACAATAGTCACTACGTGAGATTCAAGGCTGTAGTCCATCTCATTTATGCATAGTATTCAACTGCCCAGAAATTTTCTTATCCTTCTCCTATTTTTCTTTCATTCTATTATCTTGGAACTTGACCTTTTTTGGGGGGGGGGAGGGATTGTTAGTTGTGCTTGTGTGTTCCTCACACAAACAAGAGCAAAAGCTCAATTCCAGCCACTATTTAGTTAAGCTCAATTCAATTTTGACCGTTACTATTTATTTAATTTTTGTAACGTTTGGACTGTCCAGATACATTGTATCACATGTTTTTCATGTGTTTTATTCTGTAACGTTAAGCATTTAATTGGGTGATTTAATTCACCATTATTCCTATACGTAGGAATTCAGCCTATATAAATCAGATCATATCTCTTCTTCCATACACTGAAAAATTCTGTACAAAACCTCTCTAAAATTCTCATCTCCTCCGAAACGTTGCTCTTCTTCTTTCTTGTTGCTCTGGGCGGAGCTAAGTCGTGGGTCACTCTCTCTAAGTCGTGTGCGACAAGGAGATTTCGGTGGAGCGGGGACTTTACCACTAGGAGCATTCGGAAACAGTCTGCACATAGACCCGGACTAACTCTTAGGACAGTGCTACGTGCTCGACTTTCTGGGAGGCTAGTAACATTTACATATTTTATTTTGTTTGCAAATTTTTTAAGCGAAAAATATTGAAGAAATTCCAACAATGTGTCTTGGGTCATGGATCATGTAGTTCTTTGTTTCCTTTCCATCGAGCGTTCGGTCCATCTAGTTAGATGAGGTGGCAGGGCAGGAGTTGACGACCACACGCAACGTCTGTATTTAAGTTGCGGTACCAAGCTCGCGTCTGGCTTCAGCCGAGCCCTACCTGTCCTCTCCTTGTAGCTCTCGCCGAAGAGCCCCTGACCAACCTGTCTATTAAAGGACCTTCTTCTCCGCTTGCCTCCCCTCTGTAATTTTGTTTCTGTGGATGCAAGGCCGCAAACACCGACAACACTTGCCACCGTTCCAATCGTTGACCGACCTTAGGAGGGTGGTGGTGGTCGTCATGGTGTGAGCGTGGTAAGGGGTGGTGGTGTAGTGGAGGACAGGTACCGGAGGTGTAGATAGTGGTGGCAGCTGGGAGGAGGATGAAACTGGGGGAAGCGCCAACGAGGTGGAGGAGGGGGATTAGCTTGCTGAAGTTGGCCGCAGTCGCGAAGGAGGATACAACGTCGGCAAAGGTCGTGCGGAGGATAGCTACTACTCCCGTATATTTGTGCAAGATAAATTTGGCAGTTTGCTGGCATAAATTTGGAAGTTTGTACATCTTTTATAGTTGTGCAAGATAGCCAGCTGTCTTCCATATATTTCCCGTAAGGATGAGCCCGCACACGAAGCCAACTGTATATATATATATATATATATATACAGCAGGAGTGATTGAACTTGGATGGCGTGGCAATCTGATTGCTTCGACTTGTGGTTTGACGCGAAGGTGGACTCGAGAATGAATTTGTGTGCTTGAAGAATTGAACTTGAGGATTGAGTAGGTCCAATCCGCGTATCGAGAATGGGTTAGTCTAAAACTCAAACAAGAGTTACGCCCCGATAAGAATGATTATTCTGCGAGAGCGTTGCATGGTGATTCATGAACCACCGTGGATAATCGGACTCGCGAGAGACTGGGGTGCAATGTATTGTCGAGCTGGATGACCTCGTGATCGAATACACGAATTGGTTAGAACTGGTGATTGAACGGAATTGAATATATGCAACGTAAGTCTTGATGCGAATTAGGTGATCATGCACGATATTTAGAAATGTGGATGAAACGAACTTGGGTAGAAACTCTTGTACAAGCGAACAAATGGCTTGACCATTGGATTTGGGGAGAGCGTCGTTCAACGACCTTGCACGACGAGCCACGGACCTAACGTGTAACTATGACCTTGTGAGCTGACCTAGCGGATAGGCGGACGACCCTATGCCGAGTGATTGAACCTGTGCGATTGACATTAGAGTATCGTCTGGACGGACGATAGACTTGGGGCAGCAAGACTTAGAGTAGGACGGAGAACAGGGAGTGTGCGTGAACGACGATGAGATTGGCCCCAAACAAAGCGAATGATAGGAATGGATGATGCGCAAGTAAAGTTGGGATAACAAATTGAATCATTGATTGGAAGACGTACTCGGTGATAGTGCGATACTTGATCTGGAATTGGACGGAAATTACTTAGACTTGGTCTACCCCGCTAAGAAGAAATCGTATTGATTTCGTTGACAAGAGCGCTTGAGAAGCGAATCGAATCATCTCGAGGACCGAGATAAACGATATGTGATACACAAATGAGTTCGGTTTTAAATCGAAGTTAGCAAAACGATCGACAAATCGAAACTATCACGAGTAGCTTGTCTGACTTCGCTAGTCGCTAAGCTTGGTTGAAATATACGTATTCGGGGGACGCCTTGAATGCGTGCACGATCCAAACTCAGCGATATGATGAACTCGAATGCAGCTGCAAGTGGGTGTTGAGATGCACATGAACGAATGAGTGAGTTTGCCTCAGCTTACATCTCTCATATTTGATAAACTACGACGCACCTCGTGCGACCGTTTCAGTCCGATGATACGTCGAAGTAGCAACCAAGTCGAAGGAAACACGACAATTGAATAAGAACCATCAACTCTAAAATGAATGAAAAGCCATTCAATAAAATCGACCAAACGTATGCGACACGGAACTTGGAAAGGTACCGAACATGGTTCGATGCCATTGAACGATAGAGCCGTTCGATAGATTGCCTAAGAAACATGACGACGTAAGTTAAGGAATGGTAGGATGACCTGCAATTAGGAAGTCTCGAGGACGAGAGCTGTTTTGAGTGGTGTATTATGTAGTGACCCGCTCCGCCCTAGCGGAACGCCGATTCAAACGGCAAGTGCAACGACTCAAACGAGCCGTCGACCCGAAGAGTTGGCATCGACCTGATGAAGAATCGATGCAAGACTTACATTGGCCCGTCAAAGATGAATCCATACTTAGACTTTCAAAGGCGCGCTCGGGGTATCGCTCGGCCGATGCGAACATCGCTAAGGTGGGTGGCTCCGATAAACCCGTCTTTGCTTAGCCTAGACACATAATAATACGGACACTATCACTGAAATCGCTAGGCGATAACACCGCGCATGCTAATAAATGACCCAACGCACCTAGCTAAGGAATTAATCCCATCTTGTATGCTTGTATAGAATATGGAAAAGAACATGGAAATTGTGAGAACTCTCGTACCGCGCTCCACGCTCGTGCTAAGGCACAAGCTTACGTTTACGTCTCTGATGCGTTCAAACAATGAAAACAATGAATGGTTTACAACAATGAAACGGGGAGACTATCAACATAGTCGTTCCGAGTAGAGTTTAGCAACATTGAAAGACTATGGGACCGATGGGTCGCCAAGGCGACTCCCGTACGGGGAGTTGCAAAATGTATGAATGAATGAATGAACAAATAAGTGAATGAATGAATCAACGAATGAAAGAATGAATCCGTGAATGAATCTATGAACAAACGGACAAGTGAAAGAAAGAAAAGAACGAAATAAAAGATAAGAAAGAAAGAAATGGTTAGCGACAGTGTGACGGGCACGTGCAACGGGGCTCGCTACCCGCGCTGCACGGACGCCAACCTGGTCGATAACGCATTGTGGCTAAGGGTTAGCCTATGACGATAAAATACGAAATAGTCGTGGACGGACCCGTGCACGGGTGATACGGATTCCGCGGCATGATCAAAGGGAGGATCGTGGCCGGCCTAGGCGAAACCAAGTCGAGGCTTACGGGCTGCCTGGGTGCGGACTTGGCCACCCGGGAGACGTAAGTGCTGAGGTATTTCAAGAGACTAACGGGGTATGTGCCAGTCCACCCTACGCTAAGTTGAGAAATACCACGGTCGGAAGTGTCCAAAATGGCTTGTGATGCCAGCGACCGGTGCATATAGATTTAAGTGGGCTTTGCTGGTGGCAATCCACGTGCAAGTCCTTGCATTGAAATCAAAGTAGTCTAAGTTAACTGTACAAAGCACCTTCTGAATAGGCTTGAATATAACACACAAAACGATCAAGAGTACTTCGAGCAAACGAGTTAGAAAACGTGCCTACGACATGCTAGAACCCGAGGCAAGGACACGCACTTTACATTGAATGCTTTCATGAACTACATTAAGTTATTTCATATGAATTGTTGACTAACTTGGTTTACGTTGGACAGGGAAGACCGGACGGTAAGTATGGGTAAGTCGTGTATGTATTTCCATGCGACACTTGAATTTGGCAACACGGGATAGGTTATGACATATGACATGAAATTGATCCTAAGGCAAGATTAGAAAGACAATGAATGATAGAGATGCACAAAAGTGAATGGAACATGTTTGGTAATGATAGCATTATGGGCTAGCTAGCCTCCCCACCAGTGCATAACAATGTACTGATAACCCCACAGTCTGCTTGCAGGAAGCAGGAAACGTCGGCGGGTGCGGAGCTTCCCTCGAACGTGCTAAGGCGCGGAGCTATCTCTCGAGCCTTGGAGCATTGCAAGGAGCTGGAGCACCATATACAGGACATAATGTATCGGGACATCGCCATGAATCATCCCATGTTGTAAGCCACTTGGCACGCCTTTTATGTTTCAGAGAGAGAGAGCTTGAGCGAATTGTAATATCGGCCTAGCGCCGCTTGTAAACTTCTTGAAAATCAATAAAGAGTTTGAATTCACTTCAATTTTGTGTTCGTTTACTTTTCGCTGCAAATGGGGACACTCTGAGCGACTCTGTGGCCTAGCTCAAATCGGCCTTTTCTGGACTTGGCCTTGCACGGGCGCAACCTAGGCCCGTACGGCATCACGCCTTAGCGAGGACGATCGCTCCTACGGGAGCGGGGCGTGACACAAAGGCCTGGAAACTTTAGACCAGATCTTGCAGCAATTCGGGGAGATGACAAGTATCAAGCTAAATAAGAAAAAAAGAATGTATTTCAATAAGCTATGCCCGCATACGGAAGCCAAAGCCGCTATCATCGGAGTGGAGACAGGCGAACTCCAGTAAAATACTTTGGATTGCCTCTCAGCGTCAACTACGCTAGAGAATCCAACTGCCAAAGTATGATAGAATACGTTCAGCATCGCACGGAAGGATGGCATGCACAAAATTTATCCTTCGAAGGATGTATAGAATTGGTAAGATCTGTGATTCTCGCCATTACTACTTTTTGGTTTCAAGTTATCCTATTTACATCAGCGACTATGAAGAAAATTGAAAGAATATGTACGAATTTCATTTGGGGTGGGGGATTACATGGAATCAAATGGGAGATCTTATGTCAGCCAATGGAGGAAGGAAGGGTTGGGCTATATTCGATACGGACCTTAAGAGAGGTAGCGACTATGAGGCTCGTCTGGAAATTTATTATAGGAGAGTCGCTCTGGGCTAGATGGATGACTGTTGGAGTCCAGTCTGGATTTGGTAATAGCATATTTATGGAGTCCAAATCTAATTAAATATTTGATTTAATTTGATTTGGATGTCCATAATTAGTGTTGGGTTATTTTAGATCCAATAGGATTCTTATTTAAGGGTTTCCTATTTAAGAGATCCTACTATAATCTAAAATAGGATGTTGATGGGCTATTTTAGGTGTAGTAGGATTCTTATTTGAGGGTTTCATATTTAAGAAATCCTATTATAACCTAAAATAGGATTTTCTCATCCTATATATATGGGGTGAGGGTGGGGCACAAAGCACATCACAAAAGTGGAGATTCGAGGTGCTCGTCCACAGAAAATCTAAGAGAAAGTTTTGCACTTTGCTCTTAGGACGTCGCCATCCAAGACACAAGGAAGAAGAGATCTAATTGAGGGGGCGTCAACTTCGGTTAGGGAGATTGCTACGGGTTGGTGAGCGATTTCAATTGTAATCTTTATTTTCTTCTTGAGTGTGGTGAGGGGGTTGAACCTATTAGGCAAAGGGTTCAACATTAGTTTTTGTCAAACTTATAATTTTATCTGAGTTATAGAGATTAGAATTTGTCCAGATGACGTATTCACCGCCATATAATTGTCTTTATCTGTGCTTGGTGTCCGTTAGACGGGGGTTGGTTATTTCAGGTGGATTGGCCTAAGTTTTCGCTGTGGCAACGTCTCAGACACGGTATCGGAGTGCAAGAGGGCGTATCCGATTTCCAACATCTGGTATCGGAGCTTTGGAGGTTATGGCAACCATGTCTATGGAGCAGATGAACACTCGTATGACCACCCTCACAGGGAGAAACTGGGCAATTTGGAAGCCAAGGATGGAAGATCTACTCTGGTGCAAGGACTTGCATGGTCCGTTGGAGGACGACAACGCAAAGACAATTAACAAAGCTGCTGAAGACTGGAAACGACTAGATCAGAAGGTCGTTGGATTCATCCGCCAATAGTTGGATGATTTGGTGTTTCACCACATGTCCATGGAGAGTTCAGCAAAAGTATTATGGGAGAAGCTGCATTCGTTGTACGAAAGGAAGACGACTGGCAACAAGGTATTTCTTATTCGCCAACTCGTCAACTCGAAATACACGGAGGGTGCCCCAGTGTCACGCCCCAGAACTAGAATACTGGAGAGCGGGGCCAGACATAGCCAGCTACGTATATTAAAGTACAACCCACCTCGCTATACGGTCACGACTGTCTAGATACATGAGAGTTTAACTACAAGCCAACAGTCTCTTAAGGTCATGAACAAGCCTAATGTCTCAATCACAAGCAAGTAAGTAAATGTTACAAGATGTAAGATCACCAAATATACAATAGTAAGGCGTCCCAAACATTACATATTCAGCTGATCATGAAGCTAGTCATTACAAAATGTGAGGACTAGCAAGAGTTTAGACATACATGATCAACCCTAGGATCTGTCAATCATGTTACAGCCCGTAGGCAGACAGTAAGTAAATGTAATCGAGCTAAACAGGTGCTCGTCGGCTAAACGCCTCAAAAGAATATTTTTACAATAAAGTGGGAGATCAAAAATAAACCTAATCGTTGCCCTGGTTACGCCTGGTGGTCACCATCGGGATGGAAAGTCGGTAGATCCTCTGGAGCTGCTCCAAAATTTGGCCATACAAAACCAGCTGGGTCAGACCCCAGAAAGAGCAAGTGCCACAAAGGAAGCTTCACTTAGGAACTAACACCAGCAAATAGCACAGAGTAATAATGAGATAGTAAAACTGGAGAGATATAGCATCACGAGGATATACGGTAAGATAACCATGGAACCATTCAGATAACCAGGTTACAATCCTTAAACCAAACAAGGACCGGGATTGTAACCCTTCATCTGAACAGAACTTGGTTTCTCCCATTTATCGGCAAGATAATATAAAAAAATTAAGACATGTAACAATCTTGTACAGGATCAAGACAAGACTAGACTGACTATTCTCCATTCAACAATCACGGCCAAGCAATAAGTACGGCTTGATACTTTAACTAACTAGGGCTATCGCAGGCCTAGTTACTAGTAAGATACAGCGAGATTATTCTACAGCCACAAGCCCTGCAGACCATCCAGGTTACCCAGGTCGAAAATTAAGGGTTGAATTCAGGTGGGTACATCGTCCAGGAAATGCATATACCCTTAAGTAGCTTGAAGGGTGCAACACATGACAGTGTGCTGGAAATGTGCCCTACTCGACGGCAGGCTACAGATCCCAGGCGCGTCCAGGTAACGGGATTGCCTGTAATTGGAAAATCTCTTCATGACTACTGTGTTATTCTAGTTATTAGTCTTAGTCTATTTCAGTAGGTACTCCTGACCGTGGTACTCAGGAGTCCCATCCTAAACATGATGCAAGATAAGACTGGTTCATTTGTACAAGCACAATCGCCCACGGTGTCCATGTCATTCATACTTGTCATGTCATGTCATGTAGTCATCGTAACAGCAATTCGAGGTATATCATGTCAGGTTACTTGTCAGGAGTGTGCCATGGCGGGCCACTATCATGTCAGGTTACTTGTCAAGAGTGCACCACTACGGGTCATTGTCGTGTTCTGGGATATACAGAAATAACATAGCACAAGCATTTCATCAAGAGGCCCAACTTGCGATGAGGGTTACAAGACATGAGCCCAATAAATAACAATTAAGTCATAAAATACAAGGTTATGCAGCTCAGGAATACTGGGTCCCATGCAGCCAGGGAAGGAGTGCGCACGTGGGTCAGGAGGGGCAGGGGCATGCGGCCAGGGAAGCAAGGGCGCATGCGGCTCAAGAAGTCGGGTCTCATGCGGCCAGCAGAAGGGGAGGGCCTCATGCGGCTCAAGAAGGCGGGAGCATATACGGCTGTGGGAGGGAAGAGCCTCATGCGGCTCAAGAAGGCGGGAGCATATGCGGCTGCGGGAGGCGGACGCTATGCGGCTGAAAGGGTAGGAGCTTATGCGGCTAGGTCAGCACGGATCCATACGGCCATGGAAATGACCGGGCCTTATGCGGCTGGGAACGGACCGAGTCCGATGCGGCCAGGAAATGACGGTTGCATATACGGCTGGCGGGGATCAAAGTTCCATGTGGCTCAATTAGGAAAAAGCTCATGCGGCCAGGAGTTCATCCCTAGTCATGCGGCTAAGCTCCAGGTAGTCTCATACGGCCGGATTATCATGCGGCTGGGGAATCGTATGCGGCTAGAGATTGACTTGCCGTATGAAATTGTCATGCGGTCAGGTCCATGCGGCTGGATCCTGTTCTTGTTCTCCATTCTTCCGAGAAGAAGAACCAAGCAACCATGGCTTCCAAGCTTTATGAAACCTTCATCCTGAGTCCAAATCCGAACTTCCATAGGTCAAAATGGGGTAGAACAAAATTCTCTACAACATGGAACCATCAAAACTTGATAATAACAAGATTAAATAGATCAAAACCCAAGAAATCTGAAAATGAAGTAAACTTAGATCTACAAGCAATGAGCCATGGAAATTAGAAATGCCAAGTACTAAAGTGCTTTAGAATGCCGTGAAGAAGGGAATGGAACAATAAAATTTGGGTTCCTCCATGAAGTAAGATGCACTTGCCTAGATCTCTCTCTCTCTCTCTCACAGGTTGGTGAGGAGTTAATGGTGGGAAAGAAGAAGAGTAATGAGGAGAGAAAAAGGAGAGGGGCTAATAAATGGGGATATTGGTGGTAGGTAGGGGTTCTCCCCTTGGTCCATATTTAACCAAAAGCAACCCCAAACCGAACCAAGCCAACCCAAACCAAGATGAACCGAACAATGAAATACCCACTAAACCAAGCAAGAAGACATGCAATATAAGATAAAATATGTACACGTATTCCAAAATACGTAATACGAACAACAGGTATTACAACTCTATCCACCTTAAAAGAATTCTGTCCTCGGAATTTAATTAAGAGGCTAGAGGAACAAGGATAAGCTATATTAATCACAAACAAGTTATAACTAGGTAATCAATCATTCATTCAAGCAAGGAACTAAGGGTGTAAGGTATAAGAAGGACAGTATACCTTACGAGTCGAACAGGTCGGGATATCGTGATCGGATATCATCCTCACGCTTCCACGTTGACTCACCCAAAGAGTGATGACCCCAAGCAACTCGGACTAACTTGATAGTCTTGTTCTTGAGTGTCTTCTCTCTCCGGTCCAATATAGACACGGGCCTCTCCTTATACGAAAGGTTGGTACCAACAACCAATTCTGAATGATCCAGGATATGGCTCGGGTCCGAAATATACCGTCGTAATTGGGATATATGGAACACGTCATGCACCTCGTTTAGCGACGACGAAAGAGTGAGACGATAGGATACGTCACCTACTCGCTCCAGAATATCGAACGGCCCTATATACCTAGGACTAAGCTTTCCTCGTACGCCGAAATGAATGACGCTACGGTTAGGCGAAATTCTCAGGAACACATGGTCGCCGACAAAAAACTCAAGAGGGCGTCGATGAGAATCGGCCTAATGACGCTGGCGATCTTGGACAACTCGAAGGTGATCCCTGACTCTTCTGACCACTTCAACTGTCTGAGCAATCATTTCTGGACCAAGTATCTGCCTCTCTCCAATATCATCCCAGGCTAGCGGAGATCTGCACTTCCTACCATACAGTGTCTCGAACGGTGCCATCTGGATACTGGCCTGGAAACTGTTGTTGTATGAGAACTCCACCAGGTGCAGGTGATCTTCCCATGAACCACCAAAGTCGAGTGTGTAAGACCGCAACATATCTTCAAGAGTCTAGATCGTGCGCTCCGACTGGCCATCAGTCTGTGGGTGATAAGCCGAGTTAAACTGGAGGTGAGTTCCTAAACTCTCTTGCAGGCTACGCCAAAAGTGCGACGTAATTCTAGAATCTCTGTCCGAAGTGATACGGATAGGTACACCGTGCATCCTGACTACCTGCCTGAGGTACATCTCTGCCAGCTGAGACGTCGACTGACCAACTCTGAATGAGAGAAAGTGGGCCACCTTCGTGAGCCGGTCAACTATAACCCAAATAGCATCTCAACCAGCTGGGGATCTAGGCAATCCAGTCACGAAATCTATGGTCATATGCTCCCACTTCCATTCTGGAATCGGCAAGGGCTGAAGAAGTCCTGATGGCCTCTGATGTTCAGCTTTAACCTGTTGGCAAACCAAATACCGAGAGACAAATCGGGCTATCTCCCTCTTCATGCCATTCCACCAAAAGTGCTAACGAATATTACGGTACATCTTCGTACCACCGGGATGAATGGAATACTGAGAATTGTGAGCTTCCGCCATGATCTCCTGTCTGATATCTCTGCTGGGTACACAAAGACGCTTACCATGTCGAAGTGTACCATCTTCATGGATACATAACTCTGGTCTTCGTCCTGCCTCACACTCTGCTCTGAGTCGTTGAAGCTTGGAATCTGCTGACTGCGCCATCCGGATCCTCTCGACTATAGTGGACTGAACCTGCATACTGTCTATCAATGCCACACTAGAAGGGAGGACAACTTCTATACCCATCTTCTGAAGGTCTGCTAACAGCTCTGGTTGCGCTGTTAGGAAATAAACTCCGGCTCTCCTACTCAATGCATCTGTAACAATGTTGGCCTTCCCAGGATGATACTGCAAGTTAACATCATAATCTACAAGTAGCTCCAGCCACCTCCTCTGACGCATGTTAAGATCCTTCTGGGTGAAAACATACTTCAGGCTCTTGTGGTCGGTGAAAATCTCCACCCTATCTCCATACAAGTAATGCCTCCACAACTTAAGTGCAAACACTACTACTGCTAGCTCCATGTCGTGGGTTGGGTAATTCCTCTCATGATCACGAAGTTGACATGATGTATAAGCTATTACCTTCTCATGCTGCATCAGAACACATCCTAAGCCTCTGCCTGAAGCATCACAATACACTGAGAACCCTCCGGTTCCATCCGGAAGTGTGAGAATAGGAGCTGTCATCAAGTCTCGCTTCAACTTCTCAAAAGAATCCTGGCACTCTGCTGTCCAGGCAAACGGCACATCCTTGCGGGTCAACTGGGTTAATGGTACTGAAATCCGAGCAAAGTCTGAAACAAATCGTCGGTAGTAGCCGGCCAATCCAAGAAAACTGTGAACTTCTGCAACTGTACTGGGTACTGGCCATGACTCTATAGCCACAATCTTCTAGGGATCCACTTTTACTCCTCCTCTGGTGATGATGTGACCCAAGTACGAAATGCGATCGAGCCAGAACTCGCATTTACTGAACTTGGCATATAACTGGTGCTCTCTGAGAATCTGAAGAACCACACGGAGATGTTGCTCATGCTCTGCCTCACTCTTGCTGTAGACCAGGATGTCGTCTAGGAACACAATCATGAACTGATCCAAATAAGGCATAAAGATGTGATTCATGAGGTCCATGAATACATCCGACGTATTGGTTGCTCTAAATGGCATAACAAGGAACTTCTAATGCCCATACCTCGATCTAAAAGCTGTCTTCAGGACGTCCTGCTCTTTGACTCTGATCTGATGATATCATGAGCACAAGTCGATCTTCGAAAATACTGCTGCCCTTGAGTTGATCAAACAAGTCATCTATCCTCGAGAGAGGGTATCTGTTCTTGATTGTAACTGAGTTCAAGGTACGATAATCAACACATAATCTTGACGTACCATCCTTATTTTTTACAAGAAGCATCGGGGCCCCCCAAGGCGATCTACTAGCATGTATGAATCTCTTGGTTCTAAGTTCTTCAATCATCTTATACAATATCTCCAACTCTGATTGTGCCATCCTGTAGACTCTCTTTGACACTGGGGCTGTCCCGGGAATCAAGTCAATGGTGAACTCGATCTCCCGTTCTGGCGGCATACCTGGAAGCTCCTCTGGAAAAACATCTGGAAATTCTTCAACTATCCGAGGTAACTGCACTGCTGCGACTGCCATCCGCAATACTGGAGGAGAAGGTTCAACTTTGCCTCGGGAAAAAGAAAACTCTGGCTCGCCTGGAATGCTAAAAACAACCCTACCAATATGGCACTCTATCCTAGCATACTGGTTCCTCAACCAATCCATCCCTAAGACCACATCATAATCGGCCATCGGGAACTCTATCAATCTAGCGGTAATTTTCTACTGCTAACTACGATCCGACACGAGGAAAATACTCTATCTACTCCCACAAGCCCATTACCAGTAAGTATATTGAGCCTTACTGACAATGACTCGGGCTCCAATCCTACCCGTGTCGTGAATCGTGCAGACATGAATGAATACGATGCACCGGAATCAAATAAAGCTGAAGCTGGAAAGGAGTTGACGAGAATAGTACCTGCCACTACCTCTCCTGGTGCCAATCCTTCCTTTACGGTCATCACCATAGCCTGACCATGCCCTCGGCGTGCTGGTCCCCGCTGCTGAAATCCTCGTTGCCTGATCTGACTCAGGGCTTGGGCTTGTACATATTGCTAGGGGTGTTGTTGCTGGAATGCTTGGGAATGAGACGGCAAGGGCCTCTGAGGCTGATACTGCTGCTGCTAGACTGGAGCTAGTCCTCTCACCGAAGAACTAGAAAGGTTGGACGATGATGAACCACCCCTATTCGGGCAGGATCCAACCTTATGATCTGCTGCTCCACAAGCTAGGCACAATCCCTGCGTCCTGCGACATTCTGCTACCACATGTCCTGGCTTTCCGCAATGAGAACATCCCACTGTGGAAGAGGGCTTCTGCTTCTGCTGAGGGTACGTCGGGGCTGAATGCTGAACCGACGTCACTGAGGCCGCCCACCTCGGAGCTCCAATGGTCAAAGCCGTGGCTGCCGGGACTGGTGCTGAAGACTGATTCATCTGGCCGTGTGTCACGACCCGTTACCCAAATAGTTGGGCCGGACCGAGCCATGTCCAGCCTACGCTTGATTAAAGCGTAGTAAGCTGTTCCAAATATAGACAATAAAGGATCTAAGTAACTAACAGTTCTAAAATCATATTTAAAGTTCATCACAACACAGCATCTATAAGCGAAGGTAAACAAGCACAGACTTAATAATACATAACCAAAGTATCTAACTGGAGACAAAGTCCAGTATCCAAATATAAGAACATACCAAAGTCTAAGTCTCAAAACACATGAAAATATCTAAGCAAGGTTTCCCGCTGGGGCCTCTTCTAGAGCTAAGGCCAGGTCCTCAAAATCAGTGCCATGAAATATAACACATAGCATTTCCTCCTCGAAAAGTGAACCTACAACGTTATCCTGTCAGGACGGGAGCAAGTACAACCTCTACAACTAAAGTACTGAACATATAATGAAAGAGATGTACAACAAGGATCATGGTGTGATAAGTCTATAAAACAGGAAATACTGGAAAACATGGCCTCATGATACAACTGGGATCACAGTATCATAGTAACACAGGGAACATGGCATATCTGGAATCATGGTATATCTCATAATCTATCATGACAAGGATACATATGTCATAGAGACAGATGTATATGTAATGTTTAAAACTGTAGCAGGTACGTGATCGGTCAATAGATATACAATGTGCTGGAGGGCACATAATAAAATGTACTTCCGTACAAGTGAAACGGCGACAGATGTACATACGCACAAATCCGCGTTGAGATAAAGCCTACGACAAGGTGTACATATAAAATGTCAACCTTGCTCGGTACATACGTACGGAGAAGGGGGTCGTGATCACGTACTCAACTGTCAGTTTCCCCATAACCCATATTCTAACATGTGAGAGATACGAGAACAGTAAAACATGTGGGAGATACTGGGAGTAATATAAGCATGGTCGGTACTGGGAACAGTATGAAACATGTGAATACTCCGAGTAGTATAAAGCATAGTAAAACATGTACTGAGAACCAGTAAGAAACATGTGAAGATATAAGAACTGTCCTAAGCATGGCAGGTACTAAAAGTAATACAACATGTGAAAATTTAACTTGCAGTTATTCAGAAGCAGTATTTTAACAGGGTTAATACATGTTCTAGCATTAAAAGACAGTAAATGAGTGTGTAGATGTACTTGCCTCGAGCAAAGCAAGAATACTAGTACGAAGATATAGATGTCCGGTGTCCTGTCAATAATGATATACAAACTCAGTTCTAAGCTATGTTCAATAATACACTAGTGGTGTGACACGACTCCTGACTGGATACTAGCCAAGTGGGGACCTAGCATAAAAGTCTAATGTGAAGTGCCACTATACACAAACTAACTCTCTAGGGTCTTTACACTAGTGCGGGGTGAGGTCCAATACTATAACAACTCAAATCAACGCAAAACTTGCAAGTTGTAACTACTCAATAAATAAATCAAACGGTACACTAAGTTCCAACAATTTTAGAGATAGACAAAAAGCTTAAATATATATAAAATAAAGTACCAAAATAATCCTTATTAATTATAGAAATTTATACTAATTTTTCTGGGATTTTTAAACCCTCATGAATAATTATTAAAAATCAGCAAACATAAATATATTGAAAATGAGTTCTGTTTTCCCATTTTTTTATAAAATACCAAAAGTACTCATTAAATGCCAAAAAAGTTATATTAAATTAGCTAAATTAACATAGTATTTAAATATAATTTTTCCAAGATTTTTACAGTAATTAAAATATATATAAAAATTCAAAACCAGAAAGTAACAATATCTAGAAAAATAATTAATTATAAATTAAGGATAATACAAAATCAAAAACTACAGATGTTGTCGGATGATAAAATAAATATCACCAACGTGTCCAGAACGGTCAAATCAGCTAGGATAGCCTACCCATAAGTCCAATTTGGACACAGGGACAAAACGGTAATTTCGGGTCAAAATGATGTCCGCCGTTGGACACACTTTGCACCGAAAAACGTGTCGGGATAGAAGTCTACAAAACCTAGCAAATTATATGTCCACGAATCCAGAATGATGATACGAACCCAACGGTATGTCCAAAATGGAATTCCGATGTGCCGATCTCAAAATGATACGTTGACGCGACACTTGGTATCCGGTTTGCACGG
This sequence comes from Iris pallida, assembly GCA_029216955.1. NCBI lineage: Eukaryota > Viridiplantae > Streptophyta > Magnoliopsida > Asparagales > Iridaceae > Iris > Iris pallida. Next base: position 17,363,645 of record JANAVB010040218.1, on the reverse strand, counting down.
AAATGCGTGCCGGAGCAAATGTCTTCAAAACTCAGCAAATTATATGTCAACGAGTCCATAATGACGATACGAACTCAACGGTATATCCGGAAATGGATTCCGATGAGCCGATCTCAAAGTGACCCGTTGACTCGAAAAGTAGGACCCGCTTTGCACCGAAATGCGTGCCAGGGCCCACGTTCTCCAAATTAAGCAAACTTTATATGAAAACATGCCAGAACGACGCCACGAGTCTACTGGTGGTGTCAGAAATTGAATCCGGAGTCCCGGGTTCAAAAATGGAATTTTACAAGTGCAACACTAAGAATTCGAACGGCCAACTTTGGCGTCGAATTCGACCGACCTAACAAACTCAAACTGAAATGAAATCTAAAGGGGGCAGGAAGAGGGTTATACCAACTATGCACCGGAACTGACGGTGCGCAAAACGGAGCTGCGACGGCGAACTTATGAGCTGACAAAGTCGGCTCCACGAAACTGTCCAAAAACAGTTCAATTTAAAGTGTCAACTTGGTGGCCAGTTTTGATCTATCAAACGACGAAATTAACGGACGAAAATTGACAGGAGTGAAGATGGATATACCGAGATTGCGACGGAGCAAAGAGTTCGCCGATCCAACGGTCGGATCTCCCAGAAAACGTGTGCGAAGTCGCTGTCCCGAAACACAATTTCTAAATTTTTCCCACGCGCGCGTCGACGGGATTTCGACGTAAACGCACGAATAGTGTGTTTCACACGTCGGGGAGGAAGGCGGCGGCCAGGGGGTGATCGCCGGGGTTCGCGCACCGGTGAGGGGGGTCGCCGGTGGCCGGTGGCGGCTGCGGGGAAGATGATGGTGAGGGTGATGGGAAGAGGAAAATAATAGAGGAAGAGGAGGAGGAGAAGAGGGAGGAGCTCGGCCATGGAGGTGGTGGTGTTCGGCCGAGCATGGAGGGGGTGGTGGTGGTGTTCGGCCGAGTGAGAGGGAGAGAGAGATGGAGATGTGTGTGTGTGTTGTGTTTGCTTTTGTATGTGTGTGAGTGTATAAAAATATAAGGAGAGAGTGAGAATAGAGAGAGAGAGAGAGAGAGAGAGAGAGAGAGAGAGAGAGTGAGATATTTGAGAGAGGGGGAGAGAGAGAGGTCGGCTGAAGAGGGAGGGGGGGTGTTCTCCTACTGTGAGGTGGAGGTGAGGGGGTGTGTGAGTGTGTTTGGAGAGAGATATTTATATATATATATATATATATATATATATATATATATATATATATATATATATATAAGGGATATTAAAAGAGATATTTGTAGAATAGAGAGAGAATAAATAGATATTTAAAATAGGAAAAATAGGGAAATTATGTGGGGTACTCGGGCAGTCATGAAAGAGCAACGTGGAGCTTGGGTTCGGGTTCGGTCGAGCCGGGTCGGGCCAAAATCGAACCGGGTGCAATAATGGAATTAAAATTGGGATTTATAATCATGGATAAATAAACAACATGCGGGGACTCCAATAAATGGGACACAAGTTTCAGGCGGGGAGTAGGCTTCGTATGGGCCACGTCCATACTTCGGGTTGACAGGCTGGATCGATGTCGGGTCCTGAAATTAAATTGGAATTTAAATCAGGTTTCACGGCAGAAAATAAATCGGCCTAAATTGACCCGGAAGTTGTGCGAAGAAAATGGAGCACAAAATAAAGTGTCTGAGTGGGACACGAAGGTCATGGGTGGAGAGTGTCTCGAGTAGATCATTTATGAGAAGTTGGTTTCGAGAAAATGGCTGATCTGGTGCTCCCAAATTAAAAGCAACGGTAACGTGCAAACGATGATCAAAAATAAAAGTGGGAATAATATTCAACGATTAATCGGTCTAAGTTGACCCGAAGTTACGCGATACAAAAAGAGCACAAGGGAACAAGTTCAAGTGGGACACAATATATCAAAACGAAGATAATCTTGTCTACTTCAAAACTCGTGAAGAGAGTTTCCAAGGATTGGCATCCCTGACGCTCCAGAAGTCAAAGTCATGGAAAGGTACATTAATAATCTAAACAATTAAATAAATAAAATAAAATATTTATCGATAATAATTCATTTAGAAAAATTTAAAACAGCCCTGAAATTCAGGGGGCTTACATCCTACTCACCTTACAAAAATTTCGTCCTCGAAATTAAAAATCATCCAATAGGTCAAACTATAACATGTAGCTACTCTGGCTACGATTCTCAATCTGCTACCCTTGTAATCATTTCTTCTGTTTCTCCTACAAACTTTTTGGTTCCGGTTCAACTAAGTCCTTCTATCATAAACTTCGTTATACATCCTTTAGAATCTTCCATACTAACATGAAACATTTATGTATACCCTAAACTATAGGTCATTCTCTGGGTATGTCTATAAGCCAACAATGCTTGACCATTAACCATATTTTCAACCTCAATTGTAAATACTTGATTCCCTTATCGCATCCTAAGTATTCTTATTCTATCAATCCACAGTTCTCTTGCATCATTTGTCGTCAATCTTTTCCTACAGTTTCTCCTTGAAATTATACGTTCAATTCTTATCCTTGGCGTAGAGCCTTCTCCTTTTTACTCAACAAGTCCTCCAAATATAAATCCTCAATTTTAAAACTCCCGATTTATTAATTACCAATGTACATATGTCTCTGTCTTGATCATTGTCTTTTTAACTGATATCTTTCCGATCTCGTACGCAATACGATAACTCATTCTAATTTATTCTATATCAATCCACGTATCGATCTACCCTCTAATCACATGTAATTAGCTATAGATAACCCATAATCACTTGGTCATCAAAGTCATTTAATGCTCAATCCTCAAATCCTAAGCACAAGATTCTAATCCTCAATCCATAGTCACAACAATATACGATTTCATTTCTCCATCTTAGATACCCTATCATCAAGTCATACTATCAATGCAATCGTTCTTAATGGTTTCCAAGTCTACTACAGTCAGTCACCCATACTCGTCCTATAAACTTAATCTAACCAATCCCTAGAAAAGTACTTATCACAATCACACAATACATGTATAGTTATACTACAGGATCAGTTAACAAGGTTTGGCTATTTCGGTCGTCTATCAAGTAGAAGGTAACAAGGCCTAAGACTGGGTCAAGCAATCCATAACAGTGTCCAAACAAGTTAAAGGTTAAGCAAGACAGGAAAGTTTATTGAAAAATCTCCAAGAATGGTACGAAGACAACGGGATTCATAACGAGAAGAATTATCCAAGAGGTTAACGAAAAAAAAAGTTTAGTCAAGTCATAGGAAAGATGGAACACAAAAATAATTATGTCCAAAAGATAACGCGAAAGCAATCCTATTGGAGAGTCCTAGAGAACCTGTAATCCTAGTTGTAGATGTAGATAGAACAGAGTTAATCAAGACGGGGAAAAAAAAATGATGATAAGAATTTATTCTTGCTCAATCGATCATAACGAAGTGAACCAAGCTGAGATATGATCTAATAACCATATACGTCTTCCTGAAATCTTGTTGCCAGAATTTTTGCCCCACCAGTAAGCTTAGATGCAATAAACGATAGAGTCATAACTAAGGTATACACCCTATAATCATGTTATCTAGAATATCCTTGCCACGCCAACCGGTATGGCTGCGAGAAAATCTAAATTCTATGAATAGGATAGTATATCCAAAATCAGGCTCTACGTTTTTGTCATACCAGCTAATATGGCTGCGATAAATTCTAAACTCTATAACTAAAACAGACGTTTACCTTATCAGAATATATCACAATTCAATCCACAAAATTTATCACGATGCAAGATCAAAGTCAACAACAAAAATCAGAAATTAAATTCAACAACGAATTTAAAGGAGGATAAATGGAAATAAGCGGAAACAGATTTCTAGGTAAGATTAGAGTGAGATTATAGTGAGATCCTCAGGGGTCATCCCAAAGGTACAAACTTGGTCTAAATTGACCCACTGAAATACAAACAAGAGGCTAATTATAGCTAACGGTCCTATGCTGCGATGAGTTCTCCTATGTTGCAATCCTAGTAATCCTCTAGGTGTTCTAAATGTTGTCCTAGTGTTAACAAGTTGTTCTAGATCCTAATTGCAGGCATGCTTGGTACAATAACGTAACCAAACAACTTAAATCGAGACCTGCATGGGCCGCCAAAAAAAACATGTCACGACCCGTTACCCAAATAGTTGGGCCGGGCCGAGCCATGTCCAGCCTACGCTTGATTAAAGCATAGTAAGCTGTTCTAATAATAGACAATAAAGGATCTAAGTAACTAACAGTTCTAAGACCATATTTAAAGTTCATCACAACACAGCATCTATAAGCGAAGGTAAACAAGCACAGACTTAATAATACATAACCAAAGTATCTAACTGGAGACAAAGTTCAGTATCCAAATATAAGAACATACCAAAGTCTAAGTCTCAAAACACATGAAAATATCTAAGCAAGGTTTTCCGCTGGGGCCTCTTCTAGAGCTAAGGCCAGGTCCTCAAAATCAGTGCCATGAAATATAACACATAGCATTTCCTCCTCGAAAAGTGAACCTACAACGTTATCCTGTCAGGACGGAAGCAAGTACAACCTCTACAACTAAAGTACTGAACATATAATGAAAGAGATGTACAACAAGGATCATGGTGTAATAAGTCTATAAAACAGGAAATACTGGAAAACATGGCCTCATGATACAACTGGGATCACAGTATCATAGTAACACAGGGAACATGGCATATCTGGAATCATGGTATATCTTATAATCTATCATGACAAGGATACATATGTCATAGAGACAGATGTATATGCAATGTTTAAAACTGTAGTAGGTACGTGATCGGTCAATAGATGTACAATGTGCTGGAGGGCACATAATAAAATATACTTCCGTACAAGTGAAACGGCGACAGATGTACATATGCACAAATCCGCGTTGAGATAAAGCCTACGACAAGGTGTACATATAAAATGTCAACCTTGCTCGGTACATACGTACGGAGAAGGGGGTCGTGATCACGTACTCAACTGTCAATTTCCCCATAACTCATATTCTAACATGTGAGAGATACGAGAACAGTAAAACATGTGGGAGATACTGGGAGTAATATAAGCATGGCCGGTACTGGGAACAGTATGAAACATGTGAATACTCCGAGTAGTATAAAGCATAGTAAAACATGTACTGAGAACCAGTAAGAAACATGTGAAGATATAAGAACTGTCCTAAGCATGGCAGGTACTAAAAGTAATACAACATGTGAAGATTTAACTTGCAGTTATTCAGAAGCAGTATTTTAACAGGGTTAATACATGTTCTAGCATTAAAAGACAGTAAATGAGTGTGTAGATGTACTTGCCTCGAGCAAAGCAAGAATACTAGTACGAAGATATAGATGTCCGGTGTCCTATCAATAATGATATACAAACTCAGTTCTAAGCTATGTTCAATAATACACTAGTGGTGTGACACGACTCCTGACTGGATACTAGCCAAGTGGGGACCTAGCATAAAAGTCTAATGTGAAGTGCCACTATACACAAACTAACTCTCTAGGGTCTTTACACTAGTGCGGGGTGAGGTCCAATACTATAACAACTCAAATCAACGCAAAATTTGCAAGTTGTAACTACTCAATAAATAAATCAAACGGTACACTAAGTTCCAACAATTTTAGAGATAGACAAAAAGCTTAAATATATATATAAAATAAAGTACCAAAATAATCCTTGTTAATTATAGAAATTTATACTAATTTTTCTGGGATTTTTAAACCCTCATAAATAATTATTAAAAATCAGCAAACATAAATATATTGAAAATGAGTTCTGTTTTCCCATTTTTTTATAAAATACCAAAAGTACTCATTAAATGCCAAAAAAGTTATATTAAATTAGCTAAATTAATATAGTATTTAAATATAATTTTTCCAAGATTTTTATAGTAATTAAAATATATATAAAAATTCAAAACCAGAAAGTAACAATATCTAGAAAAATAATTAATTATAAATTAAGGATAATACAAAATCAAAAACTACAGATATTGTCGGATGATAAAATAAATATTACCAACGTGTCCAGAACGGTCAAATCAGCTAGGATAGCCTACCCATAAGTCCAATTTGGACACAGGAGCAAAACGGTAATTTCGGGTCAAAATGATGTCCGCCGTTGGACACACTTTGCACCGAAAAATGTGTCGGGATAGAAGTCTACAAAACCTAGCAAATTATATGTCCACGAATTCAGAATGATGATACGAACCCAACGGTATGTCCAAAATGGAATTCCGATGTGCCGATCTCAAAATGATACGTTGACGCGACACTTGGTATCCGGTTTGCACGGAAATACGTGCCATAGCAAATGTCTTCAAAACTCAGCAAATTATATGTCAACGAGTCCAGAATGACGATACGAACTCAACGGTATATCCGGAAGTGGATTCCGATGAGCCGATCTCAAAGTGACCCGTTGACTCGAAAAGTGGGACCCGCTTTGTACCGAAATGCGTGCCAGGGCCCACGTTCTCCAAATTAAGCAAACTTTATATGAAAACATGCCAGAACGACGCCACGAGTCTACTGGTGGTGTCAGAAATTGAATCCGGAGTCCCGGGTTCAAAAATAGAATTTTACAAGTGCAACACTAAGAAATCGAACGGCCAACTTTGGCGTCGAATTCGACCGACCTAACAAACTCAAACTGAAATGAAATCTAAAGGGGGGCAGGAAGAGGGTTATACCAGCTATGCACCGGAACTGACGGTGCACAAAACGGAGCTGCGACGGCGAAGTTATGAGCTGACAAAGTCGGCTCCACGAAACTGTCCAAAAACAGTTCAATTTAAAGTGTCAACTTGGTGGCCAGTTTTGATCTATCAAACGACGAAATTAACGGACGAAAATTGATAGGAGTGAAGATGGATATACCGAGATTACGATGGAGCAAAGAGTTCGCCGATCCAACGGTCGGATCTCCCAAAAAATGTGTACGAAGTCGCTGTCCCGAAACACAATTTCTGAATTTTTCCCACGCGCGCGTCGACGGGATTTCGACGTAAACGCACGAATAGCGTGTTTCACACGTCGGGGAGGAAGGCGGCGGCCAGGGGGTGATCGCCGGGGGGTCGCGTGCCGGTGAGGGGGGTCGCCGGTGGCCGGTGGCGGCTGCGGGGAAGATGATGGTGAGGGTGATGGGAAGAGGAAAATAATAGAGGAAGAGGAGGAGGAGAAGAGGGAGGAGCTCGGCCATGGAGGTGGTGGTCTTCGGCCGAGCATGGAGGGGGTGGTGGTGGTGTTCGGCCGAGTAAGAGGGAGAGAGAGATGGAGATGTGTGTGTGTGTTGTGTTTGCTTTTGTATGTGTGTGAGTGTATAAAAATATAAGGAGAGAGTGAGAATAGAGAGAGAGAGAGAGTGAGATATTTGAGAGAGGGGGAGAGAGAGAGGTCGGCTGAAGAGGGGGGGGGGTGTTCTCCTACTGTGAGGTGGAGGTGAGGGGGTGTGTGAGTGTGTTTGGAGAGAGATATTTATATATATATATATATATATATATATATATATATATATATATATATATATATATATATATATATATATATATATATGTATATATATAAGGGATATTAAAAGAGATATTTGTAGAATAGAGAGAGAATAAATAGATATTTAAAATAGAAAAAATAGGGAAATTATGTGGGGTACTCGGGCAGTCATGAAAGAGCAACGTGGAGCTTGGGTTCGGGTTCGGTCGAGCCGGGTCGGGCCAAAATCGAACCGGGTGCAATAATGGAATTAAAATTGGGATTTATAATCATGGATAAATAAACAACATGCGGGGACTCCAATAAATGGGACACAAGTTTCAGGCAGGGAGTAGGCTTCGTATGGGCCACGTCCATACTTCGGGTTGACAGGCTGGATCGATGTCGGGTCCTGAAATTAAATTGGAATTTAAATCAGGTTTCACGACAGAAAATAAATCGGCCTAAATTGACCCGGAAGTTGTGCGAAGAAAATGGAGCACAAAATGAAGTGTCTGAGTGGGACACGAAGGTCATGGGTGGAGAGCGTCTCGAGTAGATCATTTATGAGAAGTTGGTTTCGAGAAAATGGCTGATCTGGTGCTCCCAAATTAAAAGCAACGGTAACGTGCAAACGATGATCAAAAATAAAAGTGGGAATAATATTCAACGATTAATCGGTCTAAGTTGACCTGAAGTTGCGCGATACAAAAAGAGCACAAGGGAACAAGTTCAAGTGGGACACGATATATCAAAACGAAGATAATCTTGTCTACTTCAAAACTCGTGAAGAGAGTTTCCAAGGATTGGCATCCCTGACGCTCCAGAAGTCAAAGTCATGGAAAGGTACATTAATAATCTAAACAATTAAATAAATAAAATAAAATATTTATCGATAATAATTCATTTAGTAAAATTTAAAACAGCCCTGAAATTCAGGGGGCTTACACCGTGAGATCTCTTCCGACCTCCGGCCCTATCCACGATCCTCTGGGAGGTATACTCATGCCTCCTAGCTGCTCTCAAGACCGCATCAAAAGTCTGATGCTCAAACTGCTCCACTGCTAATAAGATCTCCAGGTGAAGTCCCTGCTGGAATCGCTGGGCTCTATCAAACCTGGTCGCCATCGAGGTGGGAGCAAACCAACTAAGCCTGGAGAACTCGGCCGCATATCCATCGACCGTCCTGCCCATCTGCTTCAGATTGGTAAACCTCATCTGTAGATCGTACCAAGCTATAGCATCGAAGTACTTGATCTGGAATCTCTCTCTGAATACTGCCCAAGCAATGGGTGCCGCTAATCCAACGGCCTGCGCCGCCCACCAACTACGGGCCAAATCTAATAATTGCAGGCACACCACGGCCACCTTCTCGGCTTCTGGGGTCCTGGCTTCTTCTATAATCACCTCTGTGTCCTGAAGCCAAGCATCTGCGGCGATCGCATCTTCGCTACCATCAAAGAATGGAGGGTTCAAGCGCTTGAAGCTGTTGGCCGTGCTGTTACCCTGATGACCTCCTCTGGTCAGAGTATCTGTTACTGTCTGGTGCAAGACGTCTCCTCGACGATCTTGGAAAGCTATCAAGGTCCTGATAAGACCTACCAAAGTGCCATCATCAGGCTCTGCAGGCTGAACTGACTGGACTGGTGGCTCTCCTTCAATAGGCACGACTCTGGAGGCTACTCCGGAATGCTGGGCTTGACCTCCAGGTTACTGCTGGTCCACGGGAGGTGCTCTGCCTTGCTGATCGGCAGGGCCAGGTACTATGCCGCTGAAGAAGACGACATAGGAAACAATAAGGAAGGACCATGACAGATCAACGATACAAATATGTGATCAGGACAAGAATTTCAGGGATTCAGAGGATACGGACGGAGATCAAGGACGAGTACTGATTGAGACATCTATTCGGTAAACCCTCACATATCTTGATTTACAAGACCTGCATGGGCCACCACTTAAACCATGTCACGCCCCAGAACCAGAATACTGGAGAGCGGGGGCAGACATAGCCAGCTACGTATATTGAACTGCAACCCACCTCGCTATACGGTCACGGCTGTCTAGATACATGAGGGTTTAACTACAAGCTAACAGTCTCTTAAGGTCATGAACAAGCCTAATGTCTCAATCACAAGCAAGTAAGTAAATGTTACAAGATGTAAGATCACCAAATATACAATAGTAAGGCGTCCCAAACATTATATATTTAGCTGATCATGAAGCTAGTCATTACAAAATGTGAGGACTAGCAAGAGTTTAGCCATACATGATCAACCATAGGATCTGTCATTCATGTTACAGCCCGTAGGCAGACAGTAAGTAAATGTAATCGAGCTAAATAGGTGCTCGTCGGCTAAACGCCTCAAAAGAATATTTTTACAATAAAGTGGAAGATCAAAAATAAACCCACTCGTTGCCCTGGTTACGCCTGGTGGTCACCATCGGGCTGAAAAGTCGGTAGATCCTCTAGAGCTGCTCCAAAATCTGGCCATACAAAACCAGCTGGATAAGACCCCAGAAAGATCAAGTGCCACAAAGGAAGCTTCACTTAGGAACTAAAACCAGCAAATAGCACAGAGTAATAATAAGATAGTAAAACTGGAGAGATATAGCATCACGAGGATATACGGTAAGATAACCATGGAACCATTCAGATAACCAGGTTATAATCCTTAAACCAAACAAGGACCGGGATTGTAATCCTCCATCTGAACAGAACTTGGTTTCTCCCATTTATCGTCAAGATAATATAAGAAAATTAAGACATGTAACAATCTTGTACAGGATCAAGACAAGACTAGACTGACTATTCCCCATTCAACAATCACGGCCAAGCAATAAGTACGGCTTGATACTTTAACTAACTAGGGTTATCACAGGCCTAGTTACTAGCAAGATGCAGCAAGATTATTCCACAGCCACAAGCCCTGCAGACCATCCAGGTTACCCAGGTCAAAAATTAAGGGTTGAATTCAGGTGGGTACATCGTCCAGGAAACGCATGTACCCTTAAGTAGCTTAAAGGGTGCAACACATGACAGTGTGCTAGAAATGTATCCTACTCAACGGCAGGCTACAGATCCCAGGCACGCCCAGTCAACGAGATTTTCTGTAACTGGGAAATCTCTTCATGACTACTGTGTTATTCTAGTTATTAGCCTTAGTCTATTTCAGTAGGTACTCCTGATCGTGGTACTCAGGTGTCCCATCCTAAACATGATGTAAGACAAGACTGGTTCATTTGTACAAGCACAATCGCCCACGGTGTCCATGTCATTCATACTTGTCATGTCATGTAGCCATCGCAACAGCAATTTGAGGTATATCATGTCAGGTTACTTGTCAGGAGTGCGTCACGGCGGGCCACTATCATGTCAGGTTACTTGTCAAGAGTGCACCACTACGGGTCACTGTCGTGTTCTGGGATATAAAGAAATAACATAGCACAAGCAAGGGCGCATGCGGCTCAAGAAGTCGGATCTCATGCGGCCAGCGGAAAGGGAGGGCCTCATGCGGCTCAAGAAGGCGGGAGCATATACGGCTGTGGGAGAGAAGGGCCTCATGCGGCTCAAGAAGGCGGGAGCATATGCGGCTGCGGGAGGCGGACGCTATGCGGCTGAAAGGGCAGGAGCTTATACGGCTAGGTCAGCGCGGATCCATGCGGCCCTGGAAATGACCGGGCCTTATGGGCTGGGAACGGACCGAGTCCCATGCGGCCAGGAAATGACGGTTGCATATACGGCTGGCGGGGATCAAAGTTCCATGTAGCTCAATTGGGAAAAAGCTCATACGGCCAGGAGTTCATCCCTAGTCATGCGGCTAAGTTCCAGGTAGTCTCATGCGGCCGTATTATCATGCGACTGGGGAATCGTATGCGGCTAGAGAGTGACTTGCCGCATGAAATTGTCATACGGTCAGGTCCATGCGGCTGGATCCTGTTCTTCTTCTCCATTCTTCCGAGAAGAACCAAGCAACCATAGCTTCCAAGCTTCATGAAACCTTCATCCAGAGTCCAAATCCGAACTTCCATAGGTCAAAATGGGGTAGAACGAAATTCTCTACAACATGGAACCATCAAAACTTGATAATAACAAGATTAAATAGATCAAAACCCAAGAAATCCAAAAATGAAATAAACTTAGATCTACAAGTAATGAGCCATGGAAATTAGAAATGCCAAGTACTAAAGTGCTTTAGAATGCCGTGAAGAAGGAAATGGAACAATAAAATTTGGGTTCCTCCATGAAGCAAGATGTACTTGCCTAGATCTCTCTCTCTCTCTCTCTCACAGGTTGGTGAGGAGTTAATGGTGGGAAAGAAGAAGAGTAATGAGGAAAGAGAAAGGAGAGGGGCTAATAAATGGGGTTGTTGGTGGTAGGTAGGGGTTCTTCCCTTGGTCCATATTGAACCAAAAGCAACCCCAAACCGAACCAAGCCAACCTAAACCAAGATGAGCCGAACAATGAAATACCCACTAAACCAAGCAAGGAGACATGCAATACAAGATAAAATACGTAGACGTATTCCAAAATATGTAATACGAACAACAGGTATTACATCCAGTGGCACAACATCTGAACGAGGTTCAGGGTATCATTAATCAGCTGTCTGTGATGAAGATGGTGATTGATGATGAGCTTCAGGCCCTACTGCTCTTGAGTTCTCTGCCGAAAAGCTGAGAGACGTTGGTGGTGTCAGTAAGCAACTCCGTGCCTGATGGAGTTGTCACGATGGAGGCAGTCAAAAGTAGCTTGTTAAATGAGGAGGTCTGATGCAAGCAAGTGAAATTGTCGTAGGAGTCCGCTCTGGTGGCTTCCCACGGTAAGGGAGGACCCAATTCACAGGCAAGAACATGAGGAGTTCTCAGAATCTTGTGATTATGGATCGCAAGGAGGGCTGCTATCACTGTGGCAAAAGGGGTCATATCAAGAGAAACTGTATGAAGCTCAAAGCTGAGAAAGAAAAATGTAAGGACGATCAGGAGGATCTTACAGCAATGGGAGATATCATCATCGCAGCAACCGACGCAGAGGAACCTTGTGGTATGTGTCATGACGACAATTGGATCATGGTCACGGATGCGTCATATCACGCCACTCCACATAGGAGGATCTTTACGTCATACCGCGGTGGTAGGTTTGGACGTGTGAAGATGGATGACAAGGGGACGGCTTCTGTTGTAGGCATCAGTAATGTGCACTTGACAATGGAGCTCGGTGAGAAGCTCGTTCTCAAGGGTGTGTGACATGTACCGAATTTGTGCTACAACTTGATTTCGGTAGGGAGGCTGGCAGATGATGGCTGTCGCAGTCTATCACGACCCGCAGTATATACACACACACACACACACACACACACACACACACACACACACACACACACACATATATATATATATATATATATATATATATATATATATATATAATCTCCATAAAACCCAATTACATCCCAATAACTTTTATTCCTAGGGTAGGGCCTACCTATATAAATATATATTATAACATTTATTTGACAAAAATAATATAACAAATAATAATATTATATTATATAATAATAATCTCAATAAAAATAATAATAATAATAATAATAACAAAATTTAATAAATCAATAATGGTGTATATACCATCATGCACAGTCTAAAAATCCCAAAATATACAAGGACCTATTTTATACAAATATCATTGAATGTTAACTAATAATAATATTTATAATATTTAATTAAGAATACTTAGAAAATATTTATTAGATCATTAAAACGGAATACGACACCATCATACCAAAATATATCAACACGAATGTCATTGGACGTCCCGTATGACTACATGGGTTTGGACTTGGTACGGGTCCAGTCCGGGCTGGTTTGGTACAACCGGGTCTCTTAGACGTCAAATAATATAATTAATAAATAATAAATCTTCGGTAAGGGTTAAGTCGTAACTTGGTCTGATTTCCTAGTTAGGACATCACTATGGCTCGGCCATCCCTACCATGGCTAATACACTAGTCAAGACACGCCACTGCACTATCCGTGCCACGATTTTTAGTCACCTTGTGCCCCAATTCCTAACCATTACTAAAATCATCTACCGTAATAATTAACTAATTAATTATTTATCAAATCTAAAAATCTCCATTTAAATAAAATAAAAAATATTTCAAAATTTCTGGAAAGGGGAGCTACAGGGTCAGTCTATCGATCCTATGATAGCTGGTCGGTCTCTAGGTGGGTGTTGCTCTACGGATCCGATTTTGGCGACGGATGGTTTGCCAAAGCTTCACGGAGCGATATCGATTTCAGCAGTTCGAAGCCAGGAAGGAGATCAAGGTTCGCAGCAAACTCAATCTAAGACGAGAGCATCATCATTCACAAAGTTCAGGGGGAGCTGTGGGTCATCGACGGCATGCACAGTGCGTGATGTTCTGCTCGAAGACGCATGTGTATGGAGGAGCTTCAAGTTCAGACACGAAGGTGGGCAGGTTCAGGAGTTCGAATCTCAGGAGGACCGCACCGTCTGCTTGGTTGGGCCAGCCAAGGATGAATAAGCTCGTCGGAACGTTAACACTTTTCGGTGGAAGACAGAAGTCGGGGACAGGAAGTCGAGACTTGCGGTGAGGCTGATCGTCAGGGACTTCGGTCTTGATCATGTTATTGATATCGACAGGATCTCAGTAGTACAAGAGGTGTTATGCATGGCAGCTAGCGTCGCCGTGACGGTCGAGGAGTTGGAGACGAAGGAAGATGCAAAGCAGCTCAGGAGATCGAAGATCAGTAGCATGGGAGAGCAGGAACTATATCGCATGACGACAGACATGGAGTCCAGTTGAGGAGCCAGAGGGTCAACACCCTCTCATCAGACTGGAGAGGGAGATTGTTGGAGTCCAATCTAGATTTGGCAATAACATATGTATGGAGTCTAAATCTAATTAAATATTTAATTTAATTTGATTTGGATGTCTATAATTAGTGCTGGGCTTTTTTAGATCTAATAGGATTCCTATTTGAGGGTTTCCTATTTAAGAGATCATGTTATAATCTAAAATAGGATGTTGATAGGCTATTTTAGGTGTAGTAGGATTCTTATTTGAGGGCTTCCTATTTAAGAAATCCTATTATAACCTAAAATAGGATTTTTCTTATCCTATATATATGGGGTGAGGGTGGAGGCACAAAGCACAACACAAAAGTGGAGATTCGAGGTGCTCGTCCACAGAAAATCTAAGAGAAAGTTCTGTACTTTGCTCTTAAAACTTCGCCATCTAAGACAGAAGGAAGAAGAGATCTAATCGAGGGGTCGTCAACTTCGGTTAGGAAGATTGCTACGGGTTGGTGAGCGA